>JAWWTY010000037.1:13377507-13443418 GCA_035222235.1 Margarornis squamiger | reverse complement strand
CAGAGAATCCATTGCTATCTAAACTGTCATTTTTTTCCTTTACTATTTTTCTTCTGGCAAGATACTGCTTTATGTTTGTAAGTCTGATTTTTTTTAATAAGTAGGTGCAACAAATAGCATAAAATGCAGGTTTATGTCATAAAAACAGCAAAAAAGGGGGGAGACATTGGTATGGCTGCTCAAATTTCTAGGTCTCATAATAGTTTATACATTTGTGATACTGTATTAAAATGATTAAGTTAAATTTGTATTTTTCCTTTTTAACTTGACATGGTTTTATAATGCCATAAAATTCCTGAAGTTTTCATTAAGTGGACTTTGGAGAACTCTTTTACAAGCTCTTTAACAGAGTGTGGTATTAGGTGAAGATTGTTTGAGCAATTACTTGAATAATCAGTAATTTGCATCCTGAGGCAGGTCCAGCATTTCTGATGGGTAAACATGTTGGAATTGCAGAAGAAAGGAAAACATAGTTGTCTTTGGAGACATCTCTTGCCAGAAATCCAAATACACAGGTTTTTGCAGGTCCACCTAATTCATTTTCAGAGCTGTGGTTTTGCCCCATACACAGAGTTGCTTTCTGAAATGAAAGACTTTTATCAGTCAGGAGGGAGTGATGAATGCTATTGGGAAAACAGGACTGCTTGGGAAGTACCTGAGCATACGTTTTTAGAAGCCCACATTTTGGGGAGTATCTCTGTAGAGGAATATAGATAGCACAGTAGCAAAAATAGTCATGAGAGTGTTTTGTCTAATCTAGCCAGAATTAGATCATGCCAAAGTATGTCCCTTGTGTTCTGTTTGCCAAACCATGCTGAAGTATGTCCTTTGGTTCTGCCTCTATTGGTCTCACAGAACATAAGCATGGCAGCGAGTGCCTGTGCCACAGATTAGATGGGGCAGTGTGTTGATGTTTTCATTCTGCTCTCTGATCCCCAGGCATACACATCACCAGTTACTGGGTGCTGATACATACTCCCTCTCCAGAGCTCGGATGGTGCTCGTGTTTGTGCAAGTCTTCCCCTCCAGGAGTAGGGAAGAAGGGAAGCTGGAAGGTGAACTCCATTCAGTCTTTCTGTTTCCCTCCTCCAGCACTGTATATGAGCAAAGCTGAAATGTATATGCGTTTGGGGAGGAATGTATGCTGTAGTAGGAGTTACCAGCAAGGAGGATGAGAGGGTGCCATATGTTCTCCTGCACTGCAGGTTTTACTCTTCCCTGGAGACTTGTTCTAAAATCCTACTGATTTCTTGTCCAAAAAAGTGTAGTTGTCTTGCTGTACTTGATCATTATTGTAGAAGATTTGGCTGTTACTGCTTAGTGGTACTGTCCTTGTATTTATTGGGATGTAAGCATTGATTTACTTGAGAAAAGCCTTAGTCACCTTGTTCTTTGTTATTGATGTTAGATGAAGGATTTTTCTGAATTCAGATGTAGGCCAGCGTTTATTTAATGTTGCTCTTGCGTTTTTTGTGTACTGCATATTGAAAACCATGTTCCTCAAGTATGTATGCATCAGTATAAACTTTCGATATGACAGTGTTACTCAGTTGTTTTTTGCTACAGGGTTTTTTCTTTTCTGTCTGAGGAGATGTTAATGTATGAGGCCTTTTTCATTCTGTCTTTCTACTTGACTCTTGTTTTATCCCCTTTTAAAATGCTAGCTAGGAATCTGAATTTCAAAATCGTCTGAAAATAAATACAAGCAACCTTTTCACAGACTGAAGGCTTTATTAGTTGCTGTGTTGCTACAGTCTATTCTTCTATACATTTGGGAAATTCACTCCCCTTAATTTAGCACTTCCACCACACCTAAGAATTAAATTTAAGCTACCTTGTGATCAAGAATATTTTTCTCCTTAAAAGCAAATAGCATTCCTCATGGAGACCCTCTGACAATGTTTTCATATATGAAGCAGCAGGAAAGCATCACTGTGTTGAGTTTATGTTGCTTCAGTGCAGGTTATAAAAAAAAATATCATAAAATTAATAAATTCACAGAGTTCTATGGTGAGCTAAGGAACCTTGTGCTGGTGTAGTCTGACTTGTATAGTGCTGGACACAAGACTTAAATTCATTAGTTGCTGAGCTGTAAGGTGTGAAGAATAACAATTGTTATGAGCTGCTAATTACATTCTAAAGCAGGGAATTTCATAAGTTAATTTTTATTGGACTGAGCAGTATTGAATTTCAAAATAAATTGTATAGCCATGTAAATAAAGTAGTCTTTCCTCTAAGGTGATTGGCACAGCCAAAACAGTGACAAAAATAATGTGGATCATTGAAATAACGCCCTGGCCCGTAAACATCTGAAAATTGATCTCATGCATATTATTTTAAAATGCAGATTTATTAATAATGAGGTCTGTATTTATACTTCATGATCTCTACTCGGTTTAGAAATCTTACAGTTTTATAGATTATCTTTGGGATTTTCTCTTCAGAAAAGATAAGTTTTAGCATAGCTTTTACTTCTCTTCGGAGCTATTTTTTTTCTTAATTCTAAGAAAAGTGATAAGAACTTTTAAAAAATATTAGGTTATTGGTTTCAACTAAAAAGTAGGTCTTAGATTAGTTTATTTTAATTCACAACTGAAGTCTTTTTCCCTACACTGAATATACCTCAGACTTTGTGCCTTGATAGTGCTGTGTGGAAGAGGGAATTTAACCCTACCTCTTGATAAAAAACTGTACTTGCATATAATTTCTCTTGCATGCTAAACTTTTCCTATAAAGACTATTTCCATTGCATCTGTGTACAATTTTTATGAACAAGTGATTCTTTCCTTTTTTTTTTTCCTTGAAAATTTTACTATTAAATAAGGTGTGCCCCAGGTAAAAGTACTAAATGTTCTGAAACACTGTTATGTTTTTCACACATAATACTATTATGTATTCCACTTTCTGTAAGGGGTGTTTGTGTATTTATTGTCCATACCACACTGTGGCCTTATTTATGTTTCATTTCACAGTTTATCTGTCATTCAAACAAGGGAAAACACCGGGGAATAGCAGCTGAATTTTAATAATGGATGAGGAATTGAATTGTAGTTACAGTAGTTTTCCTAAAGCACTTTTAGTTAAGGATCTCTGTCAACAGTCCCTTTGAATCTTTTATATGTACTGCAGCTTTTTACCTTGGCTCTGAGTACTCAAAGGAGGTCTGGCAAAGCTGATAATACTAATGATAATTTTTAGTGCTCATTTCTACCTCTAGCTTTGTGGGGTTTTAAGATGGGAAAGGAGCTGGGCTAAATTAAAGTACTAGTTATTGTTCTCTTTTTATGCATTGGATCCAAGTTGTTCCTTGATGTAACTGGTATATCTCTTTTGGAGACAAAAACTGTTGTGCAGGTTCATGCAAGTGGAGACTTTGACACAGAATTCATGAAAACCTGTCACAGTGTGCAATTGTGCATAAGTGCTAAGATATTATTTTAACTGAGAATTCATTGAATTTTGTCTCTGAGGATCGTTATTGTTTTTGTTTTGGAGTCACAGTGAGTTTTCACACAGACTAGTGTAAGTGTGTATTACACACTTTAAAGAACCCTTCCAATGAGCCACTGTCACAGTCAGCCAGGAATGTTCAGAGGCAGCTTTTTTTGTATTCCTTTGAGATAGGATAAAATTACAGACCAATGTTACAGGCACTGTATTAAGATTTTTAATTAAAGACAGAGGTATTTAAAAAAAAAAAAAAAAGTCTGTGCCCCTAAAGCAGAGACAGCTCATGATTATCATGAGTGGAATTTATGGTGTGCATGCCTTAATATGACATTTCAGTTTGTACAGGCTACAGTGTCCTTGCTTTGTGTATGCTAAGCCTGGCCACCTGTATGAATTGTGTGCCATGATGGTTTGTTGTCATTGGCAATTTTAATAATTCTGTCACTTCTTCTGGCTTTTTTAGATCCATGAATGTTGAATAGAACCAGAGTTAGGACAGACAATGAGAGACAAAGGTGTTCAAGTGTCATGCCCTTTCAATTTTGAAGTGAATTCTATAAATACTCTTTCAGTGGGGTTATCCCACCCTGTTCTTTATGTCTCTCTTATGGCAGTTCAATCTATACCATGTTTGCTTGGCTTAACTAAGAAAGAGTCTCTTAAAATACCCTCAGCCTTGCTTCAAATCAAAACGTATTGCATCTTCTATTCGGAGGTATGCTTCTCTGTCACAGAAATAAATTGCTTCAGTTTGGCATGAGTTGCTTCTGACAAAGCCATTTTGGCTATTATTTAGCACCATATTAAAATTTCTTTGTGCATATCAAAAGGTAATTTAACTGGGCAGTCAAACGTAAATAAGTTATTACTTTGTAGCAATGAGAGTTACAATATTACTGTGCTGTCTGATAGTTCAGTTTTGAGGAACAGAGATGTGTGAGGTGCTAATTTCAGAATATCTCCAGTGCTAATGACTTTGTTATATGAGAACTTTAAACTCCTTAATGTATTGTTTGGGTTTCAACTCAAGTTTCTGGGAATTTGCTCAAGTAGGTTGGTAATTAAGGTACTTTCTGGACGTAATTAGTGGAGCATACTGTAATTAATGAACTTGCAATCACAAAATGTGTTCCTAAAGTACTACAACTTGAATAATGAAAACATTTACAACCTATATCATTCATGGAAAACAATAGTACTCCTTAATATAATTTGCAATGAATCAGTGAACTCTTTTTCTCCTTCTTCAACCCCCGCTGCTGACAGTTATTTTAAGATGAGAATTAACACTTACGTATATACAGCTCCTGTAAATTAGATGGATTAAAGAAAGCACATTTTGACAATGCTGAAGCTGAAGTACCTTTTCTAAGGTGGGCTACACATCAGCTGTAAATGTATATCAGAATTCTTCTGGAATAAAGTGTTTATGAAAAGCCTGGGTCACTTACTAGCTGTAAAGCATATTATTCTACTTTTTCTAGTATTTTTCTTCTGTATTTATCTGTAGATATCCATCTAAGAAGTGGGAACAGACATTTTTGTGGGCTACTATAGTTGATTCTCTGACAGCCAAGTGAGATGATAAAATGGAACTAGCATCATGTACTCTGAAACTTTTCAAAAAAATTTACATAGTTGAAGGCAGTTTCTGACCAGATGTTAAACTGGATGTGGAAGTGTGCACATTTTAAAAGGGTTTCACTTTACTTTCCATTTCCTTCCCTTCCCTTTCTTTCTCTCCCCTCCTCTCCCTTTGCCTAAGCTCCCCTCAGATGTTGGAGAAAATACATCTACTTTTCAAAAAAACCCCACAAAATAAAGGGATGTAGAAGATATTTATGTAATGATGTAAATTTGGAATATGGCCAAATTCTGAATACACTAAACTGTGCTCATTCTGTCTCAGTAATAGGATTTAGGAGAATTTAAGAAAAGAGCACAAAAAATTCCAGCAATATAAAACTGCTGTCACAAGAATAGTATTTGAAATATTGAGGTTATTTAGTTTATTGGGCAAATAAGTTGGGCAAATAACATATATGTAAGCCTGTAAAACAGTGACTGATACAAAGAAAAGAGAGGAGAGGGGAGGGGAGAGAAGAGAAGAGTGGAATCTATTAGACTTCAGGTCATACATTAGTTGTCCAAGAGGATTTCAGAACAGTACACAACCTTTACGACATGTTTCTTAAAAAAGTCACAACAGAAGGAAAATTGATTTAAGTATTAACATCAGTACCTATGAAGATGTTAATACAGAATGTCTTTGAAACAGTGACATTTAAAATGTCTGTTTAAAGAATTTTAATGTGTGTCCTTTTTGGATAGTATTCCATTTAAAATCTGAAAAATCTCTGAAGAGGTCTCTGTATCTCAGAGAAGGTGCAGGCATCTGTCTCTCCTGAAAATGACAGAACTTTTTTCCTTTTAGTTTTCAACATTAATTCACACTCAAGGAAGATCACTGGTGTGTTGTAGAGTCTTGACAATACTTTTTTGTCATGAGGAGCTTTGGTTAATCATTTTACAGTTACATTTAAAAATAAAGTACACTCACAGTACTTATTTTCTCTGCTTTCTCGGTAAGGCTGGAGAACTCAAAAAATGCAAAAAGAGAGTAGTAAAAATTGCATTACCATTATTTTTGCAATAAAAAAGGAAAAATTGTTAACTGCTAGCAACTTCTTTGCTTATGAGAGTATTAGACTGCATGTGCCTGCATTTAGGAAAAAGGACATTCTGAGATGTGTTTTGTCTCTTGAAAATAGCAAAGTACTGAAAGATCCAAGTGGTATTATTGTGGTAAGGTGTTCGCATGGAAGTGTTCTTGTATATTCTACAATTTACTTTTCTTCAAGGAGATCTTCAACAGCATTTCATTGCTTATTACCTGTTTCACAGGCATTGATGACTTTTACAACAATGTGAAGGCATATTTATTTATGACAACTGGCGAGACTGGAGGAAAAGAATGGATTTTTTTCAAGAGGTTATAAAGTTCTGCTTTACTAACTTCTAACACAATTTATTAATTAAGATAACAATATTTTAACAATGGCATTATTTTAAAATTAAAACTGTTTGTCATGCTTTAATATGTCCATGACATCAAGACTTGGCTGGCATACATGTTGTCAGGTCAGTTGTAGCTTAAATGTGCAGTGGTTGCAGTTTAACTAAGTAATGCAGTAATTTCGTTGTATCTTTCAAGTAGGCTCCTTTTCCTATTTAACTGTCATGGACCCAGATAAATAGAGAAGTTCTTGAGTTCTCAAATTTGTATCTTCTATTCAAATTTGTTTTTATGAAAAGTAAGTGCCAAAAGACACTTTAACTTACATATAGAAAATTTGTCCTTGGTTTCTGACTGCTGCAAATTAACCTTAGCAGTCACAACTTCATGGTGAGGGGAAGAGGAGGGACAGACACTGATCTCTTTGTGGTGACCAGTGACAGGACCCGAGGGAATGGCCTGAAGTTGTGTCAGGAGGGGTTTAGGTTGGATATTAGAAAAAGGTTCTTGACCCAGGGGGTGGTTGGGCACTGAACAGGCTCCCCAGGGCAGTGGTCACAGCACCAAACCTGACAGAGTTCAAGAAGTGTTTGGATGACACACTCAGGCACATGGTGTGACTCTTGATGATGGTCCTGCACAGGGCTAAGGGTTGGACTCCATGATCCTTGTGTGTCCCTTCCAACTCGGCATATTCTGTGGTTCTGTGACATAAGTGATGTCACAATGTTTATCCAAATGACATTGTCACAGGAAATGGGTCTTATTAACCCAAATGTTTCCCTTTTAGGAATCCATTCAAACTTGATCCTGCCTATTTAAGTTTATTTTTATACAAGTCCCTGAAAAGGTCATGCCGTTTTTATTACACAATCTTTTGCCTCTTCTTTTGCTTGAAAAGGCAACCTAACAGCA
The DNA here is from genome assembly GCA_035222235.1 of Margarornis squamiger. Lineage (NCBI taxonomy): Eukaryota > Metazoa > Chordata > Aves > Passeriformes > Furnariidae > Margarornis > Margarornis squamiger. Next base: position 13,436,037 of record JAWWTY010000037.1, on the reverse strand, counting down.
CGTGAGCATAATTAAGTCCTCTGTCATGCAGATGACCCAAACAAGTATTTATCACCCAAGTAAATTATGTAAAGTCCCTGATCTAGGGTTTTGGTAAAAATGATATCATATTAGGTGTCAGAAAAATTCCACAAAGTTCAGAGGTGTGAGTAATTCTGAGAAAATTTGTGTAGGACTAACCTAGAGTTCATTTAGCTTGACCTCAGCCATTTAGAGCTGTGAAGTCAGAAATTTCTGCAAGTGTCAAAAATATGTGTGCTAAACATACAGTTTGCTGATTGTTGGGATAGGCTATCTGACACTGAATGAAGTGTAGGGAAATAGGTATTCCTTTGTCTGTAACAATATAAGGGAATGGATGTGGCGCTGAACAAATGCAAGTTCTTTTACATGAGATCCAGATGGTTTTCTTACCTTCTTGAGCCCTGTCAAATGCAATGTTAAGATTTATATAGTAGAAACAAGGCTGAGCATTGAAAATGACATTTTCAGTTTTCCTTAATGAAAGACATCCTATGTTGTAGGATATAAATTTACATTTAAATTGCGTCTCCTTGGGGAGTCATCTTAATGCCCACTGATGAAATTCAGCACTTTAGTGATGCTGGAGCCAATCAAGATCCTTTTTTAATACAAGAATTGTTTAATCATCATCATCCCTGCTGGGTGAAATGCAATACTTTATATAGTACAGTTTACCATACTAGGTTAGGATTAGGGTTACTCCTTCAATTCTCGTTGCTGATTTGGAGTGGATGCATAGGACTGTGCAACACTTAGGCCTGAGGAAGAAACTGATGTATTTTAGGATTTATTCTTACATTATCAAATCATCCTTTGATCCCTTAGGAGGTTGAAGAGTATTTTATTGCCCTTGGGATTTTGTATGCAGACAGACGCAAGCATTTTCCCTGATGTAATGATTCAACAAGCAAAGTTCAAGTGATCAATAAAAACCCATAATTTCTGCAATGCTGCCTTATGTTCTTTATCAGCAAACAAGGAGAATGAACAAGGATTCATCACCTCTCTAGAGAAATGGAACAAGTCAATAAGGCAAGTGGAGGATTTTATTTAACCACATCAGATCATAGGAATCCTTGCCATAGCTTGTCTTAAGTTTGCAAAAAAAAAAAAGGAATTATAGTCTATCATTCCAGAATGGTATATTTTCTTGAATACATTGCAGATTGTGCACTTTGTCTCTTCAAAATAAATCCTTTCTTAAAAAAAAAATTTTTCTGTGACACTCCCATTTTAAATCACAGGCGTGGACAGAAATGCCAGCACTTTAGTATATTTTGCTTACAGATCTCTTTCAGGGAAGAGGCTCATGAACCAGGATTTAATTCAGAAAAGAAGTCTAAATTACTATAATCAGTGAATTTCTGTTCAGATTGATGATAAATAGGCTGATACTCTAGCACTTTAATATGTGTATCAATGTCTGTAAGGTTACTGAGGATCAGATGGGTAAAGAATGAGCAAAATATCTAAAGCCTTCTCAAGTGATGACTGTCCATTAGGAACAAATAAACATCATTTTGTTCCAAACAGCAGAGCCATTTCTTCCGTGGCTGTCCTGGGTACATGATGGATGTCGTAATTGTTTCTTCAAGCTTAGTCAATAGATAGAAGGCCTGTAGGAGAGATACACCCATTTGTAAATCAAAATCTGGATCTAGAATCTATCAAGAGAGTCAGAAAGTGTACCTGGGGTGGCTGGGAAGCTGTGGGTGATTCCAGATGATAGTGTGCTTACATTGTGTTACTGATTTCTGCAGGCTAGAGGTTAGAGGGGTGTAGTGCTTGTGTAACAAAGAAGCCTTTATCTGCTTGTTAATCTTACAGCCTGAAAAGCTGAACTGTATATATTTGTTCATTTGACTTAAAGCTACCTCTGTGTTTCTGCATAGAACGAGATGTTACAAGGCATCTGGCTGTGGAGTGCTATGAAGCTGACATGTTTCTACAGTTCATTTATTTTGCATGTTTTGTATAGCTTGTAGAGCAGCCTTCTCTGTCTTGACCCTCTTACAGCTTGTTGTCTGAATGCTTTGACTGTGTTTTGGTGTTAAATAATTGTTGATAGCTGCTTTTCACTACACCTCTTGTGTTTTAAATATATTCAGAACTTCTCTCTGTTGGTCTGATACTAGACCAACTGGTGCTGGAGTCAGAACTCCTAATCAGATGTTTGTTATGATCCTTGTAATTGTTAGAAGCTTATGAATATACCACATATTTCCTTCCCCAAAGAACCAGCTGTGCAAAAGCAGTATTCAGTAGGAAACCTTTTAATGGGCTGTGCTTAACCATGCTGTGTTAACGGGCTGTTTAAAGTTGATTCAACCACTGACAATTTTTGTGTAAAGCTTCCCCTGTAGAATTTTGCCAGAAAATAATAGTTTGAGACAACTTGAAAATGCTCTGGCTGCTATATGCTTATTATTTGGCTAGATCCAATTTTGGAGAAATACTCTTAGGCCATCTTTAAGATTGTTTCTTCCTGGCTAAAAAAAAAAGCCAGTTGTGCCTTGGAGAAGAATGTTATTTATGACTTGCTGCAGGCAGAGGACCCTGAGTTTGAGAACTGATGTAACTGCTGCTCTACCACAGACCTGCACATGGTATGAGCTTGTCGAAAGCAAAACAGAGCTGCTGATTTTCTCAAAAGCTGCAAGAGAAGATTTGTGGAACACATGGTTTCACATATATACACACATGAAAGCTAAAAAGATCGACTAAACCCCTAGTATCTTTCTCATGTTTTGGACATTCCTACTGCTGTAGACTTTCTCAGGAAACATGTTTTTCACGTGGCCTTCAGAAGTATTTCATAGTGCACTCTCTTTAGGATTTCCTACCTTTTGAAGAGATGTTGGTAAGTAAAAGACTTTATAATTAAAAGGTAATCTTGTCTTTTCACTTACCTTTAATTTTCACTGGGATAATTAGTAGTTGTTTTGTACTTGTTGGTTATTAGAAAAAATAAACTAGAGGAATGAGAAGGCAAGGAAGGTGTCAAAATAGGTGAAGGTATAGTTGAATATCATCTATGGTTATAGTGAATAGCTATGGTAGGCTTTTCAGTGGAAAAAAGGCCAATTTTTATGTCCAAGGATTAAAGCACATAGCTTTTATTTAATTTTGTAGTAGGTCTTTATGTTATTTGTCTTAATCCAGCCTTGTAACAAGCAGCAATGTTGCATCAGAATTAGTACATAAATTAGAGTTATTTTTTCTTTGTTTTGCCCTTTTTCTATCAAGCCATAGAGAGCTGGGCATTCTTTTTACCTTTTCTCAATCCATGGCTCATCTTTTTCAGTTTGGCTTTTAGGATGCTGCTGTTTGCCTCCTCCTTCCCAGCTGTTCACTAGGAGATTCAGGACTGAAGCCAATTCATTTGCTTTCCTACTTTATTACCAAAAATGGCAAAATTTTGCCAATGTTGTCATTTTCCCATTTCAATAATAGATAATAAAGTTGCACATGGGAGTTTTTGCATATCTTCAATTTTTTGAGTGTGGGTGGAATACTATTTCAGGCTCTTACTCTGAAATGCTAAAACATGAAAGACTGTATTATGGGGGTTTTTTCCATGATAACCAATATTTTTAGCTTAGTTCTGATTCATCTGAATCTGAGATAAGCTATCAAAGGCACAGATACAAATGGTCATGTACATGCCCTGAGTTTCCTTGCTCTAAACACCTTGGGAAGACGAAGTGTTTCAGGCACTTGCTGTGTAGAGAAGAAGGGGCAAACCTTTCCAAATTTCTGGAAATGTATGTTTTTTCTTTTTGCCTTTTGCCAGAGGAGGAAGTTTCTTGACTTCAACTGTAATTGAGTTTGATTGGAAGTAGTGTGGGGAACAAATTGAATTTAAGGACATCTAAATGCTTGTACAGGGTATTTTGGGTTTACTGCTTTTTGAAGTGCTGTATGGCTTTATTAAAAAAGTGTTTGGACAAAAGTTTTTTTAAAGACAAGTGGAGAGCAAAAACCTGTTCAGAACCCTATACTATATCCAGGGTCAGATGTAGACATTGTGTGGAATTACTAACATTAATTACCTGGAAGTAATAAACCCTGACACACCTTGTTGCTGATGTGGAGGGATTTGTAGTCTTCACACCAAATTGACATTGAATAATGTAGCATGTATGTGCCTTCCTGCTCCAATTTTGTTATGGAATCACATGACTTAGACTGTTCCTCCTATAGTTTATCTCCATTCTTAATAATGAAAACATATGTGACTATCAAACAGTTTTAAGAAAGACTCTGAATATTGAGTTTCTTTAGATTTTAAGGTGAAAGGGAAGGATGACATATGACTCAAGAATCAGTGTAATTGTAAGTACATAAGTATAATCTCTTACATAAGTAAGATTGTAATATCTTCAAGAACTAAAAGACGTTTTTGTAGAGGAGATGCAATTCGATTTCAAAAATCAAAGAAAAAGGATTAGCTAACCTATCCATGAATTTATCTGTTAGGCTGTTGTTTTTTTAAGGGTGAAAACGTTCATCTTTTGTTCCTTGCCATCAGTAATGGATGCTTGGTGTAGTGTAGGCTTACCCACTCTTCATTGAGGATATACTCATGAAAAATGCAATGACAGTGTTTCCAAAGATAGCAAAGCAATTTTCCCTGTTAGAGGTGATTTGACAGGGCTCAGATGCATGTGGGGGCTTCAGATACACGGGGACAGTACCTGTGTTGTGGAGGACAGACATGCAATGGCAGAATTTTCAGGATTGTCAGCTGGAGGAGGTGCTGGTTTAGCAGCAGCCGACTTTTCTGACCGGCTTATCACTCTGAAAGAAAGAGCTCAGCTGCTTCCTACAGGAGACTAATTGCCCAATTTTCATTTATTACTGTGGGCATTCTTGCATTCTTCTACATTTTCATTTGGCAAATCATCTTCCTCAGAATAATCAAGATCAATTAAAGCAGTTAGTGATGAAAAACTGAAAATGGGATTATTACAATGATTAGCAGCAATATGGGTTATTAGGTGATGGGTGACAGAAGTCCAAAACTAAACATATTGATGAAACAGCTAGTGAAGTGTTCCTTTACCACTCAACAGTCATGTTAGTGGAGAGTGTCAGCAATTAGATGTTAGGCTAATCATGAGTTCGTACAGCACCTGTAATTTGGAACACGTCTTGAAGGGTAAAAAGGCTTTTAAATACTTCTAGCATTTCCAGTCATGTTACTATATTGACATTTTATATTTCTGAAATCAAATGTCTTTCTGAGGTAACAAAGCTTTTTGCCTTCTAAATGTATTGACTGAATTTTAGTTTTCCTTCTAACATCTTTGTTAAAATGCATTAGATATTATTTAAAAATGGTAATGTGTCACAGGAATATGCCATACAAGAAAATGACTAGTGTACCAACTGACAGTTTAAAGATTTAACTGTTGTTTCTAGAATTTCTCAGCTGCCACATTTAATCCTTAAAAGGAAAATTTTAGAGACTATCTAGTTTGGATTTCAAAAAAAGGAATTGGATGCTGGAAGAGAGTATGCAACTTATTCTCTCCTGGAAAAGGGAAATACTTTCCTGATAATTTCTTGGGATGTTCAGAAGAGAATGTTCTTCTTCCACAGAATATTCCACCTCAACATAATTGTTTGGGTTACAGATTTTAAGCAGCTGATACCTGTGCTTAGGATGGTGTGCTCTATTGACAATCAACCTTAATTATTTATTAACATAAATTTAATTTTAATTATGTTGTATGTATGAACATGGGCCCACACTCACACGCTGTCTTGGTGTCCCAGAAATACCTGATAACATGCATGTCCTGAGTCTGCCTCAAGATCAGCCATGTTTCTCAAAGATTGAGTCATGTCAGACCAGCTTAGTTTTGTTCTGTTGATGGGTGATCGGTTTAGTGTATGGAAGTGTAAAAGGTGGGGTCTGATGTTTTGTCTGTAGCACTTTTACCTGTGGCATTTTCAAATTCAAACTGAGGAAGGGTAGTCTAGAGGAAACTGCTACAAGAGGACTGCAGAACAATTTGGAAAACTGTACACAGTGTTGATTCTGTTCCAAAATGGAAGAATGTATCAAGTTCTGCAGGGGTTTGCCCCAGGGCAAGCACTATTCAGTGCTTGCTTTAATGGTCTGAGTGATGCAATACAGAATATACTTATTAAATTTGCAGGCTGCACCTGTCTAAGGAGGATTAAGAGGTCTTGTAAGGACAGAGTTAGAATGATCTTGAGAAATTGATTTGTAAAGGTAGGATGCTATTGAAAAAGAACAAGTGTAAGGTATTGTATGAAGAAAGAGGGAAGAAAAGCATGGCTATGTAACCAAAACAGCTGTGTGGATAGTAGACCTTCAGAAAAGGATTTTGAGGTTATAGTGGATGACAAGCTGAATGTCAGCCATGTAAAGCAGATATAAAGGAGGAAAATACTGTACTGGGCGATGTAAACAGAAAGATACATGGAGTAATCCCTGTACTCTAGTCATGTGTAGTGACCCTCGTGTTATACATACAACCCACTTGGTCCTGTGGTTTCTAGTAGTGACTTCAACATGTCAAGAAGAATGTGGACAAACCTGAGAGATAGTCAAGTGGGAAACAATGAAAACTAGATTTATAAATAACAGTTAGGGTAAATTTCTGCTAGATATTTTGTATTTTTATTTGTAGATATCATTGTTTAGAGGAGAGTAAACTTGAACTACTTCAGAAGATCTTTCCAATCTGTGCAGTAAATTTAGTAGCTTATTGGTGACATGATGCCCTGGAACTGACACCAGAACAGATCATCCTGATTGCAGTGGGTACACACCTAAGAGATAGCTCAGCTGAATGTCCTGAGGGCCAGCTCTCCAGCAAATGTCACATCTGTGACGTACACAACGCTACTGCTGTGTGTGTTGAAGTCTTCTCATAGAGTAGGGAAAGTGGCCTGTGGCCCTTCTCTGTACCTCCACAAAGGCAAGTAGCCTCTCCAGCCAGAAGGGCTGGGCATCCCTGTGCTTGCTTTATGATTTGTGGTTGACAAGACAATCATGTTTATAACGGATTTGAAATTTCACTAATGGAAAATGTGTGCTGCTGTAAACAAAGTAAATCACCTTCTTGGCAATTCAGTACTGTATTTCACACACTGGTAAGTTTGTGAATCTTTTGGCACACTACTTGGTGGGATTGAAGGGCATTCAATACCATCAGTTTGGTCTCTCCTGTATATAGACCAGCAGCATGCTTTGAAAGTGTTAAACAGCATTGTGTGCTGTTATCCCTACAGCACCTTTGTGACAGAGGTGAATTAGAATAACTAATAAAATAACTGATAACAGTGGTTGAAAAAAATGGTGTTGGGCTTGAAGTTAAGAAAACAAAAATGTTAAAATAATTGCTGGTTGGACTGACAAAATGAGTATTATGTTTGTGAAGTACAGCAAGGAGGAATTTTTGGTCTTGGAAGCAAAGAATGGTGCCTGAGAAAAGGACATTCCAATGATGAGTGCTGTAGAGATCCAAGCTTGAAAAATACGTTGTCCCAAATAAAAGCATATGTTTCAATAATAGGAAACATTCAGAAAGTATTGGTAAATCTGTGCTTAAACTGTCAATTGGTATTTACTAAAGCTTTTATATTAGAGCGTGAGGTTGAAATGCAGTGCATATGTTTGTAGTTTGCTGCGACTCTATGCATGTCTAAGAAATGCTCTGCACACAATGTCAGGAATAATCAAAGAAATTCTGTTGGTCTTTTGAGGGGTGATGTTCTTTTAAGATACTGCATATAATTTCAAAGGATCCAGTCAGGAATTTCTCTCAAAATATTTGTGCTGTACTCACCACACCCACTCACTTGCTTAATATAAGATTGTGTTGAAAAGCTTGTGTGCAGCTGTAGAGATAATAGAGTCATGTAAAGAAAGGGTAGACTATAGCTCACGTCTTAGGAATTTAAGTGCATGTTATGGATAGATAATTTTGTGTGGGTAGTTAACACATGTAACCTAATAGGTTTCCAGTTTCTATATTGGAGATTATTTCTTCAAAGTGAGTTATACTGGAGGTCACTAAAGATGGGCATGGTACTTATTACGTTGAGTGAAACTGCAGAACTTTAGCAGTAAGGCACAATGTAAATTCATACATAAAGAAGTCAGTGCACTGCAGAACTTAGCACTTGCATTAACTCATCATACTCTGTTAGTAAACTGAAGGGGACAGTAGATAATTTCCTTCAGTTGTCAGTTCCCCACATCTCTCCCTTCTGTCAACTGTACCTTTTCTCCACTGGCAGTAGTGTCATTATTTTGAAACTGGAATTGCATGGTTTTGATCTTAACTTTTTTAGCATGTGACAGCATTATTAAAAATGTCTACAACATACTACTGGTCCACTTGAACACAGATAAAGCACAGTATTGCATACTGAAGATCTATTTCTGGGAATTCCTCTGGACTTCTATTAAAAAAAAATTAAAAATTAGTGAACTTCAGTCATCAGACATTTTGGCAACAGTCCATGTTTTAAATGGCATTTTAGTCTCTATTTAGGATGTCTGCTGACCAGAAAATGAAGACAACTTTTTTATTTAGCATTGTAATTAGAGGTACTAAATTATGTATGTATAACGTAAAAGCTAAAATATTAATTCAATTTTCCCAAAAAGTGAGTTTCTGACATCACATGAAACTTATTAATGTCCAAAAGAGACCTTGTGCATAGTTTTATATATCTTTTAATATCTTTACATTTTGTCAGTCCATGTGGCTTTATTTACTGGTACATAAATGGGAAAATACAATTTTTAGGTGACACGCTCAACTGCCATGTTTTGTTCAGTCCTTGTGTAAACTGTTACAAATGTGTGCATGTTTTTTAATGGATCAGTTAATTCAAACATAGCATTAAATTGCAGAATTTAAGTCAATAAACATGTCTTTTGATCATGTACGTTGCCCAGGTTTCCTGCAGAAGGAAACCAGCTTCCAAGATTGAGAAACCTCTATCAATGTTCCAGAAATTCCCTGTGCCAAGTTTCATATTTACTGTGCATTGTTTCCAAGTGTGCACAGCAGAAATGGAGCTGCTGTTGTCTGGTATTCTGGATGTTCTGTTTTGAGCAGAGAGACTGGCATTTTCAGTAAAAGTTTACCTTTATATGATGTGTCCCTCTACATTAGATTGCTCCGTAATCCACATTACCAAAATCCCTTACCATTCCTGTTGCTGTTATCCCTACAGCACCTTTGTGACAGAGGTGAAGTACCAACATCTGAGTTTTGCAGGTGAAGAACAGAAGCCCAGAGCGAGAGAAAGGCCATGCACCAGACTTACAATGCTCCCAGGTGTTGCCATGCCCAGTAAGGATTGTGGCAGTGAGGAGCGTGGTGTGAGGCTGCAGGAGGGGGGTTCACAATGCCATTTCTGTCTTCTGTGTGAGCTGAGTGAGCTGAATGAAGCACTGAAGAATAGCATTTGCAGCAGGGAATGTCAGTGAATCCGAATTGAACCTCAGCACACATTTGCAGATCTTCTAGGGGTGGTTTTGCTGGGATTCATCAGCTGCTGCCTTTCCTGACCATAAGTACCTGGGGCTTCCTCTTAGGCCTGGCTGACTGCTTGTTTAACTGCACAAGTGATGAAAACAGTGAAAGTGCTGGTGAAGAAGTGTTAAAGCACCTCTTCAGGAAGTGGGAACAAAGGCCAGGGTTGTCCTAAGCCTGGAAGGCTTTACCTTGTGTCTCATTTGGGAGTGACCTGCCCTGAAGCACGGGGCAGGACTGGAGTAGTCACACACTGCTGTGGCTGCCAAAGGGCTTGGGACTAGGACATGTCACTAGGTGATCTATTACATGCTTATCATTTACTAGTGCCATTCATTTGTCCTTAGAGATTGGATCTACTTAATAAAGATGGTGAACACCATGTGATACTCATGTGACAAAGGGAACAATAATTGTAGTCCAGTGTGGATAGTGTGTTTGGGAAGTTCTGTGTTTGGCTTATTTTGTGAATTTTGATCCCAGTGACTTGCTGAAAATCATGCCTTATATAGATGAGTCTAAACTCTAGTAAATGGATTTCTTTTTCTTCCCTCTAACTTAAAAACAGACTTAAGCCATTGAAAGAACTGCTGTTTCACAGACTGCTCATTAACTGTGCTGCTATTACTTCTTACCCAGGAATTCACATGGTTGAAACTGAGGTTAAAAATAAGCTTGCCCATACTCTGGTGATTTAAATCTGCAAAGGGGGAAGGGACAGCAAACAACATCTTTTAGTCTTGCTTCCTTTCTTGGGCTGCTCTGGCTGTGATGCAGAGGTAATTTAGTTAGGCATTCCCCCCATCCCCGCTTTCTTTTTTTTTATTTCCCCTTTTTTTGCTACTCAAAGTTATTTTTTAAAATAGAAATAGAGAAGGCAGAAGCGATGATTGCTGAAGGAAAGTACTATGGAAACCTGTCACGACAACAGTTTCAAATGAAAGTGAATCTTCAGCTGTTTAAAAAGTCCAAGTATTTGTCAGATTCTAGTGGCTCCTCTACAGGCACAGTTGAAGAGGAAGGAAGTGCACAGAGCAATGCTGAGGAGAAAATACATATTCTTGCCTTTCACTGGGGGAAAATGCATTTCTGGGCTCAGCTTTGCAATTGTATATCCTGCAATGGACTTTTTACCTGGGACCTAAAACTGCTCAGTTATGTAATGTGTTATAATGCTCTGGTAGCAATATTGTCCTTTATGGTTGGTGAGACACACTTGCTATAAAATCTAGCCTGTAAGTGTTTCCAGCTGTTTTGTTGGGGTTTTAGGTTTTTTTAAAAGAAAACAGAGGCAGTCAAATTATTCACAAAGCTCAAAAGAAGATGATGCATACAGCAATAACTACATAAATATATCTTTATCATACATTTCAGCTGCAGATGATTGTCCATATTTTCCAGATGAAAAATACGAAACATGGTGTTGAATGTATTAGATCCCAAGTCACTTGATATTTGTTCTCTGTGCCCTTGCTAAAGAAAACACTGTCAAATACGCTTTGTTGTTATTAGTGTATCATTCAGAAAATAAAAAATGACACAAATGTGGTACCACTAGTGATGTTATGATTGATAGATTTGCTTTGTTCTGTTTCAGCACTAAGCTGATGCTTAATAGTGTAAATACATCTCTACATATATGAACATGAATGTTTCTGAGGTAAAATAAATGTTTGGATTGCCAGTGATTAATCACTTAAATATGTCACTTCTTGGGGATATTCCAAAAATGTGAATTCAAATACGAAAGTATTTCATCTTTCTCTGGTCACTGAAGTTCCTGGGCATATTTAGTAATGTTTGGTGGTCATGTTCATTGCTGATAGAAGTACTGGAAAACTATATCTAGTAAATAGAGAATACAATAGGGAAGAGTTGTTTTTTTAGTTGTGGTGTTTTTTTTAAATTAAGAAAATACTGCTATTCACAAAGGATTATTAAGAAAAAAAAAGACTTGGTGGTGATGAAGTCATTCTGAAGTAGCACATTAATCTTTTATACTGTGTAAATTTAGGAAAATGGAGACTTTCTTTTAGAATTACCTGAGGTTTTATTTTCACAATTTGGCTTAAACTTTTTACAGCTAAGTTGTAAAGCCTTGGCAATAATAGACATGGTGATAGTCTCTTTTGTCCTGTGAGATCCTAATCTTTCAGATTTTGATGTGTCTGTGCACATTTATTAAAAGATGTATAGTGAATTAGAAACAGATTATGGGATTGTGCAGACTTTGTCTGCTTTCAACTGTGATATAGAAAGTTTTATATCACTTTGCCATTGTGCACTGGCCCTATATGGAGGTAATTTAGGAAGTGTAATGCAATTGATGTCCAACTGTGACATGGTGTTTTTGTAAAAGTAAAATTCTTCACTGCTCCTAGCCTGTCTAAATGGTTAATCAAAGTGAATTGACAGATTATGTGTCTGGGTTTTTTCTTTCGTTTTTTTTTTCTGTGTAGGTGTTTGTGACTCATAAATGCAGAATTAGACCAAAAATCTGTGACTGGGTAATGGAGTATTTGCAAGCACTTTATTGCACTTTTCAGTGCAGCACAACAAATAGCCTTCACTTTTCAGCGTTTATTTGTAAAGATTTATTATTATGTGGCCCTACTAATCTCATAATTTCTGCTCCTGTTTTTATGATACTGCAAGAAAGTGGTTTATAAATAGTTTCTATAAATGGGTATTCCTGAAAATGCGTCTGATCTGAACAATATTTTTACATAACTGTCTTTTATGGTAAAGTAATAGGTGAAAATTGAGTAGTCATTAATGTTTTATATCCCTTCACTCTGCTATGAATCATCACTTAGCTGTTTGCCAAAATCTTTGTATTCTGTTTAGTGACAATTTTTTATGAGGATCAGCTGGATAATTTTTAAATTCACTCCTGGTCCTTTCCTTTGAAGATTCATATCAATTGATTTGGCCAGTTGTCAACCAAACATGAAAACTTAATCTTGCATTGTAGATGATGTTTTAAATATGTATTAACTTAGAGTTAGATAATGCTTTTTGAAAAATTGAGGTAGCATCGCTGGTCAAAAAATTTTAGATATTAAATAAATTCTAAAGAATTAGCAGCTATGCAGTGTGTGAGTGAGCTGAAAAAAAAGTCAGAACACCTTAGAAAGCTATGAAAAACAACTTTGTCCTTAGATCTCCCCATTGAGACTAGTTATGTCATTTGTGATCACTAAAAAATTATTCCTCATAGAATATCCATTGTGTAAACACAGGAATGTTTAATAATATTGAATTCAGCTTTCTTTGCAGACAGAAATTATTTTAAATTAGAGGCTGCTGCATAGTCTGCTTCTGTGTTCTGGTTGTCCATCTGTTTAGGTGGTTTCTCTGGACTGGAAACATGTCAACCATTATGTCTCGGACAGCTCTGACCACACTGAGAAACTGAAACTGCACTAAGACTGGATAATACCTAGATAATAAGGGCAAGAACGTATCTGATTCTAATACTTTACAGTAATTAATGCAAATATGATAATTGATTCATCTATTTATTTGCAGAGAGACATGGGTCACTGCTATGAACTGCTCAGCTGTGAAAGGCTTTGTAAATAAAATATGCTGCAGGAGTACAAAGGAGGAGACTGGGAACAGTCTGTGTCAGTACGGAAACTGGAAACTGAGTTTAGGAGTTGGAGGTAACTCCAGAGAGAAAGATGAATGGAAGGAGCTGTTACGAGAACAAGACTACAGAAGGGCTGGAGGATGGACTGGGAGATGGATAAGGTGGAGCTGTGAAATAAGGAAGGGGTGTTTGCCTTGCTATAGATGAAGAAAGGCAGACTAAGATTAGATCTTGTTGAAAATAGTTGAGGTAAGATTGGAATGAGAACCATGAAGGTTTTTCTTTACCAGACATTGCAGTATTTTAATTACATGGATCTAGTCATTAAAGAATGGGATTAAATAAGATCTTCTTCTTCCAAAATCTTTGTCCGTTTGATTGTTTTATACCAAATTGATTAAGATATTTCTGATTTGGTTTAAATACTCAAAGGTAAACAGCATGTATGAAATTCTGCTAAATTCCAGGGATGTAGCTGAGCAGAGACTGATCTTGGCTTTGACTGGGTCTCTGTATAATCCATCCCAGTCTTTTTAATTGGTACTTTCGTGTATCTGTCTCTCTTCAAAACTAAAGCTACACTGAGGTTCTTTCTCTCCAGATAAGATAGTATGTTATTGTTAAACGCCTCTCCCAGACTGTAATTCTATTTGTGGTTTGTACTGTTGACTGTTGATTGTTAACAGGTTCTGTAATAATGCAATTAGGTGATCCAAGAAGAACGTACAAAGCATTAATAAGCCACATCTGCATAGAGCAGAGTGAAAAATATGATCGACGAGCCATAATACTCATCTAAATAAGATAATATAATTCATTTTGCCTCTTTCTCAGATTAAAAATCTGCTTTGTCTTAATCGGAAAAAAACAGTGTTTCATCGTGTTCTTGATCTACTACTCAGTGCCACACGAAATTCTGCATTATTGTACATTTGGAGGTGTTCTTACAGTAAAAAAATTATTTCAACTTCTGAATTAGTTTGAAGTGGCATACAGAACTGAAGAGAATGTTGCTTTAGAAAGGTTCTCTGTGTGTAAGAAGAGGTGCACTTAACTGCTTTATCTTCTACTCTTTTCCCTCCCTTCTGTCCTTCTGCAGGGAGCACCCCCAATAAGTTCCCGTTTGTGCGAAAGTTGCAAAATGCATTACTGGCTGATAACTGAAGTGAGGACTGCTTTTTTTCCCTAGTAGAAATGGATCCCATTGCACATGCTAGCTGCAAACAAAGCTAGATGCAGTACTTCTTTTTCTTTAGATGGCTTCAGATCTTTTTCCTTCATAGTAAATTTATTGTATAATATAGCTTTGCCCATTTGTTTTTAAAGAGACCAACCATTTATTTTTTGAGAAATGATAGAAATATGTTTTTCTTTAAATGTAAAAAGTGTAACAAAAAGAGGTCAATTTGGTCATTGCTCTCCCAGTGGACAAATTTACAAGAGGACTTGGAAGACTGATACTGCTGTCAGGGTGTGGGTAACACTGCCAGCACTGAAGAAGCATTTGGTGTGTGTACATGTGCTTGATCTCTTTTAAGCTGGCCTTAGTGAAACTCAGTGTAAATGACTGCACAAGTCCATTTTTTCATTTTCCTGGAACTGTAAGAAGAGCTAAGAAGGGAATATGGAGCAGAAAGAATGTCTCCTAACTCATTCTTCAGCAGCCTGGTCTGGTTAAACCCTCCTTGGAGCAACCAGGTTGATTAAGTCACCTCCAGTGATCTCTGCCAACCTCAGCTGTTCTCTGATGCTACAATTCTTCACCAAATTGTCTGCAGATTTCCCTGTAGGTAGGTGATACAATTAATTTGAGCTTTGTATTGAGAAGAAAAAAATTGTTTTTAAATGTGATCCAACAGCAAATCTGACCTTGATGGAGATCTGTCTGTAGCTGAGTATGAAAATATTTGCTGAAAAGAATTTAAAATAAAATAACTTCTTCAAGTTCATTCCTTAGAAATACTTGAGGGCACTTGAGGGCTGTTGACAATATATGCACAGATTCTGGAAATGAGATGTTGTCACTTGCATAGGTAATTTTCTTGTTCCAAAGACTAGCAGGAGAACAAGAAAACCCAGATGGCTTTTGGTAGACATTTAAATCACACAGGATATTTTGTCTGAAAACAGATTATTTTTTTTTTGTAAACAGGGAAAAAAATGTTACAACCCTTCTCTAGCTAATTCCTAATGCTGATTGTTAAGACTGAGTTAAAAGTAAAACCTGACATTTCTGTTTTGTATTGCCTTTGTTCAGCCAGCTAACAGAGTGAGCACGTGCATAATGATGTTGTTAGATAGGAGAAAACATCTGGTCACAAGCTTCTGTCCAAATACCAGAATTAGTAATGAGATTTTGTGTCCTTGTACTTCTGTTCTTCAGTGATGGGACTTGAGTCAGCAGGTTCAAGTTGAAGTTGCACAAGGACAGGAGAGGTGGTGCAACCTTGCCTTTTGCTCTCTAACCTTCATCAGAAAGGGACATCTTTTAATAGAGAACCCACATCTTCAGATGTGAACTGGTTCATTATCAATAAGGGCTTTAGAGATTGGGCAAGTTGTGTAAGAGGTGAGAGAAGCATTCTAAGAAACTTGATTTGGCTCAAACGCCCCATTTCCTTGTTGCCTGTTAGTTTTTATAATTTTTTAATCAATTCTGCTTTTAATTTATACTCTTCGTACACTCAAATACAGCATCAAAGGATAAAATTTGTATGGGCTAGCTGGTCTAGCTGATCTGTCCTCAGAGGTGCCAGATACTTCCTTTGAAATTGCTGTCACGTTGATAGCCTAAGGCTTGGTAAACTTTGGAACATTGCTTGATGTTTCATGAGATAATTCTTTACAACAGTTCCTGGTGCCTTTCTGTTCCATTAGCTCTTAGCCATCTGTTGCTTTGATTACACTATTATAGTGAATAACTGTTTTGGCAAGCTGTTTAGCTGTGTTGAAAAATCTTGTTTCTTTGCTTTCTAGTATTTTATTGCTACTGTTTCTATCCCCCCCCCCCCCCCCCCCAACCTTTGTAGTGCAACGCTTCTTGCTATTTACTTCTTGCTATTCTAAGAAACAAAAGGCTGACCTAGTTTGAGGACATGATGAGGTTTATAACTGTGCTTTATTGCTATTTTCCTTTCCTTTGAAAGTCCTACCAGAACAAGTAGTATATTCCAAACTTGGGCTCACAGAAGGTAGATATTATAACTTAACCATATTTAAATATTTAGTTTTGGGATTTTTGCCTCTTAAGGCTTAAAATGTACTTTTCTCATCGAGCCAATGTGTTATGTCAGTACTGCCTATTATATTTCTATAGAAAATAGTAATATCTTAACCTCTCATTCCTCTCAACACTGCAAAGGACAAAACAGGAAGAACTGAAATATCATTAGAAAGGAGCCTGTATTCTCTGGCTTTACATTGTCAATTTGACCTTTCCTTTTATTGCTCAGATTTTGAAGATGAACAGAGTAAAAGACAGATGGGGTGATAATGAACATAGAGATGTGCTTCCCTAAGTAGGCTCATTTTTAGGAGTAGTGATATACCAATTAATTTTTTTGAGGCATGGACTTTTGGAAATGAAGTAAAATACTGTTTTTAGACTGCAGCTGAATTTCATTGCCATTTAATTTCTACTTTTAGTTTTTTTGTTACTTTTTCCTGCAATTAAAATAGCTGAGTGATACCTCAAAGCAAGAATTCCAACAATTCTTATTAAATTATTAAATTCCGCTCAGTAGGTCATTTTGCCTTGACTGTGACTGAGATGGCCAAGTTTTCTTCAGTGCTTACCTGCTTGAGCTCTCTAAATTGAACTGTAGCATTTCCTGGAATACCTTCTTATTTTTTCGCTTTTGGAGTCTGGAAACTGTTTTTGCACTTGCTCTGGAAAGACTGCAACAGCCTTTTGTATTCCCTGTCAGAGAATATACATTCGTTTATCAGCTGGTTATTTCAATGTGTGTCCTGTTCTACGGTTATTGTATCTTACTGCTGATTATTTCTTTGTGGCTAGGGAATGTTGTGGTATTTCTTGCTTGCCATGTTGTCAGACCACTCTGTTTAAGTGATTCCTGGACTAATTAGTAATTATGGATCTTCCTTCAGCTAAGTAACATATGTAATTCTTTTTGTGCTGTGTTACACTTCTACTGCTTGTGTATGGGACATGGTAAACGTTTTACTACGTAAGAGGTAAGGATGTGGCAGCACACTGAAATCACAGCTGTTGAGTAGTATGTGTACATACATACATATGCATATATATATATGTGTGTGCGTAAACCTTTGGGTTCCTGCCACAGCCTTTCCTGAACAAGGCCACCAGTTCTCTACAGAACGATAAAGATTTTCAGAGTCACTGTTCTGATTTTAGTAAGCAAAATAGAAATGTTCTTGTGCACATTAGTAGCCATGGAACATAATTTCTAAGTGAGGAACTAGTCTGAGTTTGGCCTTCTCTGTGTGTGCTCCTTCCAAACTGTAACGTGTAAGAGCATTTCCTTGGAGAGCTATTCTGACTACTGGTGCAGGTACTTGTGAAATTTAACTGCATGGAAGTTAACAGTTAGTTACATTTGTAACACTACTTCTTCATAAAATTTGTAGTAATTGTCACAGATAGTATTGACCACAAATATTTTTGCCAATAAATATTTATTTGAGAAGGAAGCTGATAGCCTGCACAGGTGAAAACCCTGTGGCATGGGATCTTAGGGACAAATTTGCACTGGGTAAAGAAATAATGATGTGAATTTCCCTAAGACAGAACTGGGTGGAGAAGAAAGATCCCCATGATGAGTCCCATACCCTGAGAAGGTGGAGTGTGATTTTGGAAGCTGTGTTTGTAACACTCGAGCTGGTTAGTTTTGTCTGTGATCCAAGTTTCTTATTTTTGGTTCAACCTTAGGCTAGGAATCTCCCCAAGTTAGCTCCGTGTCATCACCACACTCCCTTGTGAGGACCAGGCTTGCTCGTCCAAGCTGCATTTCTAATGATGAAAAAGAATCTTGCTCTTTCTTGAGCAGTGCTTTCATGAGATTGTTCTGAAAACACTAGTGGGAATCATAAAATACAATCTTGGACATTATAAAATAGTTGTGATATTGGCAGTTGACAGAAAAAAAACCAACAAACTTGGTTCCATCCTAGGAGATATTTTCAAATTAGAAATGTGATATGTATTTATTTAAGTCTCTAATGACATTTCTATTTAGTCTTCAGAGGGTTATTATCTTTGTGGGAAAGGAAGTGACCAAAAGGGGTTCTGCTCTGCAGAATGACTGCAGCTGTCATGCTGGCCTGGACAGCATCTTCGGGGTTATTGAGTCTGGTCGCCTGCTCTTGAAAACAACCACGTGATATAATTGTGGGAAAAAACCACATTCATACTAATGACTGCATGACACTTATTTTTCTTCTTGTCTGTGATTGTCTACAGAACCAAATGGGATGGGATGGGATAAAATGAATCAAAAATGATGTTAATAAAATGAACAGTTCTCATTGATAGAGAAAATGAGCAAGTGCATCTGGTATGAACATCTCTTCATAGTTACTGCAGAGTGAATGTCTATGTTTTGCTAAAACATAAATTGAAATATCCAGGCCTTTTTTTCAACTGGTGACTGATACCACCCTTGTGACTGAGCTATTTAATGTATTCTGATGGATGCTGAGGAACCTTAGTGAAATATTTGTGAGAGTTGTTTCATGGTAGAACTAGCTTTTGAGCAAGTTGATTTTTCTTTTATTTCCTTCATATGTTGAACTGATGATTCACTGAGTCTTCCTAAGCTCTTAAATTTGTGGAATTTAGTTTCCATGTATCTGTAACATATATTATGACATGCCAGATGGAGAAGTGCTTTGAATGGAGACGGGTATTATTGGTGGATGTAATGCCATTTCTCTGTAACTCCTTGATTCATTATAATTTTTGCAATCTGAAGATCACTGTAGTTAGTCTTTGAGTAGGTAGTGTTGTGGACCTACAGTTTGTGGGGTGATGGTTTTATTTCACTTGTGTATGGATGTGTTTATGCACTTTAGATTATGCTGTATTGCTAACATATTACTAAATTCTGTTCTGTTTTCCTTGCCCCCTACTTTCTTGATTGCCAAAGCTTAAAGTTTATGGCATATGTACAATCTTTTTATGATGCTCTTTTATTGTGTAAAAGGGTTTTTGTTGTAAGACACTATCTTGTGAGAAGGAGAATTTCTGTCTCTCTAACTGCCCGCACATTTTTACATAGTAGAACCAGTCTGCTTTGTGTTTGGTAAAAACTACTACTTCTGAGTCTTTATTTATAAAATAAGACACTTAACCCAAAAAGTAGCATAGGATTTTGTGGACAAAGATGCTAAGGAGAACACTTTAAAATTGCTAAGTGTAGTTGCCTGCAGTGGCAGACAACTTGGTTATAAACTGCTGGCGAACTCATTAAATTCCACCTAAAAAATAGTTATATTATTTCCCTATTGTTCATGTAGGATAGCTGTTCTGAATATTATTCTCTGATGTGATTCCATTTTCCATTGTAAATCGCTGTTGCAGTCAGTTCTTTTTAACTTTGAATGCACGCTTTCCGTTTGATAAAAATTGTGGCAGTCTTCTGAATCTCAGAACTGTTTAGCTTTAAGCTTTGTCAAATAGAAAGAAAATATTAGGGAAAAATTCTTATCAATAGTCTGTTGGTAGTGGCAAATTCTGGTTCTCAACTTCTTGTCCAGCATGTATTAATGATAAACAGTTTAGTTTTAAGGTGTGTATGCAAGCATGAAAGTACAATCATTTGTTTCCTTCCTGCTTTTCAACATTCTCTTTTCACATAATTTTTTTTGCCCAAGAGATGCTTCTGTTTTTTTAAACATATTGTCTAAACCTGGAAATGAGCTGTGCATAAAAACTGCAATTCTCATAGGATTAGTCATAAACCAGCAATGGACTGTTACATAGGCTGTCTAGGGCTTATAAAAAAACCCTGTTTTTTGAAGTGAGAGAATTGCAGTATATGAAACAAAAAAAGAATACACTTTGTTGTTCATTGTCAGGGATTTGATGTATCTCTAACTGCTGTTACACAAGATGAATACGTGAGCTGGAAGTCCTCTGTCTGTGGCCATGTCCACAATTTAAAGCAAATAAGAAATAGACCTTCTGCATAATCTTTGTTCCATTCTGATTTTAGCTTTGGTCCTAGATTTGGAAGACACTTTGAGTGAATAGCAGATTTCCATAATGATGTGTTTTGGTTTGACAACTTCTGGCTAAAACCAGTTCATCTGAAATACAGCTGAGGCTCTCTTGGAGCACGTTTTTATGTCTTTCTTGACCAGTAGCTGCAGAGTTAGTTTACTAAACTATTATGTGGGAGCTCTGAGATTTGTCTTTTGCTTACAATTATTTGTGCCTATACTGCCTGTTTGACAGGAAAATAAGTATGTGGCCATTGATTATTTGAGGCTGGATAGTGCCCAGCTCACCTTTTGATGCTGTTTTGGTTTTCCCTGTTGTTGTTGTTGTTGTTGTTGTTTTAATATATGAACATTAGAGTCTGACTGAAATCTGGTTGAGTCTTTACTCTTACTGTAGTAGTAAGGTATTGATTATATATTACTGACTTTCTACCTGGTTTCATAATTTTGTAAGTATTCTGTAAAAATTAGGACAATTTAGGAAAGGCTGGTAAATGAGGTGTGTCTTTTCCACCTTTGCTTTTCTTCCTTTCAGTTTCATTCTCTTTCTTCCTCCAGAGTATTTTCATTCTATTCCCCGGCCTCTTCCCATTTATATTTTCTTTCTCTTGTTCATTCTGTCCCCAAATTCCCTCCTTGCATTATACTACTCTTCATTTTCTGACATCCCATTAATCTTCCAGTCTTTATGGCTTACTTTCCCACCCCCACAAGCACACCCACAGGATGCTTAGAAATTTTACAGCATACCCAGTTGTCAAAAAACTAAACCTACAAGTCCCAGACCCGTAATACTATGCTGGGAATGCTCATTAACTCCCACACTATTTGGAAAAAGAAACCAGTACAGTTAGTATAAGGTCTGCAAACCATAATACGTGCCTAATGTTCCTCTAAACCTGGGAACTCCTCATTGGAGCTGGGAAAGAAGGTGGGATTTGGCTTTTTTGCTTCAGTGTGCTTCTGATTTTTTCCAGAAACCCTAGAAAGAGTGACATGAACATGTAGTTATAGTGGTGTGACCTCTGAGGCATTAGGTTTGAGGAGAACACATTGTTCACCAACAGATGAGAAAACCTGTTGCAGTAGGTGCATGTCCCAGCAAGTGCATCCTCAGCACAGCAGCTGCGTTGTAGCTCTACTGCCCTTCACTTTCAGTGAAGTTGGAAGGTAGTTGATCACACTCTCTTTCTTTGCCTCAGAAGTGTCTGTCTGAAAAAAACCTGTGACCTAGGGAAGATGGAGCAGAGTTGTGTTGGTTCTGCAGCAGACCCTTTCCATGTTAGCGGCTCTACTGCTGCAGCCACCAGCAGGGAGAAAGCAGTGGTGTAAGGTCTCAGTGCCAAAGCCAAAGTGGGGTTTGTAGTGAAAAGTGCCTGTGGTCTCAGATGCTTCTGTCCAGTCTGGGTGCCAGGATTTCTGTCAGAACCATGTTCTTTACTGCTGGCAGAAGTCACTAAGAAAAATGACAGAAGACTGCATCTCTAATGTGTGTATGATCAACTGATCGCCCCCTCCAGTAATTGCCTGTGAATGCTAATTAAAAAAACAGTATTCAGTGTATGGATGACAGTGGTTAGTTTCCAAAGGCAATAATTTGAGGCTTTTCTCTTGCTAAATAACACCCATGCCAGTGTTTAGTGTTGCTCAGTGGAATTATTATCAGATCCAATCTTAATCAAAGGTCTCAAACAGTGGACCTGAACAGTTTTTGGATAGTTTTCACTCTTCTGTGTTGAGCTTTTTTTTTTTTTTGTGTGTGTGTGTTTGGTTGGTTGGTTGGTTTTGAGGGCTTTTTGGCTCTTTTGCAGGCTTTGGAAATAATCGCTGCATTGCTTTGTATTCTTAATTCTGCTGTGAGGAAGATGAAGTTATTATCAGCCTTAGAAATGGAAGTGTAGAAATACAAGCTCAAATTCTGCAGTAGTCAGTAGTAGGGGCTTGACCTGTTTGTTTCTGCTTATCCTTCATTAGTACTTTTTTTTTAAACCTGTATCACATTTAATTAACTATTTGGCACTTAACTGACAGTACTGTAACAAACACTGCATGTTAAAACAGTGTTGCTAACTACACCATAGCTGAGTACATCTGTGTGCAGAATTATTGGATCAATCACTGATAACCCACCCCAGGTTAGGTATTGCCAGCTGTGCTTCCACTTCCTTTTTTTCCATTCTTCATATTCAGAGGATAGCACCAAAGGAAGCTAAGCAAAGCATTGCTAAGCAATCAAAGGAAATCAGTCCTCTCCTTTACCCTCTGTTCTCTGTTATGCAGTAAGGATGCTGGTTGCTTAAATGAAATGAATTAGCAGACTGAACTTAAAAGATGCACTTGCCCACTGAAACGATGCTTCCTCATGGACAAAAGCCTCCATTACTACAGACAAAGATAATAGTTATTTTTTAATATCTTCTTTCTTCAGAACCCTACGCAAGTGGGAACTGCTCTTCAGGTTTTCCATAACCTTGGGACTTTAAAGGATACCGTTGCTAACGTGGTGGATGGATACTGCACAGTTCTGGAGGAGAACATAAAAAATGCTTTGGATATCAAAGTATTGACCCAACCATCTCAAACTGGGACAAGAGGTGAGATACTTGTTTTACAGAGAATAACTGATTTTTTTTGAAAGGAGTACAGTATGTTGTTAAATGGAAGAAACCATCACATCCAAGCCTGTAACAGGACCGTTTCCCTGCTTGCTTTAACCAGTAGAGGCTGGGAGTAGGCATATCTCAGAAATGACCTAATTTGGCTTTGTAAGCCAAAACTGGGTCCGTGTTATTGGGCTCAGAGGTTTTCCTTTATTCCTCCCTGCCTCTCTTTCCTAACTTGCCCAGAAAATTGCCCCTATTAGTTTACAACTTTGCAGCATATTTTTAGTAGTTTCTCATGGAAAGGTGAATCCAAATTCTGCTTTCTTTGTATTGGTGGGAAGATCATGGGTAGAAATTATTTGCAAGCAATGGCAGAAGCCTGCAACTACATTGTGATGCTTTTGTTAGATTGAAATGGTTTCAAAGTAGAATTTTCAATATGATGGAATGTTACACTATTTAACGTTTAGTTCCCAGTTAGCTCAGATACCGAAGAATACTGAGGAATTTCGGGGGCAGGCAAATTTGAGCTTTGGCAATATGAACATTCAAATTTTTTAAAAAATGTTTTGCAGCAAGCTGGGAATCTATAAACATAATAAAGAAACGCAGCCCCTCTCAAGGGAAGTGATGGTTTAGAGGCTGCATGTCCTTCAGCTGGAATATCACTTTTTTTAGCAGTTGGTCTATGCATTTAAGTTCTGAGCTGGTGATACCTGTGTTTGTCACAGCTACTCTGTCCACCATTTCACTTTGCTATTACATCCTGCACAACTGCTCACTGATGTTTCTGTGGAGGTCTGAACTGGTAGAGCACGTGACAGTGACAAACACTGGAGTATCCCCACTGAACTTCACTTAGCTGGCATCTCTGTTGAGGCAACTGAGGCTGTTCAGAAAGCTCTGTTCTGAAGGTATTTTAGGCTGCTTTGATTTAAAAAAAAAAGTCTTTGTCAACGTACGTAGAGATCTATATTTCCTGTATTTTAATTTTCACGTGTGGAAGCTGAAATGTACTGCTGTGTGTTTTCAAAAACCATTTAGGAGGCCCTGGTAGAGCTGCTATGCCAACACCTGGGAACACAGCAGCTTTTCGAGCAGCACTCTGGACAAACATGGAGAAACTCATGGATCAGATCTATGCTGCTTGTGGACAGGTACTCAGCAGCTAATTCTTGTTTGTCTAGTCATGCAGTTTTGGATGTAAGAATTCAGGTGTCAATTTTTCTCTCAATAAATTTTTTACAGGTGCAGCATTTGCAGAAAGTATTGACAAAGAAAAGAGATCCCGTGTCACATGTCTGCTTCATAGAGGAAATAGTTAAAGTAAGGTTTTATTTGAGCTTAATATGCTTTAGTAATTCTCTTCTGGAAAATGTGGTGAGAGAATGGTTTTGTTTGCAATTTTACAGTTACATAATTTTTTTTAATTAAATTGATTGGGAGCTGTTGAAAGTCAAACTAACATTGAAATATATTTGTGGTCTGTGGCATACATCTGTAGGATGTAAACATGTCCTTTTTGTAATGATTTCTTTTGTTTTGTTTTAAAGGGAGCTAATAAGGAACCACTGTCAGTTTTTATTATGGATCATTAATGTCATTCCATAATACCATGTGATTTGAGTAATTAATTAAGTCTGTTAGTTTGCATAGGAGAATGTGTCTTCATCCATCACTTTCAGCCATCTGTTTCTCACTTCTTGACAATTTCTTCCCTGAAAAATAATCATGGCTGTTCTTTTGAATACCTATTATTTTCCATTCAATTGCATTGCTTTATATTCATATTTGGAATAATTTGATTAATGGTCTCCTTCAGTGCTAGGAACAGGATTACTGAAACTACCTTAATGGAAGGTTGCAAAAACAAAAGACGTGTTCCTGGTGACATCTCTTTTCCAAGTGTGTAACTGGATTTTAATTTACATTGGCTTAATTTTTGAAATATATTGGGGAAGCTCTTCATATGCAAACATGATCTTCTCAACAGTGAAAGCAAATAATGAAGGTTAAATACAGCATTTAATTTTATCTGTCTGTTAAGCCCATCTCCAGAAGATGTTGCAAAGAGCATCACTTTTCTGTGAAGCACTTCAAGCTTCTCTTTCTGTGTTAAAAAAACCTAAAAACCCCTCAACAACAAAAATAAAACCCCATCAAAAATGCCCCCAAAAAACTGCTCAAAAAGTTGACAAACTTTTAGCATATTTTCTTCATTAAAAAGTTTAATCTGGCAAAAAAATATCTATTGCTGCCTGGGTGGATCAGCCCTTCAGTGGATCAGCATGTTTAGGGAGAAACATAGAAACCTGGAGATAGGCCAGGAACTCTGAAAGTCTCAGGAAGAATTTGGATGGAAAGGGAGCTTAGATAATTGATCTGTCGGTGTTCATGAGTGCCTCCCACCCTGTGCCTGCGCTTCCTACTTTCACTCTTCCCTTTTGTAGAACAGCACTTGAAAAGGAGTTTTTCCAGTTCTTGAGGTAGGTGCTAGAGGGAAGCCAAAGGAAATATTTTATCATCCTGGAGAATAAATGAACAGGGAAAACGCATCTCAGCAGAAGTAGAGTAAGGAAAAGCTCGTTAGAAGTAAAAGGCTTTTGAGCGGTCATATGCTAAGCATATCCATGATATCTGATTATCCTTCCTTCCCTTCAACTTCATATCACAGGACTGCATCTAAGTGACAAATTATATTTCCCAAATAAAATCCATCTGTTTGTTTCTCCATAGTTATCACTCCTCCAGTTATTTTGCTCTTCAGTAGGTGTTTTGGTGCAGTATAACACCAAGCTGGACCTTGCCATTCTCGGTGAGGCTGCTAAGGAGGAGAGGTACACCCTCACCTGATGTCCTGCTGGCACAACTCCCTCAGCATGACACGGTAGTGCTGATGGCACTGATGCTTCAATTACTTCCTGCCTGAGCTGGTTCAGTATAGCACGGTGTTTTTCATGGAGATTCTCACAGTTACACCATTTGTTCTAGTCTCTTGAAAAAGGTATGGCACCGGTGTGGAGGTGGGTGAGGTCCCACCAAACAGTAGAGTTGCTATTTAGACAAAACCAGACAAGTCCTAAATACTGCTGAAATTCAAGAACGCATGTGCAGATGGCACTATGGGAGAGTATGAATTGTTTTGCACATTGAAAATAGATACAAATAAGAAGCTGGTATTTTGCCATTTACTAATGAAGATTCCATCCATTAAACCAAACTGAAACACGCTTTTCTCAGCAAGTGTTCTGGAGAGGGAGAAAAGTTGGATTTTCTTTATTGTATTCAATTTCGTTCATAAACAGAGCAAAGGAAGAAAACAAACTAAAGGTACTAACGTTGTACCCGTTTGCTAGGGCAGCATGCCCACTCCAGAAGATAGGAAAACGAATCATCCACTCTACAGTCTGTGCACTAATTACTGTTACTGATGTCAACATTATTTTATAGTCATCTTCTGCAGCAGCTGCAGTACCACTTTGCCTGTCCATCTGCTTCCTTGTTTTGATTACTGCAGTGCAAGTATCATCCTAGGAAGCATAAGAGAGGAGGAGACCCAGCCTTTTTAAAGCACAAGTCCTTTAATAGCAAGGAAGCTACTTGCTTTTTTTTTTTTTGCTTTTTTTTTTAAAATTTTTTTTATTCATCACTCTCTGTTTTCCAGTGGGGATTTTTTGTGTCTTTCTCTTCAGAGATAGCACAGCCTGCAGTTTTTCTAATTTTGTATTATGATCTCAAATATGTGCTTTCTGTCCTTCTAATTACCTGCTATCATAATAATATTTAGTAGTGTTGTATCATGTATCCAAAAATGTAATTTAAAAAACAGTAACCAATTAATTAGAGGTTTCACAAAAACTCTCATGTTTTTAAAAAATAATAAAAAAGTAAAAGAAACAAAACAAATCCTGACAGATGGAGAAACTGGGGTACAGATCTTGGAAAATTTATAAATGCTGGAGTTCAGCAAGAGGGCAATGATGACACCCGCATGTTTTCTACCCTATGGTTTCTCTTACAGAATTCCCTTCCAATTTTTTCCAGCAATAGATGTGGCCAAGAATTAAGTGATATACTCAGGCTTCCATGAGTATCATGGAAGAATCTGGAGATTAAATTTATGCTGCACTTTTTTCCACTCCTTTCCTTTGCAAATCTAGATTGTGGTATTTTTCCTTTGCCACAATATGAAATTAATGCAATTTTGAAAAGAAATCATGCTTTCATTGTAACTTCTAAAAACTGCTATATTTCATACTAGTAATGAACTATAGATTCATTATTAATTTTTACCAATGAAAATTACAGATTTAATTTTTAAAAATCTATGAACTATTTAAAGGAGATATATGTTTTGTTTAAGATTGAATGGACATTTTTGTGGTTTTTATCTAAGAAAAAGAGGCCTTTAATGACTAGATTTTATTTGAGCAAGGTTAAAAGAATTCAGAATTTGTGGAGTTCAGATTTCTGGTTTAGGAGAAAATGAATAGAGCTTTCATTGTATACATTTTTTAAAATATAGGATTATTCTTTTCATAATGTTAATGATAAAATTAAAAATTCCAAATAAGATTTAAATAATGTAAATTTGATATTTTTGTTCACCTAATGACTGGTTATTTGTATCAATTCTTTCAATTGCATAATTCACCTTCAGAGTGCTAATAGGTTACTCCAGTTTATTCTGCTTTATTGCTTCTCCCTTTCAATGTGTAGTGACTAATCCTTCCTCAGCTGTTGTAATACCTAAACTACAATTGACTTGAGCGTAAGTCGCAGCAATACATATCTTTCTGTGACAGCCACCTTCCTAATTAGAGATAAGAGTCCCTCTAAGCCCCTTGTAAAAGAGTTGAAAATGATCTCTGATCCTCATCTATTTTGGGTCCTTCACTCCTACATAGGCACCAGGAAACAGTGCTGGGAAGTGAGAAGCAGCTTGAAAAGCAGCAAATCCTTTTGTGGGGGGGATTTGGGGTGGTCAATGGCAAGGGTGAGCTGGAGTCTCTTCTCTGGGCAGAAAGGCACTGACTCCCTGTGAGAGGGCAGATCTGCCCTTGACTGCCTTTGGCTGTCCCATTTGTTAACAGCAAAGCACATCACAGACCCTGTCATTTATGTAAGCCTCTGGGTAAAAAAGTGAGCTGAGGGTTGTAGGGAGTGTTATTATGTACTTTGTGGAGGGCTCTTATCATTGCTTCTGCTGATGAACGTTTGGTGAGTAAGCAGGCTATTTTCCTGAGTTGTCAACACTGGCAATTTGAGGTGTTAACGATACAGAAGGAAATGTCCTCAGCATTACATAAGATAAAGAAAATAAATGGAAAATATAGATGTTTATTGACAGAGCGTACTTATATTTCATCATCTTATTTCTCCTCCCCATCCAAACGTTGAAAAATGTCGCTGCTTTGAAATTATTCACATCTATCATCACATATTCACATTCAGTTGACCCAATTAAAAAATAATCCCAAGTGGAAAAAATTGAAAAATAATCTAATTATTGCCTTGTGTGAATTCAGCAAATAATATGGTTTTCACCTATTATTGCAAGTATGTGATTTATTTTTCACTGTTTTTTTGTAGGAGCAGAATTGGATTACTTGCTCATCATTTCTATTGTGATTTCTGTTTGTTACTTAAGCAATAACGTGGTACTTTGTGGAGATCTAAATATGGGTGGATGAGCAGGTTTTTGATCCACAAAATATCAAGGATCCTCTTTATTTCAGACCTAGAAATTGCCCTGCTGAATTCACTTGCGTGATTTTTAAGGACTCTCTTAAAAAACCAAGAAGGTCATCCCACTTAAAAGTCCTGATTCTCATTTTGAGTGGATCTGTGTGCCCAGACAGACACACTGAAAGTAATTTGATTCTAATTCACATGGGAGGGTCAGAGCCTGTGCAATGGTTTTCTAATGACACTACGCTTTCTCTAGAACTTTAATTCTGTTTCTCTGACAGAAATATGCAGCTGTGAAGAAAAGGGTTGTGGGGGTTAGTAGGTAATAATGACCTTTGTTTTCACTTCTTTTCTTTCTTTTTCACTTCTGGTTTGGTGTGGTTTGTGCAAATTGTAGATGGGTGATGACTGCGGATCGTTAAGTTGGTTGATTTTTCAGTCAGCCTGCCACTGGGAAAGAAATACATTTACCTGAAGTGCCGCCTTTCATCATCGTTCTTGTCAATCTTACCTGAACAGCTACGGGCTGAGTGGACATGGTAACGAACCACCCTTTCATCCTTGGAATGGGTATGAAGTAGTCAAGGTGAAAGCATAGTTTGAATGGAAGCTGTACACACTAAATCACTTCTCTGGATAGAAGAAAGCTCTCAGATCCCTTGGGTGGTTACTGGCTTTTGAACACTAAGTTCATTTACTTCCAGTTGATGCATATCTTGCAGGAATATGGAAGGATTAATTAACAATTTAAGTAGTTTTGAAGATATAGGGCACTGTTTAATACCTAAGTGTTTTTTTTCCTTACAGATTAGTTTTTCTGAGGAATCACTTAAGAATTCTAATATTCTGATTGGGAAAATGCACAGTCTTAACTTTTTTTTCTAGTTAAGAAGGTTCCATAAAAAAAAAAAAAAAGACTGAAACAGGTTTTGTTTCTTTTTTTTTTCAGCTGCATAAAGAGACCTTTTTAAAATGTTGCACTACTGCTGGAAGTCTAGAAACTAATACACCTTGGGTATAAACTGATCAACCCAGTGTAATGAAATTCTATGCCCTGCAGTAAAACAAAAAAATCAAGGTCATTTTTAAAACCACAAAGTCATTTATTGATATCTGTTCACCTGTAACGTAAACAGCATTAGGAATTTAAATTCAGTCTGATTTTAAGGAATTGAATCTTGATTGAGGATGTAGAAAAGGTTTATTGAAATCATGTGTAGAATTTGTCTGTTTCTTTACTGATTAATTGCACTACTGAGGATGATGGCTTTTTGTTCACGGTCTAACATTTGGCAATTGTGTTGCTATAGAAATAGCACAAATAGATTTCCTTATTTCTGTCCCATAAGATCTTGCTGTACAAAATTGGTAAATCATTTGTATTGTTGCTTTATTGGTGGAAAAAATATTTAGACTGTCCTTTAAATGTCTTCTGTTTTTAGAGCAACATTCACAAGTCCCGTATTTCTTTACGGCAGAGCCTTTGATTACAGATAGAAAACACTGTATGTATTAGTATGCAAAGCCTGATTTCAGGAGCCTGCAGCAACTAGCTGCATGGTAATATTCACTATATTGTTTTACATTTCAAAGAGGCTTCACAATAAATATGTTTTTCAGATTCTACTCAAAGTATCAAAATTTCTACAGGGAAAAATAAGTTGGAATTGATTGTCATGAAGTGGGAGCCAGTTTAGAATCAGTGGGTCAGATTTATTATTTGAATGTTAAAATAGCTATTTTAGACACACACAAATATGATAATTCACAGATGGGAAATTATACTCATTAAGTTCTAAATTTACAGTGTGGAGGAAATAGAGACATTTGTAAAAATAAATATATGTCCTTTCAGCATCTTCTTGCATTCTTATCTGTTACTGAATAAGGGGGGGTACTTTCGTTCTCATTCCTTGAATTCAGATTTAATGTCAGGTATTAAATAGTTATAGAAAGAACAGAGCTGAAGAGATTTCATTTCGTTTCAGTAGTAGCAAAGTTAATTAGTAGTTTGGTATGTTTTTTTTAAATGAGGTTAGCTCTTCTGTTTTTATGTTTGAGGAGACTTGAAATCAATTTTCCAGGCTGCAGTATTAATATTATTGTATAGTGACAGTGAATGCAGATCTTCTAATATCTTTGTTCTGATGGTACTGGTACTCGGCCCGCTTACTGTTCAGTGGTTTATTAACTTACTAGTGGTTGTTAGTGAAAATGGATTATACTTTTTGAACTGGGAAATCAAATCACTTTCATGTAAGGGAGAAGGGGTTTAGCACATGAATTCTGTCAGTCTGTAGTTTTTTCTATGGTCTTGCAAGCAGGCAACATTGAATCTAAATTTCAAATCTATACAGCTGTGCTGGTTTAACCATAAACTGGCAGGAGAAATAAATCTGACTCAAGAGAGATTATAAATCAGTGTTACAGTTTACTAAAAAGATTACAATAAAGACAGTGATACAGGCAAAAATTGGTTTTAACCCACAAAAAAACAGATGTATTAACCCAGCACCCTGGGGTACAAACAGAATGGTGCTCATCAGCCCCTGTGCTGAACACCACGTGGTTCTCCTGAGTGTAAAGTAAAAGGAAAGGAAAACCTATTGCTGAGGATGATGGTCACAGTCTGGTTGAGAGTGGCAGTTGCAGTCCTGTTGAGGTTCTGGTCCTCCTCTGGATCTGATGAGTGGTATCAGAAGTCCCCAAAACCCCAAGATTATATATGCTCAGATTGAGGTGGGAATGCCCAGTACTTCCCCCCGAGTGAGGAGTTTCACAGTGAGTGATTTAACTCTGTGAGTCATGGGATATTTGTGGAATCTTTGATGGTCTGGGTCACTGCAGCTGCTTGTTGTGCCAGTCCCTAATGGCCCATTAGCAGACATGACGCCTCAACTGGGTGTGAAGGTACTGATGCCTCCCCGGAGAGGAGTTATCACACCTGAGTCACTGGTGAGAAGACAGAAACACTCCTCTGTCTCACAGAGTTCTTTAACACCCATCTTGTAGCCTGAGTTGTCAGGTGTGCCCTGGGCAGCTGCTGCAAACAATCCATCATTAACAGTTCATCAGAAATTACGTAGAGGGTGTAAAATACACTTTTTTGGTTACACCCACATAGTGATAAACTAGTCCTGGCCCCTGTAACTAGGACAACTGAGTAATAATGTCTCTTCACATTGTTAACAAGTCTGCTTACTTGCTATAATACAAAGCAATAAGACTACTGGAAAAAAATTAATATGCAAGTATAGTTGCTCCCCTAGTTCATTCCATACCAGTAAAAGAATACTGATCTGAATCCTTTCCTTACCACCAGTCATTGCATGGAAGATAATTGAATCTATGGACTCTCCCAGTTGCACTGTGTTCAGAAATTTGGCTTTTTATGAATATGGGGTTAATCATGAACGCCCCAGCTGAATGGCCAGGCCCAGAGAGTGGTGATCAGTGGTGCAAAGCCTAGCAAGGGTTCAGTGGTGAATGCAGGGGGTTCAACACAGGGTCCATTTCAATTTTAAATTCCTATTTAAGACCTTCATTAATGGTCTGGATGGTGGGGCAGAGTGTACCTTCAACAGGTTTGCTGATGACACAAGACTGGGAGTAATGGCTGATGTTCCAGAGGGTCGTGCTGCCATCAAGAGGGACCTTGAGACTGAAGAAATGGGCTGATAGGAACTTTATGGAGTTCAACAAGGAGAAGTGCAAAGTCCTGCAGCTGGAGAGGGACAACCCCAGGCACTAGTACATGCTGGGGTCACCCAGTTGGAGAGCAGCTTGGTATAAAAGAACCTGGGAGCCACCAGTTGAACACAGGAAGCAATGTGCCCAGATGGCAATGAAGGTGAATAATATCCTGAATTGCATTAGACAAAGTATTTCCCATAGCTTGAGGAAATGAGGCTTCCCTTTATTCACCACTGGTGAGGCCACACCTGGAGTACTGTGTCCAGTTCTGGTTCCTCGGTACAAGAGAGATGTGGACACACCAGAGAGAGTCCAACAAAGGGCTGCAAAGATGATGAAGAGGCTGGAGCATCTCTCCTGTGAGGAAAGGCTGAGTGAGCTGGGACTGTTCAGCCTGGAGAAGAGAAGGCTCAGGTGGATCTCATCAGTGTGTACAGATACCTGAAGGGAGGGTGCAGAGAGGATGGAACTGGGCTCTTCTCAGTGATGCCCAGAGTCAGGACCAGAGGCAATGGGCACAAACTGAAACACAGGAGGTTCCCTTCAAACAACCAAGGAAACACCTTCTCACTGTGAGGGTGACCGAGCACTGGCACAGGTTGCTCGGAGAGGTTGTGGAAGCTCCCTCCTTGGAGGTGCACAGAAGCGGCCTGCACACAGTCCAGGGCAGCTGGATCTAAGTGACCTTGCTTTAGCAAGGGTGTCCAACCAGGTGACCTCCGTAGGTCCCTTCCAACCTCAGCCATTCTGTGATTTGTTGATTTGCAGCTTAAAATCTCGGCTGAAAAGGCTAGTTTGCTGCTTTGAATTTGGCATCTATTGAATATAGACTTTTTCTGTCCTAGACCAGCAAAAGTGTTAAACTATTGAATAAGTAAATACTAAAATTTAAATTTTACACTTCTTGTGCTTGTGTTACTGAAGGAAGACTCAATTTTATTATTTTACACCAGAAAGGTTTACTGAAGAAAACCTTGTCTTAAAATACAATTTGCTAGTTTTGTTCACCTAGAATGCACAAGCCTACATTCAACTTTTCATTCTTGGGCTGGGACAGAGAGCAGGATGAGCTAGCACTGCCCAAATGTCTCCTGGCACTGTCATTGTGCAGTATTATTACACAATCTTCATTCCTTTATCTAAAACTCCTGTTGTGGGAAAATTGCACTGTATTACTGTTTGCTAAGAGTATTGACAATAGTAACTTTATAGTAATAGTTGAAAGTAAATAGTTATACAAGATGAAAACATTTTTAGATGATTAGTGGTTACAGCCCTTAAGCACATTCTTAATTTTACATAAATAAGGTGTACCATTGAAGTCAAACAGACTACTTCCATCTGTTATTCTAACAAGGATAAACTTTGTCCAATTCACATACACAATAAAGTGAGCCCTGCTGTTGAGAAAATGTATTGCCATTTGTGGTGTAGCCTGCTGGACATATTTTGTCTGATTTATGGGTATAATTCTCATGAGCAAGTAATTACTATGTGAGTAGTATGTGTGACCGAGTACTGAATTTTTAAACAGCATGAAAAAGGGTAAAATTACAGTGAATGGGCCGGAGTGAAATCTGATTGTTGTGTTTTCCTATTTCACCCTACACAAATGCAAATGGGTTCCCTAGAAATAACATTTTCAAAAGTAGCTGAGTGTTTATAGGCCATAGCATTTTCAGAAGCACCTTTCTATTCCCCTGGATGTGGACAGATGTCCAGCAGGTCAGAATGACAGAGGGTTGCCCTAGTTTATGTTACTGGGCAGTTGTTCATTTCATTTCTGAAAACAAAGAATTAACAAGAGGAAGACACATCTGAGCTGTCTTGCACTGCCTAAGGAATTGCATAGGGGCTACTAAACGTGAATGCCTGCTCAGCTGGTCAGTTTTGGGGAATAAAATAGTCACTGGGCACAGGAAGAGCAGTGACAGTATTTTTTATTCCCAGTTTGGGTTGGTAGATTGTTAGTTTATGTAGGTATACTTCAGGTATAGGAGCATTTTCACAACAGATTTTTATATTAGCAAATAGCAAGTTATGTGGCTGATCCTAACCTCCCAGCCACTTTGTAGTGGTGCAAAGTATGATTTATCTGCAGATTTTCTCTGTTGAGATCAAAATAAAGCTGCTAACAGATAGTACCATTAATACGAAAGTGCTGAGTTAAATGGATCTGCTTTTGGGTGGAAGTTCTGGTTTGCCATTATGGCCTTACAGTTGCTTGCAATTAATGTTCATAGATTTAATTTGGTTGTGTTTCATGATGGGGAAGATATGTATATGCAAACCTGAATCTTGCCTATCATGAGTTTTAGATACCATTAATTACAGTTAAGGTTCTTTTGTTGAAGAAAGAACATATTTCATGAAAAGAGGAAATAACATTTTATTTTATGCTAAAGTGCAATAATTTCCTTCTGAGAGACTTAATTATGTATGGATGTTTTATATATATGCAGTATGTACCTGAAACAGCTTTGCAGCAGATAACAGCACCTCTCAACTTGCAAAGGTTTGTGTGTTCTCTGCATTATTAAACACATACACTAATGGGGGACAGGGGAGAATATGACAGAACGGTGACCTTTTTCCAGTGTTGTTGGTTATGGCATAGGAAGCTGTTGGAAAATGATTGCTACAGAGCTGAAAAGATAATCGGATGCAGTTCATTACTCATCTTGTCAGCTGCTTCTGCTACAAGGGATTGTATCACAAGATGTTAATCTGCTTGTGACTAGATTTCAAAGCAAGCATTTTTATTTTGGAGGGGGTGTAAGTAATTTAACATCTTTCAATTTTATTGCATTTTCAGAAGCAAGATAAATGGAAAATTCCTGATTTAAAGTCTCAGAATATTAATTGATAGAAATATTAGTACATCCTTGTGGGTTCTGTTACAAAAATATGCTCCAAAAAGCTATTTAATTGCAGAAGTTGTTCTTTTTAAGCTAATTATGAGGTAGTGTATTCCTTGAATAGTGGAAGTTAGTCTGCTAGCACACTTCAGTGTGTTCTGCAAGACAACAAGTATAGACACGACAGATTTGGACCAAAAAGCATCCTATCTACACATTGAATCACTAATGTGGATGTACCCAATGCTCCCATACATTGTCTACCAGTGAGGATATTTGGTGTAAGTGTAGAGGAGGACCGTATTTATTAGTTAACGCTCTACAGATGGGAAGATGACAAGAATGCAATTTTAGCTAGATGACATTTTCTAAAAGTGAAAGGCCCAAAAGAGCAGTTACTTTCTGATACTGTGTGTTGTTGCTCACAATGCTATATGAAGCATAGGGAAAGGCTTATAAACTTTCCATGACATTAAGATGAGCCAGTAGATTTGCTGTGTACCTTTCAGGCAAGCAGTACTGCCTTTTTCTCTTCCAGCTTCATCCTGCTTATCTTATTAAGTCCTTGAAGGAGTTGTTCAGTACAAGGGACATTCCTTTATTTTCCTGATAAGATGGAGAAAAACGCTTCCTTTGCTCCCCTTTTTGTGTAATTTTCTAGTATTGATTGCTGTCAAATGGAATTGCATGTTACGTTTTAAATAGTTACATTATAATTTTGATTGTGATCTACAGGCATCGACGTTATCTGTTAGACTACATTATTTAGAAAATAAGCAGTGAGACACTTAAAAGTACTTTAAAAAGTAATATATTGAATTAACGTGTAAGCAAAAGAAATTACAAATTTAAACAAAATAAGTTGTTTCTAGATGTTCATGGTCGCATATGGCACTTTTTACTCCCGCAGGAGCATCTCATGCTAATGCCTTGCTGTATTCCAATTTTGGTAGCTACAGTCCACCCACTTAAATACCCCCTGGTGTACGCGTAGGCAACTGGTTCCTGCCACAGACTCTTACATGGTCTTCTCTGTGCTGTTAATCAGCAGCTATATTTCACCTCCAGAGAGACTGCATCATGGACAAAGGGAAATATTGTATCATATGTTACAGAAGCCACCAGTAATGCCTCTGTAGGTAGTAGTTTTAGTTGGTTTGAAACTGGGACATTAATTATTTTTTCTCCTAAACATTTCTGACTGAGCAGTCAATCCGTATGAAATGTTACTTGAATTTTCCATGTAGCTTTTCCTTTCTGTCTCTCCTCATACGTAGTACAGCTGGCTAGCTGAGACATGAGGGTCTTCTTCATGACAGAATTCTGTTACAGGTAATGAACACCATTTGCCCGGGTCAGAAAGCACGAGTCAATGGGCAGGGGCTTAACTGCTATAGCTGTGGCTACCTAGGCAAGTGTGGGCATGAGAACATAAGTATGTATGTCTGACTTTATATTATATATATAATATATATATATATTTATAGATAGAAGTATGTGCAAAAGTGACATATTTTCACAACAACGTTAAATGTCATCACACGTATGTTGCTGTTATTTGTTGAATCTGACAGTTAAGACAGGAATGTTGATGTAGAGGGGTACATACATGTTTGTTTTCTGGACCCTTTAATCGTGTTTTCTGATGAGAATGTGACAGGGATGTAGATGGTGATTACAGTAATGAAAAAAAATAGTTTGAAAGTGCTCTGTAAATATTTTTCCACCCCCATTAGATTATTTAGAATTTGAATTGAGGTACCGTGCTGAATAGGCAAACATTTTTTCAGGTTGGGATAGAGCATATGAAAACTAATTAATCTATAGCTAATATGAAAGGCCATTTGTTTTTTAGTAGTTTTCACACTCTAAATTTGAAACTGTGAAATGAAGAAGTAATTTCCCATTTATGCTATAATAATACATTTACCCAAAAAAGAGATTTTGTGCAGTGAACCTTCTGAATCATTTTCTGTTATAATAATTTTTCTTTGCCCATTTATGAAAGTCAAATCCAATTTTACAGAAAATGCAAACATAGCTATAAAATAAGTTACTTCAGTTTCTAAATCCATAATTTTTCTCAAGCAGTCACAAATAAGATTCCATAATCCCAATTTATTTTAGCATTCAGTGTTAACTATCCTCCATTTTATGAGTCCAACAGCATAAAAGGTCCTCTCTCTCAATTCTTAACCCATGATCCATATCTTTCTTTATCTTTTTTCTTTAGAGATAAGGGGTAGGGTTAGATTGATTTCTCATCTAATTACAGGTTTTGTGATTATGATCCTATTTTTTATTATTATTGCTTTTAGATGTACCATTAGACCTTTGACTGATTTGAAGATTTTATATTAATTTTTTAAGATGATAATTTTTTTAACTGCAACTTGAGTTTGAACTTGCAGTCTTTAAATGGCCAGGTCTTCAAGAGGGTTGCAGTGGTACCTGCTTATGGATGGAATTCTAAACACCTTCATTGCTTTGCATGTTATTGCCAGCACAAGTGAATAGAATGCACTTTTTGTCCTTTGTTATCTTAAGCAGCAATTCAGTTTTACTAAGCAAGTTTGCAGATGACACATAACTCAGAGGAGCTGTTGACTCTCTTGAGGGCAGGGAGGCCCCATGGACAGACCTCGACAAATTAGAGGGCTAGGCAA
Organism: Margarornis squamiger; assembly: GCA_035222235.1. Lineage (NCBI taxonomy): Eukaryota > Metazoa > Chordata > Aves > Passeriformes > Furnariidae > Margarornis > Margarornis squamiger. Next base: position 13,398,174 of record JAWWTY010000037.1, on the reverse strand, counting down.
TCACCAACCATTTGAAGTTCAACAAGGGAAAGTGCGGGATTCTGCCCTTGGGATGGGGCAACCTTGGATGTACAGACCGACTGGGGAATGAGATGATGAAAGGCAGTTCTGTGGAAAGGGCCCTGGGGGTCCTGGTCGATGGCAAGTTGAACATGAGTCAGCAGTGCCCTGGCAGCCAGGAGGGCCAACCCTGTCCTGGGGGGCATCAGGCAAAGCATCGCCAGCCGGGCGAGGGAGGGGATTGTCCCACTCTGCTCTGAGCTGGGGCGGCCTCAGCTTGGATATTGTGGGCAGTTTGGGGCACCACAATATAAGAAAGATAGTAGGCTATTATAGAGTGTCCAAAGGAGGGCAGTGAAGATGGTGAAGGGTCTAAGGGGGAAGCTGTGTGAGCAGTGGCTGAGGGCACTTGGTCTATTCAGCCTGGAGAAGAGTAGACTGAGGGGAGACCTCATTGCAGTTACAACTTCCTCGTGAGGGGAAGAAGAGGGGCAGACATCGATCTCTCCTCTGTGGTGACCAGTGACAGGACTCGAGGGAATGGCCTGAATGACCTCAGAGGAGGTTTAGGTTGGATATTAGAAAAACTTTCTTGACCCAGAGGGTGGTTGGACACTGAACAGGCTCCACAGGGAAGTGGTCACAGCACCAAGCCTGACAGAGTTCAAGAAGCATTCTGTGAATTCAGAGTAGCTGGACTTTAATAGATTATCTTCTCCTTTTTGTAGTGCTGGGCAATGCAGAAGCTGAACTGACATGATTTTGCTCTTTTTCTTCCCTGATTATCATTACTATAGTGATTTTGTCAAACAGGTTAATGTATAAAGTAGGGTCAATGGATTACATGGGTACCATGCAATGAAGAAAACTGTCCTGTTCAGAGTGAGTTTCCCCTTCCCATGAAAAACTGGACAGTGTTCCAAGCATCGGACTAGTGGGCAGGACAGAATACCCATCCTCATCTCTTGTAGTTTATTTTCTACCTCGAACATGCAGACAGGGAGAGAAAAACAGAGGGAAAACAAAAGTGTGCTTTAATGCTTGACTGTAAGTGCCAGATGTTGGGGGCAGTAAGAAAACAGCCATTGCCTGCCTGTTCTTTCAGTAAGTGTGCTCCCTTGTTTCCACTCCTGACAGTAAGCCCTGTTGGCACCAGGCAGTGAAGAGTCAGCTGTGAGGTTTGTTTTGTTTTCATGTGTTTTATGTTTTCAGAAACAGGAACTCTGTGAGCAGCACAGCAGCACGCAGTGGTGTTGGTCTCTGGTTGGAGTTTGCCAGCACATTGTAATGGCAGGAAATAATTGCTGTGATGTAGCCAGCACGAGAACCCCCACGGAATGTGAAGGTCACTGCAGTGCAAAGAGATTTTCTAACACATCTTCTGAGGTGTTCTGCTTTGGGCTGCACTCATACCCCTAGAGAGCTGGGAGCATTCCTCTCAGACTAGGATGAAAATATTCCATTGGAGACAAGACTGAAGCTTTTGTTTTTGTTTTCTCCAATACTTCTTCTAGCTCTAAACCTGAGGGAAACTTCTCAGATTTCATTTACTTTGTTTTTATTCTCAGCGATGAAGAGCAGCTTTGACTGGAAACATTTGCATTGTTTAAGATTTTTTGAAAAGAGTATGTTTTGAAACTTGTATTTCTTTTGTCCCTTTTGACAGGATGGCCAGTCTGATATTTTGTACAAATTTTGGACTGCAGTAACTCAGACACTTTCCTCCCAGTTTCAGTCGGCAACAGACTGTAAGTATTCAGTATAAATTATCTGTAATGTGTTCTGTAGTTATTTTGAATCTCTCTTTTCAGTAAGCCCTTTGCTCATTATCTCCTCTGCTAGAACTGTAGCAATGGTTCACTCAGTACAAGGTCTGTGAATTAAAAACTTCCTGGTTTTGTAACCAGACAGGATGATCCTCCTAAACTATGGTTGAATTTTCAGAAAGAAATATTTGCTGTTTCATTAAGTAGTCATTATCTGATAACAAAAAAGTATTTTTCCAACTGTATGTGGAGGTAAAGATGTTTGGAATGGTACATTATACGTCCTAAAGCAAATGGGTTTGCCAGATTCAAAAATAGTGATTGATTTTAAAGAGCAATTCTTACAGTCTTTTCTTGTTAAATACTGATTGGTTGTAAAAATCTGATTTTAGCCATTTTTTGGATACTTTTTTAAATAGGAGTTGAGTTTCTTCAAAACTGTCAGGTCTAAATATAGATAAATGACTGGTGTTCTGGCTAAAAACAGTATTCTGTACATATGTACAGATAGCAGACACAAACAAGGAATATTAAATATAAATACTGTGTAAACATAAGACAGTTCTATTACCAGTACATACTAATGCAGCATGCAGTTGGATCATAGGTGAGTTTGGTGCTTTCATAAATGTATCTTTCACATTTTCATACAGTGTATAAAGTTAATCTTGCACACACAGATAAAGTGCACAATGTGCATTTATCTTTGCAATCTCAGTGATTGCATTGGCCCTTCAAAATTTGGTCCTTCCAGGCTTTATAGCAGCAGCATAATTTTGAGGAACTAGCTGGTGGATTCATGTTCAGTGGTTGCTAAGTAACTAGATGATCCCAAAAGAAAATGTATTCATCTTGTGTTAAAACATATTAATTTTACTGTTTGCCTTATGCATTACTTTAACAGCAGAATGTAGGTACCCAGAAACTCCTGTGTTCAAACTGAACATGTGCTACCTGTTCTCAGCACTTGGTTTTAAGATTGTAAAATTATGGCATCAGTTAATGGGATCAACCAGCATTGCAGAACTGGGACACTCTCACCTTTTGTCAGCTGTACTTTGTCTAACAACTGTCCAAAACTATGTTATTACTTGTGATTTTTAAACATGTTTTTTATATAAACGTTTAGACGGGTTTTTGAATGGGAATGATGTTCTTACTTGGCTGCAGCTGAGTTTTGGGGAAACAATGTTTACAGTGAGTAGACGTTTTCATTTAAGTGAGGCGTCTATATGAGAGTGTTCATTTTTAACATATTAATTCCTGGTGATTGAATCCACTGACATCAGTCATAGAGTCTGGATCATATAGATCAGAGGAAGACTAGATGATATCAGAAAAACAGTGTAAAAATAGGAATTCATGGCATTTTACAGTGTTTGCTAATAGATCACGATCTGCTTTTGTGAGGTTGGGACAGTCTTTATAAACTTAGCTTCATGACCTAAAATAACTCTGTGTTTGATAATAATGTGAATCCTCCAGTATTCAAAATTAGAATATATTTGAGTTGAAAGCACAGGCTGGGTGAAGTGGGGCAGATGTCTGGAACCTGAAAAACCTACAAATGAATGGAACAATGTTAATCTCCTAATGTAATGGGAAATCCAAAGAGTATGAATGATGTTAGATCAAGATTAACAGTTGCTCAAACAGTTGTACATTTGTTTCATTTCCTATTACTTGTGGCAAGCCTTTCAAGGCTGAAAGTAATGCTGATTTTTCTGCTGGCTTTGTATTCTTTGACAGGTTTAGGAATTGCATGTTAAGTACCTCATTTTAAGGAGTGTGCCTAAAAGCATATGCTTCCCTCATCACATTTCTGAAGTCTTTGGTTCATAGGATTTATCTTTGTCTGCTTTAAATGGATATCTTCAAAGTTGCACAGCCCCACACTTTTCTTCCATTAAACTATTGTAAGAAAATCTCTAGGTTTAGAGAGTTCCAATCACACACTGGCTTTAAATGAACAATGATAATAATGTACTAAGTTCGATACCAAGCATTTCACAACCGTGATTAGTATCTTTACTACGCAAAGTAAATTTTTCATGTCCAGTCTTCTAGTTGTGAATTTTGTAGTGGTGCTTTAGATACATACCTGTGACAAGTACATTTAGTGCCATAGCTCGTGCGACTTTGAAATTAATTATAAATATTACATTATTAATATTAAACTTAGGACAACATTGTGTAACATTTGTTGATATAAATGCAAGGATAAAGATTGTTTATATGAATTAAAAAAATTAGTTTAAACTTAGCATTGTGTATTGCTTATTGCTTTATTTTGCAGCCTCTATGTTTTTGAAACAAGCATTTGAAGGAGAATACCCTAAATTGCTGAGGCTTTATAATGACTTGTGGAAGCGCCTCCAACAATATAGTCAAAATATTCAGAAGAATTTTAACACAAGTGGAACTACTGATCTTTTTGCTGAACTACAACAAATGGAAGAAGATGCACAGGACATATTCATGCAAAAAAATGAAGATTATGAGTATGTATTATGAACTGTAAGGCTATAAAATATAAGTCTTTGCACCCTGTAAGAAAACAATATTTTTATAAACTTGTTAAATTGTCAGAGCAGGAAAATTTTAAAGAGTTTTTCCCCTTCTTGCAGTTATTGCTTTTTTTAGTTATTTTAGAGCTGTAGGATTTTCATTAGGCTATGTAATTAACAGTGTTGGGTTGTCTTGTCTTTCACAAAGTCTCTGACTTTTGAACAGGTTCTATCTTTTTGTCTCTTTGAGTGAAAAAATAGCAGAATGCTGAAAAGTGAGTTTTGTGTGCATTGCAATTACAGCAATAGCTTTCTGCTAATGACACCACAATCATTTGAGTGTGACAAATGCTCAGTTCTTATGATTCAGAGTTTTAGTTTATACATCATAGAATAAACATGATCTAAGTGGTAGGTATCAGAAAGATCAAACTGAAAAAAGGCTGATCCAGTCTATTAGGACTTCTAGACTTATGTAAGAAAAAAAATGAATATTTTATATAAGATTTTTTTTTGCTTAAATGCATTTTTGAGCAGTCAGTGGGAGACTTACCATAAGAATGTTCTCCAAGTGCATGTGTTTAAAGAACAGAAAGGAAAAATAGGTTCAGTATTACAAAGTTTGTGTGGTCTGGAAAGATTTAATGCTATTGTGTATTTTAATTTAAAATGTAGTAATTTTTTCTTAAACCCGAAGTCCTGAAAAGGCCTTGAAAGATTCGCTGCAACAATATGAAGCTGCTTATTTGTCAAAATCCCTGTCTCGACTCTTTGACCCCATCAATCTTGTCTTCCCTCCTGGTGGTCGGAATCCTCCCTCTTCTGACGAGCTTGACAGCATCATTAAAACTATAGCCAGGTATGCACATATAAGGCATCGCAAAATGTAATACTTAACATGTATCACGCATTTTTTCAGAAGTTACGATTTTAGAAATGAGACCTCCTTAGCTGTAAGAAGTTGGTTACTGTCTAGTTATAAAGCAGGTTAGTGTAAAAATCAAGAGTAGGCTAGGCTAGGCTAGGCTAAGATAGAATAGCATAACATAGAGTAGAACAGTTCAGTTAGAAAGGACCTACAATCATCATTCAGTCCACCTGCCTGAACACTTCAGGGCTGACCCAAAGCTAAAACATGTTATTAAGGGCATTGTCTCAATGCCTCTGAAACGCTGACAGTCTTGAGGCATTGGCCTTCTCTCCAGGAAGCCTGTTGCAGTGTTTGACCACCCGCTTGTTAAGGAAATGCTTCCTGGTGTCCAGTCTGAACGTCTCTGGTGCAGCTTTAAACCATTCCCACACTCCTGTCACTGGATCCCAGGGAGATGTGCTCAGCACCTCCCTCTCCACTTCTCCTGCTTAGGAAGCTGTAAAGAGCAATGAAAAAAAATGAGGTCACCTCTCAGACTCCCTTTTCTCCAAATCAGACAAGCCCAAATCCTTATCCGTCCCCCATAGCACATTCCTTCCAGTCCTTTCACCAGATTTGTTGCCTTCCTCTGAACACAGTCAGGTAACTTCACATCCTTTTTAAATTATGGGACATGGAACTGCACATGGTGTTCAAGGTGAGGCTGCACCAATGCTGAGTACAGTGAGATAATCACCTCTTTATTATTGTTTATAAAAAATAAGAAATTTTATTATTTTTTTTTCAATATTTTGTTTTTTCTGGAATAAATAAAATTTTAATTCAAGTTTTAATGTTTATGCTTATAAAAGATCAGGTCAAGAAACTTCACACATATTGTAAATGTCTGATATCTTAATTATTCTGACTGTGTCAAAGAGAAGATAATAGTTGCTTGACTGCAAGTGATATACATGGTGTAAGTATTCTATTGGAATAAAACAGGAAGATAATAGGTAAAAATGACTGTTCCAGGTAGAGTGAGATATATTTATCAGTGGTGCATTTTCCCTCATAAGGTTTTGGTAAGGACTACTCTATTTAATAAATTCTGAAAATGATGGGCAGTATTCACAGTATGTGTATGTGTGTGTGAGTCAAATATTAAATACTGACACTGTACTTGTGGCTGGGAGTTGCAGATGCTCTGAACATGCCTTTTGGTGACTGATGTTATTTTGCTTCTTGCAAAGAAGAAATGAAAACGACATGAAAATTATGGAATTTCAGCTGAGTTTTCCAGATTGATCTTTAGCTAATGATGTTTGGGGCCCTGCAGAGTTCTTGGAGAAGGTTATTCTAGGTCGAGGTGCCTCGTGAGTCTCCAGCTCTTGGAAGAGGTTAATCTCATCACCAGCAGCATGGCAGTTTTTATGCTGGTCTGAATGCAGCCCTAGCCAGTGGAGATCTGGGGAGGCTCATGAACAAGAAATAATGGAAGTGATTTAAAAGTCTTTTCCTTCTTCGTTTGTTCCCTGTCATTCCTTTGGGGCCTCTGCTACTGTACAGGATTGCCTAAAACACAGCTTATTAGTTGTGTCAAGCTAAGGCATCCCCTGGGTATTTCTGCACAGCTCATGTAATTCTGGAGTTGAATGACTGTGTATTCACCTGTAATGTTTGAAGGCTGCTGCCAAAGCTTGAATGTAGTTAATTGCTGTCAATATTTTTGAATGGCTTACTAATAGTGATTTCATACTGAAGTGTCATTCCTAAACTTTGCTCATTTTTACTAGAATAGGAACACTGCACACAAAATTCCCAAATGACTTGTTAAATTGTAAACTGAATTACTGTGCGTGGAAAGACTTGGTTGTATGTGTTACTGTCTCTAAATTGACATGCCACGTAACTGCGTATTCATAGTTAATTCTTTATAGATTAAATACAATGCTGTTTAATTGCTAATTAAGATTTGTAATCTTTGCTTCCAGTGAGCTAAATGTGGCTGCTGTTGATCCAGACCTGAGTTTAGCTGTGGCAAAAAATGTGGCAAAGACCATTCAGCTTTACGGTGTCAAGTCTGAGCAGCTTGTAAGTAATTTTAAACTTCTAAAAACTAATGTTTTGGCTTTTGTAGATTTGCAACATAACAATAAAGCAATGTAGATAGACAAAACCTTCCAGTTGGCTTTCCATTGTATTTGGAAACATTTTCAGTTAAATTCTGCCTTCAGATAAGCACAGTCTATTGATAGCAGTAAAATTTGTCTGTATAACTCCGATTTGAATTTGCCATGTTAATTTTTAAAAATCAAAGTTGTAGCTATCAGTAAGTAAAATAAGGGCAATTAAACATTTGATATTACATCAGTTACATGATACATCATCTTTATAGTATTATAACCTGGACTGTCCAAATACAATTCTTCACTATTTGTAAGAATTTGGGAGTATTTTTTCTTATATTTGTTGTTTGCCATATATTTAACTGACCTTTGATTTGATCACATTTGCCAAATGTTTCCAGTCATTTGCCGTGCACTGGTATATAGCGTTGACCTGAATAAAGGAGGGATCCCCCAAAACCTTATCTTTTGGCTACGAGTCCCCAAAAAGCCAGTGGAAAGTACAGTGAATGTTGTCATCATTAAAAAAAATAAGATCAACAATTTTCTCCTAAAGTTTGTTGCTGAAATTTTAATGTTTTTTTTTATGAAGAGATGAAAATTAATTTTTGCAATATGCAGACCCACAAGAAATTACTAACTGCTTGTATTTGTAAACAAGATTTTCATTTAATAAACAACATTAATTCTGACAGCAAACTCAGACTTCAGCTACATTAATTTACTGTATGGTTTATTTAACAAGAAATGCTTGCTAGCAATTTTCTGTACCATTTGGCTACAAGGCATTGCAGCAATTAAGTTATTATGGTTTCTGTTTACCTTTTACACTCCTGCTGTCTCTGAACAGCTTTTAAAAAGTTGAAATTCAATGACACATCCATATTTACCTTGTCTGTTGGATGAATTATCTTGGAAGTTTGCAAACAAGTGGATAGAAAAGGTACATAGGTGAAGCAGTCATGAAGGCCGTAAAGAATATTTTGAATTTTAAAATAAAAGTGTGTGTTTACATTATTTTGTTAGCTATTTAAAGGATAGTGCTTAAATTGGCCCTGCTCTTAAAGAGGCCAGATGATGGCTTCATATTGTCAGAGTGAAATTTGCTTATGAGAGAAATGAGGATTTTTAGTAGGTTGCGAGAATCATCATAGGTAATAAAAATTACATTTGTGTCCATATATCATGAAGTGTAGTGTCAAATAGTAGCATTCACCTGGAAAGAAAAAGACACATCAGCTGTAACTGTGAAAGCACGAGGGTGTGATGTGCTCATCATCTCTGTCAGAGTTTGAATCTGGCCTATGGCTTGTTTGAAAGTGTCCATCGTTTTGTGATCAGATTCTTAAGAAACCCTGGGAAAAAAAGGCATGTTGAAATAAGCTGATAACTGTATGATTTGTGGCTTTGTATTAGCTGACCTTAAAGTACTTGAACATAGGAGTAAAGAGAGAGTCTGAGCACTTGAACTTCTTGAATTTGACAATTGAAAATGCAAACCTGAAACTTTGGAAAGCTAAGTGATGGGACTAGTCAAACTGGCAGGATGAACATGAATGTCCTTCAAGCACATCCTGACAAACTGTAGAACAACCTCAAATATGTATTACATGGCTACTTTTTTAAAAAAACTTTTTTCTTTCTTTGCTGATACACGTTACAAATTTAAAAACCCGAAGTGCTTAACACAGTTGCCAAGGCATAGGTGTGAGTGCCGTCTTTGAAGTGCTGAAATACCGTTCCTAGGCTCCAGCTGCCTCTCCAGCAGAGCACAGCTCTCCCACTTGTCCTGCACTGTGCTTGCCAGCCCTGTGGATATAATCTAGAACATCTTAGCCTTTTTTTTTTTGGTACCTATTTTTGGGCAGACAGATTGAGCTTGAAATGTGCACCATGTGTAGAACAGGAGCTATGTCAGACAGCACTGTTTCATTCTGTTTTAGTGGTGTAGCCAAGAATGCAATCTTAATTCAATCTTTCAATCCAGCCTCCAACGATAGCTTTCTAAAGCTGAGAAGGGTGACCATGTAACATATCCGCTCAGATGCTTCCTGTCTGATAGCTGTAGTAGAGCAGTGCTAAAGATGGAAATTTAATTTCCTGGAGGAATTTGAAATTGAGTTCTCTTCCAAATTAAAAGTAAACAAAAGCATCTCAGAATTCTCAGTGAACGAAGATGGAGGTGAGGCTCTTAAAAGTAATTAGAAAAAAATTTTTTAATGTTGTTGTAATATTGCAGGTAGATTTGAATGGTGAAAAACTGAAATGTGCAGTCCTAAGAATGGTGAGACATTATGATGTCAGGTTTTTTTATTTATTCAATTTCCCAAAAGAAGGAATTGCAATTCCCCAAGATTTCATCACTGTTTCTCCAGGTATCTTTACGTAGGATAAAAAAAACCAAGAAAAATGTTACTCAAGATTCAAAGATTTTACCTTTGAGCAAAAGCAGCATCTAGCAATCTGTGCATATAGTCCTAAAGCAAAAAAGAGTAAGAAAAAATGACCTCTTCCTGTAAATCCAAGACGTTTGTTTGTGTTACTTGTTGCTTTATACACTGCTGGCTTTTGGTTTTCAGTTTTTCTCACACCAAGAACTCGCTCGTGCTGTGCCTGAGACCTATTCTTGTATTAACCAGTTCAATAGCTTTCAGAGAAGATATAAATAACCCTTTGGGAGCACTAGGTAGATACATTGTGCTGCTGGGTGAATCTCTTGTAACCCCTCGCTGATGCTTGATGTGGTTGGTGTATGCCATGAAGCATTCAAAATTATTGTCCTAGTTTCATTCAGTGCAATTGCAGATGTTCTTACTATATAGAGTTTGAAGGGATAACTATACATTTCACTAAATTCAAAAAAATATTTGTTAAGAGTATTAGCTTTCATCTTTGCCACCTATCCTGTGTTTTGTTAGGTGATGCTGAGGAAAGGTGCTTGGTATATTTTCTCTGTGCCATTATTATTTTGTCTCCTCTTACTCACATTTTCCTAGAATCAGGTAGTTCAAAGATCTTCATAATTACAGACACCATGAGATTTCTGCTTAGCCACCATTTCTACATCCTTTCCATTCCATATTAGAAAAGAGATTAACAAGTCTGATCATCTTGGTTTGGATAAGAGCAAAATTTTCCTGCATTTTCTGCATTTGCACCTTGTAATCCATTGCTTAGATTTTAACATAATGGCTGCTTACTGAGCCAGATTTTGTTCATGGGCCACTTCTTCTTGCAAGTGAGGTAGCTCAGATGAAAAACAACACTAACTCTTCTCCCTAATTTAGGAGTTTTCCAGAAGGTTCATCCATTGCCATTTGCAAATAGTTTGTTACCTGTCTTGATTGACACATACAGCATGTTGTGCTCTTGTATAACTGGCCCCATAAGGAAAATTAGCTCTTTCATCAAATGCTTGCGATGCATACAGCGGAGGGAAGAGGTTTGTGAGAAACCAGAAAGTTGCATTTCCTGAAAACAAAGAAAAAGTAGAGTAATTTGGGAGTTTTATGGGAGTCCATGCTCATTAACAAAATATAGGAGCTCAGAACTCTGCTTCCTAGAGAAATTTTTACCTGATACTTGAGAAGTGTAGAAGAGGTTATATCTTACCAATATCTTCATTAGACACCTTTGACATGGCAGCAGTAATTGTGTGATGGCATCCTCTAGGTCAGTGGTCTCTAAACTCTTTTGGTTGTGCATCCCTATCAGTAGAAACTCTTTCAGCATGCACCCTCATTGTGTGTATATTTATTTATATATAACTTCTATACATGTGCTTTTGAAGTTCTGATATTTTTGTGCTGCACCCCACTGGATTGTGTGGTCTGACCCCTGTGGTACCTGTGCCCCATTTCTAAGACCACTGCTCTAGTGTCATGCTCTGCAGTAATCCTTCATAATAAGAGAACAGATTTTGTCTGTTCATTTTTTGAAGAGATGCCTGGTTGATTGCAGAAATCTTTTGCATTCACATTTGATTTTGTTAATATATTACTTTAAATCGAATTTTCTCACTTATTTATATAAAAACGAGATAGTTGCCTGCTGATTGGAAGTGAAACGAAACTGTGTTTCCCTAGTTGATTACCTGTAATTTTGTCATTTACTGAGCTGAATTTTAAATGCACTTGATTTCTCTTATAATTAAAAATCTCTTTGTTACTATTTTGCAATCACTGTGTTTTGGTTTGCTGCTGATAGAGTCATTTCTTTTACTGATACTTGAACTGGGTGTATTATTGAGAGAAGTCATGAAACATTGAGGATTAAAAGCTCTGAAAGTTTACGAGATACGTAATTTTGCCTGCAAGCAGAAAAATAAATTGCAAGATCCGTTGTCCTTCTAGAGACTGAAGATGGAAGAGCCTTATTTGGTCCTCTAGTGTATTCCCTTCCCAGCACAGGACTATTTCAAACAGTATTTATTGTTGGGGTTTTTGTTGCATTCTTTCTGGTTTTAGAGTGATGATTTCAGTTATCTGAATGTAAGTACTGTATGTTCTCTTACTTTTGTGCTGTTTCTGTTCAACTTGTCATGTGGGTGGATTGAAATACACTAACACACCCACCAAGTGCACATAGATGAAATGCGTTGTGCTGTCAACATGAAAATGCAGTTGTTTAGAGAAGGTGTGATTCTCCTACTTTTTGAACCTGGAGACCTCTACTAGTTTCCTCTGTAGAGTTACAGTCAGACTGTCTTTATTAATTGCAGTCAGAGTCCCATAGCAATCCTTCCCGTCTTGTCTGATGGAGGATGTATCTTGCTGCCTCCTCCCACTACAGGGCATCACTAGAGACATCATCAGAGACAGCATGACCTGTTATCCTTTGGCCAATAAACAAATAAAGAGTCATTTGCAGAGGCAGGATTGTAAAAGTCAGGTTGCCCACTTGCTTTTCCAAACAGGTGGGGGTGATTATGCTGGCAAATTCTGATGGATCAAACTTTCTTAAAAAACCATTTTTCTGTGTGGATATATAACGGGATGCTTGTATGATTTAGGCAGACACAAACTCACTCTACTGTGTTCCCAGATGGCAGAGCACATTTCAGCTTCACTCTAATCTGGGCTGACCAGCTCAGCTGTGTCACCTTGGAGCAACACTCTCATTCAGCCTGGAGCACAAGCAGAGAAAGTTCATGTCTGCTTGAAGTGCAGACAAAGCAAGAATCTGCATGGCCATATTATACTAGGCAGATTTATCCCAAGGTTAGGGTAGATAAGGCTAAAATCAGTGGGAGCTGTGATTGCCTATAATTGGAGAGTTTCCTAAATATAGAATATTGTATTTTATGGGGTAATATGTTTGTCTAAGAAAAGGGATCTTTCCAACAGACAAGAGGCTGCAGGCAGATGATATAATGGAGATCTTTCCCACTGTCAGACTTGTAAGCAATCATAAAGAGGAAGCCCTCAAAAGGTGGAGATGGAGAGTGGGTGTAATGAGGGAGGAAGGAAATAGAGAATTTGAATAATTTTTTTATTCTCTTAACTAAATGTGGTTGAACTGATGCCATACATCTCGCAAAAGCTGATGAATGAGGTGGAGGTCCAAAATACAAGCTGTGGGCAGTGCTCTGGGAGAGCTTCTAACCTATCCTTTGCCCACAGCTCATGGTAGCTTGGCTTCTCATCAGGATTTTAGCCTGGGCAATGGTTGTGGCATTTTCTGATTATCAGGTTTGTCTAGTATAAGCCATTTTTGGAAACTTCTGAGCACTGTGCAGTGCACACAGTCCTTCCTGGCATTTTGAATAATTCTTCCCTGGCCTTCTTAAGAAAACAGAAGATGATGCTTGGTGTATTTTACATATTTCAGAGTTAAAATGCTAAAGGCCCAGTAATAGAAGCAAATTTTGAGATTAAAGACTAAAGAGAATATGTAACCATCTCAAAAATTAGAGTCCCTGCACCAAGGTTCAAATAGTTGTCACATATCCTCAGAGGGCAGGACATCAATTCACATATTGACAACCTCTAATGCTGGACATGCCAAGAGGCAAAATGAGAGATAACTTGTTATTCTGGCCCCAAAAGTGACGGATCACTGTACACTGGGGACATAAAGAAATTTGTATGGATTTTCTTGGGTGAATTAGGTTTTAAGATTCTGGATTGTTTTGAGGGAAAAGTCAGCATCAGTTGATTATCTGTGATACAGAGTAGGCAGCCTTTTTTTTTACAATTCTGGTTCTCAGTGGTATATTGAGGTTTATTTACATTTACTTAAATAAATATTTGAGTTAAGTAGTGTTATGCATGCACTAGAGCAGTAATATGAGCGTAACATTTAGGTACCCTGCCAAGTACAAAAAGGCTTTTGGGAAGTAACTGGGAAGCTTTGATTTAGCCTGATCCTGTTTTTGAGTGCAATGGTGAAATTGGATTTCAGATGTTGTAAAACAATTTTGAATATTTAACTGGATTAATGTTTAAATGTAGAGTGACTGTAACATAAAAACTCTATGATTAGAACTAATACATGTTATTTCTAAACTTCTGAGGTTTTTCTCAGATCTACTTTTGAATTAACCAGTAGTAAATTGTGTAACTGGGACCATGTAGTTGTGAAGTATTGCTGTCTGTCATAATGCTGAGTAGCAGGTACTTGATGATAGATGTTTTCAGTGCATTAGTATTTAAGAAAGTAAATATCAAAAAAAAGGCATAAGAAGTAGAACAATGTAACACTGGTTCATGGCTGTGTCAGCCCCTTTGTCAGAGACAAACACTATGTACACGTGTATCCCAATTACTCACTGCCTGTCTCCAAATGGTCTGGCTTGGCTTTTCAAAGAGGGCATGACTGTGGAAAGAAAAACATGTGTCTTCAGAACAGTAAATGTAAGTAAGTAAAAGAGCTTGGTCTCATCTGTTTGAAGGCAAATTAGTATCATTGAAGCTTGTTGTGATTAATGTTGGCCTCACTTCAAGGATCAGCAAAAATGTTTGTTTCTTGCCACAGAAAGGCTGTGTATTGAATTGCTCCACACTGTCACCCTGGTGTTTATGTTAATGTCTGCATCTCTCAGTTCAGAGTACAAGGTCAGAAAAGGTTTGTGACCGACACTCAGGACTTAATCTGCCATCCCAGCTGTGACCGTCTCTCCGAGATGGGAGGCAACAGCGATGTCTGTGCTAGTGAGGGAAAGGTGCCTGGGAACACCCCTGGGGGCCAGGCAGTGCCTCAGCTGGAGAAGGCTCCCCTTCCCCAAAGCCCTGGGGCTGCCAGGGCCCTTTTGGCAGCAGTCTCTGCAATATTGCCTCCCCTGAGCCATGGCTGGACATGGGGGAAGGTGGTTGTTGGCCCAGGCCAAGAACCTGCTCGTGACTGTCCTAACAGCTGAGAGGTACAGACGGTCACATGCCACATCCAGGGACTTTTCCTGGCACCGTCTCATTTACTGCTATGGGTGTAGCCAATATGTGAATGAGACTGAACAAGAGCCACATGCAAAATCTGTTCAAGAGGAAGCTTAAAATACTGACAGATTGGGGTAATTTTTTCTTGCATCTGGAATTCATACTTTCTTCCTTCTGCTGTAAATAAATCTCTAAGGCAAAACTTAGGAGATGCTGATTTCTTCTCTAGTAACATTGCTTTTGGTCTTCAGATCTTAGATTTCCAGAGCTTCAAAATACATGCTTTCCTAAACGTGTTTTTCTGTCTGCAATGCTTGTCAGCTGTACTTGACTTATTTTCAAATAGCATTTGATGTTTCTGCCAGAGTCTTAGTCCTTTAAAAGAGTACAGTTGTCTGTGGCATTGTGGCTAATTGGCAACTCCAAATACTACTGGATTGGCTGCAAGAAAACTCTTGGATATTAACTCTTTTTGGAGTTCAACACTTTCTTCAAGTAGCCAGGTATTTCTTTGAGCCAACTGCGATGACACCTTTTTGGATGCCAGTGCAACCAACCCCTTCTGTAATTTAATATTCTATTTTTAGTGAATGTAACGGATGGAGAATATCTATCTATCTGTCATGTTCAGATATTTTTAGAGCACTGATCTTTGTAATGCTGATCAGCACCAAATGTATTACATAAGATTAGCATCAAAATATATACAATGGAAAGTCAGCTCTGCTGCAGTTGTTCTTACATTATTTTTAGTATTGCCCACAAAACTTGTATAGCTCAGTGCGTTGCCCTGCTGTCGTGCTCTGTCTCTACTCTGTAGGAATCATTTTAAAAGATTAATTTATCTTCTCTCAGACCTTTTAAATCACAGGTCTCCTTCATGAGGCTTCAAATAAGATTGTCAGTCAGTGATGCACATTACGAAGATTTTAATAAATGTCCACTTTCCACCAGGACTGAAACTGAGACAATTTATCTCTCATCGTCCTTCAATTCAGTTTATATCTGAACTTGTGATTTGCAGGTTCAAGATTACAAATTCTGCTTTACTTACATCCTCAGCTAATGTTGTGTTCTTTAATGCCACTCGTGTGGCTTGATCTTTTGCAGTTACTAATAATGGTATTTTCAATTTTCCAGTTTTAGTGTATACTCAGAATTAATATCTCCTTATTAAATATATCTGGTTCACTAGCTAACAATTTAGGGTTGGAGTAGATTATTTGGGAGATTTGTCAAGTTTAAAGAGGCAGACTGAGAAAACAGAGCATATTCTTCTCACACCACTCTAGAAAATTAATTTTTGTCTTTTGGATTTTCTGAAAAAAAGATGATCCTTTCCTTTACGTGTTTTTTAAAACTAGTTTGTAATTACTGAGGTTTAAAATAGATCTCAACTTTCTACACATCCATCCCATCATCATAACTATTTGTAGCAGATGAGTCTTGATGTTTTTTCATGGTTTCTTTCTTAGTGGGTTTATGGTGCATCTGATATATGATAGTCAGTAGAAAAAAGTCTGCTGTTTGTTTTTGGCGATGTACTTTTGAAAGCGTAATACTACCATGCCATGGCATCACGGATCTTTCAGCATCTCTTGTTCTGAGATTGCAATTAAATGTGCTCTGACCTTGGTTTATATTATTAATGTTTAAAAATAATCTCTGCTTTATTAATGCCTGTCCTTGGTGGTTGGTAAACATTCGTTGCAGTGAAGAGAATGAGGAAAGAAAAGGCTAGAATGCCAGGTGGAATAGAAAAA
Organism: Margarornis squamiger; assembly: GCA_035222235.1. Lineage (NCBI taxonomy): Eukaryota > Metazoa > Chordata > Aves > Passeriformes > Furnariidae > Margarornis > Margarornis squamiger. The sequence continues at coordinate 13,381,786 of JAWWTY010000037.1, read as the reverse complement.
CAACAATTAGTTCAGCTTAAAGTGTTGAGCTGAGAGAGAGACAGAGTCTTTACAAGGAATTTTTGTAGTGTCATTTGTAGAAGAGAAAGTGTCTGTCGTGCTTGATCAGGGCAGCGAAGATTTAAGTAAGCTGTTTTCAGGGAGCTATATAGATGATAAGCAATATGAACAGCATATTTTTGTCCAGAATCTAAAAGACTAAGTGTATTACAACTTATCCAGAGACTATATTGGAACATCTTGACTTAATCACTGGAAATTATTAAGAAAAATAGAAATGCAAAGGAGGATGGGATTTAAAAGTTAAAATACTGCACTGAGAAAACACTTGGATGACAAGGATCAATTCTTAGTTTTCTCTGAGTATTCATGGAGATAAAAATTTTTTTCTAAACCTTTCGGTCTATCCTTACTGTTTGACTAGGAGAAGGCAGAAAGGGGCTGGATTAAATAAGTTCTCCATTAATTTTGCCCCAGTCTGCCAAGTGGGAAGGAAAATATCCATAACACGTTGCAAGAAAGAAAAATGTCAATCTAGGAGGGCTGTAATTCTGATTTTTTCTTAGGGAAATGAAAAAAAAAAAGACAACTTCATTTATAAAGGATAACATTCTTGAGTTGGCATTAGTCATATAGATTTCAAGGAGGAATGTACCTTACACCACCCAAACCCATTGTTTTGCCCATTTAATTTATACAAGTTCCTCAAATGTAATATGCTAGAGTAGCAAGAAAATGGATGTGAGCTGCATCTCTGTTAGGATGTTTACTTATGTTTACTGACGCAGCTAAGTGGTTTGGGGTATCTGTGTTGTTTTTTTCCCACCCATCCTCTTATTCAACATAGCTAAATTTAACTGGCTGAATAATTCAATGGAGTAGAGGGGAATGGGGTGGAGAGGGAGAGAGAAAAGACTTCCTGGAACCAAATTCTTCCAGTGAAGGGATAAAAGTGCATGGGAATTCTGGCACCAGATTTAAACCCCAGCAAATTTATGAGGCCGTGATGGTTTTGAATTTAAATGCATGATGAATCCTCATTGTAATGACACAAAGTGAATTTCTGATTGCCTTTTTTATTACGTGATCTCATAAGAATTAATCCGTGTCTCTTATTAGATGGTGTTACATTGAATTGTGAGCTTTCATTTGCGGGTGAATCACTATTCAGGACATATTCCAACAATGAGATTTGTCTGACAGTTCAGGGAAATGTATCTAGTCCTCCTGTCTAAATGTCGAATATTGTGAACTTTGGAGGGAGGTATGAAATCTAATAAACTCACAAATCATCAGGAACTGTACTGAAATGACACCTTAGGAAAGGTTTATGTAAATAACGGGTCAGTTACAATGGTGTGAATAATGTGAAAGATTATATTTTCCCCACTTCTTTTTTGAGTTACATGAATTAATTGTATTATACCAGTACCTTGAAGACATGGTATTACTGTCAATGAAAAACTTGTATCCATGCTGTTTAAACAAGAGAACCCAAAAATATGAATTCAGTGTTTGGCACATTAAAAGAATTCATTAATAGGTATTTAAATAGAATATGTGGGAGGCTGTTATATAATAAAATAATTTCAGAATAATTACTATTTCATATACAGTAATAAAAGCTAAAGATGGCAGTAGGTCTAATTTAAAAATAATCAAAAGTCAGGTAAGGTTTTGTAATTTATTTTTTTGATGGAAAGATGAGAACAGCTTTGTTGAAACAGTCATTAAGGAAGCTACTTATACTGGTCACAGAATACTTAGAAATATCTATCTGATAAATCACTTTGAAAGGCTTTTAAAAATGGAATTAAAAATCTAGAGGAAAGAGTTACATCAAATTACTTCATGAAGCATTTTCTTCTTTCTCATGTTGTCTTTTGCTGGTTAGATCGTGACTCACATAACAAATGTGTGATTTTTTTTTTTTTTTAAGATATACTGGCTAAACTCCAGAAAAAATCATCCAAGCATAAAAGTCTGGGTTTGGGAGTACTATCTACTTCATTTTATCTTGCTGAGAAAGTGGTGAAAAGGCTTCTTTACTTCTTTATATCTAGTATGTTATTTTGCTTACAGGTAAAAAAAAAGAAAGTGATTGCACAATCCTTGCAGTATTTTGTTAGAGTAAGTTCTGTCATACAAAATTAAATTATATGATTCAGAAAAGGATTTGGTTAAATATATGTAGCTATGGTAAAGGATTTGGAATTTTACAATTTTGGAACAACTCTAATAAAAAGTTGGACCACGTGAAATTCAGTTGTAAACTTCTGCAGAGTGGAAATATTCTAATCTCAATTAATGCCTGGACTTGACACCACAAAAGGCAGATGGCAATTAAATAAGTTGATTGTATTTTTTATGTGTAGGTGAATATCACCCTAACATGTTGGACCTCTCTCATGTGTCTTGGGAATGAATGTCTGCTCTTCACCTCTGAGGGTGCATTCTCAGCAGTTGGTTGAAACCAGCACCTAATGGGATTACATATAAAATATGATTAATCATTCAGTCATTAATTTGGCAAGCATGAAAAATTCAATAAGCTGTTACAGTCAGAAGTATCAGGATCAACACATATTGTCCTTGAAATCCTTCTCAGACCTGGGCTAGCTGCATAATAGAAGGGGCATCATTTTCAGAAGTTGAGAAATTGTTCCAAGTGTTTCAGGTTTAGAATTCTTTGAGATTTCTTAAAGGAACTGGTTTTATAAGTGCTTTCTAATAGCAGAATTGTTTTAAAGCATCTTGTTTTTTAAGCACCATGAATCGTTACTCACTTTTGATTATTCGTACAGTGTGTTTCTTCTCAGATGATTCAAAGACTTGGAGATAAATCCTGTCTTTTCTGTTACAGAAAGACCATTTGCTGTTTTTCTTCCATTTCTTTGGCTTTTGAAAATATTAAGGAAGAAAAACCAAAACAAAACAGAAATACCCCCGAGGGAATGGTTCAATGATTGCTTCTTGTTCTAACAGGAATAGTATGAGCATGATGTGTGGTCTTTTTTCCTGGTCAAGGTCTTTACAGTCCTTTCAAATTTTTCTTCCCAAAATTCTGTATTACTAGAATGTAATTTTTTTATTTTTCTGAGGAAGCTAAAAAAAAAAAAAGAAAAAAGAAAAAGTGATATTCTGAAAGCTACAAGAATGTCCTGAAGGTTACAATATAAATGTTATCATGTACTTTTTAAATTATGGCTTCAACTCACAGCTTATTCCTTTCTTCATGTCTTGAAATATTTCTTCTTTGCAAAATTAGAAACCATTCCAAGAACATAAATTCTTACTTTTGATTTATTCTTAAATTTTAGTTAATTTTTAAGCAGAACATTAATTTTGATTTATCCTCATCAGTCAAGGACCTTATTTGCTCTGGCACATTCATTCAAATCCTATACTTAGAACCTCTAAATATGTCTCTTCTTTTTTCAAATTATCCTTTTAGTAGCTAATATATTAAGTAGCATAACTAGTGAAGTTCAGATTCTTCTGTGTTTTTCTGCTAAATGGTGCTTTTTTTTACAAAAGGTAGCAAACTGATCCTATCAAACTTCTGTTTCTTCAGTGAAAAGAGATTGTACAAGCATCCTTCTGCAGTATGGAAAGCATTAAACCTAATAGTAAATCATCCCAATTATGTGCAGTTTATGGAAGAAATCCTAGGGCCAAGTCCTATTGACTCAGAAACTCTGTAAATGGATTCCGTGCTTTATAATAAGTTGTTATGATCAGGCAGGAGGCCAAGAACCAGATGGATTGATTGCCTTTTGCCAGAGGTATGGCAACATCAGCTGCCTCTAATAGGAATGTATTTATTGTTGACAATGTCAGCTTGAAAATTGGGGTTCAGTTTGTGCCATCAAAACATGTTAATCTCGTGATCCTGGAGTTACATCGAATGCTTTGTGGAAAAGCTCTGCTTGAGTCTTATTTTAGGGTCTTCTCTGTACTCCTAAATTATGATGCTGTTTCCTGCTCTAAAGAGAATGGGTTTGCTGAGGCTTTTTCAGAGAAGTCAAATAAATGGAGCTTTCCAAAACTGTCAGTAAGGATGCACACAAGATCTTAGTTACTTAGTGTGAAACTGAGCTTTTCCACAAAATATGTAGTCTGTGAAGGGAATAGCAGCAAACCAGCTTGCAAATCAGTGTCTCTTCTGAGCTGCCACCTGAAAGAGGGGAATGTTAGTCACTTTGAAGCATTAAATGAATTACAGGAAAATATGTATCAATAGTCTGAGCTTTTCTACAAGAGAAAGACAAACTCAGTT
>JAWWTY010000037.1:13242905-13377407 GCA_035222235.1 Margarornis squamiger | reverse complement strand
TTTATAACCCCAGGGAGAACTGATGATTTGATTCATGGCCTAATCTAAATTCTACATTCATTGCTTCCTGGTGAAAACAAGAATCTAATCCTGAAGCAATCTTACCGTGGCACATGTCTCAACATGTGAGCTCAAATCCATGCTGTCAAATTTCATGTCTGTTCTTACGTATTAAACATAGGAAAGTGTCAAATCCAGAACACTTGATCTTGTTATTTTCAAGATGCATTTCCAAAGTAGGTCTATGCAAAGGGGTGCAAATAGATTTGTAGGGTGATGATGCATCTGGCATGATTTCAGGCAGTGTGGCTGCATGTATGTATCTGTGGTACTGCTTTAAATTCCCTTTTTAGCTAGTGAAGGGAAATAGGTGCATACAGGGTGCATTTACTCTCTCCCTAAAGCAGGGTCTTTGAAAAGGTGAGTTACTCAATAGAAGTTCTTATTTCTCTGCTTTGTGGTTTCCTGCCTGTGGTCAGGTAAGTAATTCCTGAAATTTTCTGCATTGGGCAACTTACTGACCCAAGATGAGGCACCTGCAACCTCTGCAGGTGAAGCAGTGTTGTAACCATGTAAGTATACTGAGGGATACAAACTAAAAGAAACTATTATTTAGAAGGACTGCTGAATTCAGTGAGAGCACAGTGCCAGTCATGGCTTACAGTTCCTCAGCCATGTCAGGCTGAAGCAAATTAGATGGCCTTAAGTCAGCTTGTTCTGCTTCATGACACATTCTTTGTGTATTGGCTTCAACAAGTGTCCTTTTTGGTTCTGTAAACTACCTGATCTCAGTCTACTGCTTAGGCCTCACAAAATGTTGATTTAAATTTAACAAAACCCAAAACTCTTCTATGCAGCTTCCTCTAGCTAGTCAGCTGCTGGATTGAACCTGCAAATTTCAACCTCCTACTTCAGAGAACACCCTCACAGGCATGTCAGAAAGACAGTATCTCCCAGTGTTTCTTTATCATTTTAGTTTAGCAGCTGCTCTTTGAGTTTTCCTTAAATGCTGTGTGGGACAGAAGCTCATGTTGACATTATTTAGGGCACGACAAGACACAGCCTTTGTCCTGGTGCCTGGAAGCATGATACAAGAGTCCTGTCTAATATTTTCTGGTGGAACACTTCTCTGCCTCACTCCTCTCTTCCTCATGAGCCTCTCATGTTTGGCTGTGTGCTTGTAGCTCTCTGTGCTATTGGCCGAAAGAGCTCATGCTGACATGTCACCCGTTGTAGAATTGCTGCTTGCTGGGAAATGGGTGCCCATGCTTTGCTACTGCCCATAAAAATTACTGTAAATAGTAGATGGGCTTCAGGTAAAAGCAGAAATAATTTAACCAACTAAAATGAAGAGCGTAAGAAATCAATTGCTATACTTAAGGCAGATACAGAAAAGTGGAACAGTTACAGTCCTTATTGTTACTGCTCATTCTGGTCTGGCTTCAGCACGGGTTCTTTTCCTCTGGTTTTTTTTCAGCCAGCAGGCTTAAGCCAGACTAACTCCCAGGGTGACTGACAGCTCCCTGGAGATGGGATCTGGCCTTCAGCTATGCTTTGTCTTTGACTTGTTTCCCAAAATAGATTCTGGTCTGGGATGAAGTCACTCCTGTCCTCCCTATTTCTGCTAAGCATAAATTCACCCTCCTGGCCCTTTGCATTTCAGGATCTATCTGACTGATTAAAAAGGCATCAGATTTTGTTTCTACTGCCCTCATCAAAAAGAAGGCCTGTGGACTCTCTCTTTCAGCTGTGTGGATGTTGCCAGGCTTCACACTATTTCAGTTAACCCATTTCCACAATGCAATCCCCAGTGGGCAGATAACAGAGGAAGAGTTGCAGTACCACCAGGTTTAAGTGCATAACCTGTGTCTAGCACAGAACTTTAAAAGTGCTTTTTATATAAAAGAGAGTGATGAATGTGAATCATTGATAAAACCTGGTACGATGGAAAATAAACTGAGGGATGGTTTATGACTGTAGTAAATTGGCCATAGTGTGGTTTGTGGGAACCAGGGAGACACAATGGCATTTTTCCTAACTGGATGCGTGATTGTACAATAAGATATGTCAAGATTTCAGTCTGAGACGTTAGAATATTGGAAAAATGATAAACTATCTGAAATCCAGGTTCACGCCAGTGACAAAGAGTATGTACATGAACCGTATTGGTCAGAGGGCTGAACCCTCTTGCCTTGAGGCAAGGACATACTGTCTGCGTTTATGTTCTGTGGGACCTATGGGAAGTACAGCAGTAGTCTTTCACTAGTAAAGATTCACTGTTTCCCAAAGCTTAAAAAATTTCATATTGTTTCTTTTGTTCTTAAACAACTATTATTGTATATTCCGCTTTAGTTTAGGAGCTTTCTGTAGGACCTACAACTGTGTTAAAAGACACACTCCATAAAAGTCTCTTGACCATTTGTTCAGCGAGTTGAACATATTTTTACTGAGAGACTTTTGGAGCTAGGCATCTTCAGGGGTTTCCTGGAGGATAATTCTGTATCCTGAAATATTGATAACTAGTCAGATAATTATATCTCAGTAAATCCTTCTATTAACAGCTATTCTTGCTTTAATGTTTAGATGTACTTCTATGTACTTCATGTAGCCTTTTGTCAATTCTTTGTTTTTCTGCAGCTTTCAGTGCACAAGAAAATTTCCATTTGTTTCCCAATTACAATTTATTAAGTTTTAAGTTATAAATGTATGCTGTGGTATCCTTATGGGAGTGTGCCATAGTTAGTGGCTATTTATGTATCATCCTGGAACTTTGATTTCTGTGGTAATAATAAAAAATGCATGCTTTGAGCAGTTTAAATATGAAGAAATATTTTGATTTTTGCTGAAAGATTCATGGATAGAACTCTTTAATGACAGGTCTAGCAGTTTTGGTTCTTGCAGTTCTGTTTTTCTGCTGGCTTACAAGCCTGTAATATGTACAAAGTTCTACAAAGTTCTAAACCATCTATTTGAAAAAGCGAAGCTTTTGAGGAGAGGCTCGAATGGTTGTATATGAGGGTATACAGAAAAGTGTACACTATTCTACTCATGCAGAAAAGCTGCTGCTAGTTTATCATGCATCCTCAGGTCGGTGATTCCACCTGACTCTTAGATTACAAAGTTGAAGTTATCCTGGGACTAGCTATCTCTGGGAGATAGAGGTGCTGTGGTTTTGGGAGATGAGACACTCTCTCATGGTTCCTCTTGCTGTTGTTCAGCTTGTTTTGTCTGGAGATGGAAATCCTATGAATCAAGGCAAGAATTAAATGCAAGAACATTGTGTACTGAAGACTTATGGCTTTCTGCTGTGGTCTAAGTTTAGTTTGGGGTGATGCACTGTTTAAAAGGTTGGTAGTAACAATTTCTGTGATCACTGCAGCTGTCTACTCAAGGAGATGCCAGCCAGGTGATTGGGCCACTCACAGAGGGACAGAGGAGGAATGTGGCTGTGGTTAATTCCCTATACAAACTGCACCAGTCGATTCTGAAGGTAGGCTGCCTTTGGCATTTCTCTTCTTGCCATAATGTTACCCTCTGTGTTCTATCATGTGTATGTTCTCCTGTTAGCCAGTGAGAACTCTGACAAAAACAGCCCATTTTTGGATTAAGAGCTGCACCTTGCTATTGGTTTGTACAACTCTTTGAGACTTGGCTAGCCCTGGTAAGCACTGCTACATGACAAATTATCAGCATTAGAAGAGTGAAAAATATGCTTATAGAGAATAATCACATCTCACAGCTGTTATTTTGTGAGCATACACAATGGAACTTTCTGTTTTTTTCTTGTCTTTGTACTGGTCAGCCTGATAGCCATTGCCTGCTTCTGTTTCAGCCCCATCTTATATTTCAGAAGACCCTCACTGCTTTCCCACAATTGTGGCTAAACTGAAAAGGGGAAGGAAAGAGTGAAATCAAGAAAAGCAACACCTCGCAGATATCTCTGTACATGATTACTGTGACCAAAGTCTGGCCTGGAAATTTTTCAAGACTAAGCACAGTTATGAATAATTCCAATTTACTGGCTTAGTGATGGCAGTGGTTACACAGTCTTTGTAAACTAAAACAAACAGATATATTGATAGTTGCAGTTAATTGTGTTTAAATCCTAGCCTGATTAGAAAAGAGATCATGAGTACTCCTGACTCTGGATGTTTAAAGAATGTTAAAAAATGCTAAAAAACCTATAAAATTAGCTTGGATTTTGCAAACAGATGGTAGATCATGTTTTAAGTCTGCTTTCTCTGATGTATTTAGTAATGAACCTCATGTGTCTTAGTGTTGGAGGGAGATCTGATATGATTCAGTCTTTGAGTTCAGTACTTATCTGGCTTAAAAATACTATTGTGTAGCATGTTCATAACTGTAAGGAAATTGGTAGAATATTCCTTCAGATGATTCCTTGACTTTCAATTCTAATATTGTTGTAGCTGTACATAAACAGCTATTTAATATGTATTAGTATAATAGTCATAATACTGAGAAAGAACAACCATTCTTTGAATTATTTGCCACAGAGCTGCTTGTATAGTCCTCCATGAATTCTATACTTAGCAGTGGGAGAATACACCAGTTATTTTTATTCTGATTCTGTTAGCCCTTCAGCTAATTTCAGCTTAACTCCATTGAATCATTTCCTTGCCAAGGCAGAAGCAGAGTCGATAGGAAATTTGAGAGCGAAGGACTGATACTGGTGCATTGAAAATTTTGTCTGTGTAAAACACATTTGTGAGTTATCTCTACCTATGTAAATCACTCATTACTAAGGATAACCCAGTATGTTTTTAAATTAAGTTGAATATTATGGATTCTAATAATATGTTGAATGCTGACTATTAACAATTACTTTACAATTTTTAGGTCATTACCAATCAGAGCTCATTTCCAGCAGCCGCTGAGCAAACAGTCACAACTGCCTTAAAGGTAATTGAATGTCCATATGCTGCAGGGATAGGGCTGAGCTTTGTTTTGTTTGTTACATTTAAAATGGGCACTTATTTCCACATATAATTTTGTGTCAGTATATTTAGTAACAGGTAGACAAATACTCTGACATTTATAATTTGTTGTATCTTCAGCTACATCTGTATTGCATGTGCCAAATCACTGCTTGAGCAGTGTTTGTATTCGGAATATTCTAGTAATGGTCAGAACACAGATGTCATCTTGACTGTGAAAATAAATGTCTTTCTCTGCAGCATTCACGCAGCAATAGCTGGATTCTTCATCACTCCTTTCCTCCTCCTGACAGATACATCAAATTATGATTTTTATGCTACCTGGTGCCTTCCAGGAGAGGGATGTGAATGGCTGTGCAGCCTCTGTGGATGACAGCTCTCCACATCCATCCTGCTGGGCACTGACCTGGGAGGGGTTGTGTGCAGGGGAATGAAGGGCAACTTGTTTCTGGGGAATTAACAGTAAATCAAGTGTGTGCACCAGAACATGTACATGTAAAAACCAGGAATGCCAAATTGTTGTGCATCTTTTTGCAAGAAGCCTTTACACAGAAGTAGCAAACAGCTTTTTGTTCTGCACTTTGCTAGTAAAATCAGTTAAAGAGAAATGTTACCTTAGGCTCTGGTCCTTTTATTTGGCATTTTTTAATGCAGAATAATAAAAAGGACTGATAAAATGAACTGTTTCTAAAGGTGGTTTTGAGGTGTCAAAATGCAAATGCTTCTAGTTTTGGTTTCCTTACTCATGCCTTTTTCTTTTTCTGTTTCAGACAGTCCATGATCTAATGGGTAGTGCTGTTCAGCCGTTACTGAACTCTGTAGGAGATTCAGTGGAAGCTATTATCATCACTATGCACCAGGAGGATTTTTCTGGGTAACTGGAAATATCTTTTAAATTTACCATTGCTCTAGGAAGATGTCCTGCATATGCATAATAGGTTTTTATTGCCACAATGCCCTTGAAGCAAGAGCTCGTTTGTTGAAGAGAAGGTGATGCTTTATGGTCAATGAACAGGGAAAGCAAAATTACACCTGTCTGTTAAAACAAGTTAATCAGGTAGCTCCTGTCTTCTTGCCCCCACACTTTTTTTTTTTGCCTATCTGTTGAGTAAAATTAATTTTAAATAGAAAAAGATAACCAAGCAGAGGCCATTTTTGTGCATAAAGACTCCCTTTTGCTTTCAAAACTTGTTTTTTGTGGACAGTCTCGAGAATTGTCAATATTTCTGTTTCTCAAAGCATATGGCCTCTGATTAAATTTTTTTTTTAATTTAAATCTTAAATTTAGTATGTTATGCTGTTTTCCCATAGGATTTTCATTAAAATTTCCAGTATTCTTTATATGGAAATAATCTTGAGTCTTAGCTATAATTGAGACTTCCTTTCTGTATTTTGTTTTGGTTGTCATGTCTATTCTGACACTTCATTAGCTGTCCTGTTTTCTGTCTTGGAAATTCACGGAAAATGGTATATTTTCAGAGGTGTTTTGAATTTTCTTTTTGTTTTTGTTTATTTTTTTTTTTGAAACGATATTTTATTCTCACCATCTCTCTTTTGACACCAGTAGCAAAATACCTCTCGAGGTGGATAAACTGTTTCCAGCCAAAGGCTAAGTTTTGTTAGATAGCCTGTACGTTCAGGTTCCTGAGTTTGGAAGAGCTCTTTTGCCTGACTCTGAGTCAGAGAAACAGAAAGGGGATTGATTTGTGTCCAGGGGCTTCTCTGCTACTTCTCTGATATTGACTTTATAATCCTGGATTTGGAGGAGTCCAGGAAACTAATTCTGTACAGAGAACAGGTTCAGGATAGGCTAAGCTAGTAACCCTGTGACATAACATTTGTATTTTATGATCCATTATTAGAGTTTCAAATCAGCAACCGGGACATTTAAAGTTAGGAGCTGGATTTGAGGTTTAGGCTCCAAACTGATGGAAGGTCTTCAAGTTAAGTAGGAGTGGGGTGATTTCCTTTATCTTGTTAGGATGAGAATGGCTGATAAAGAGATTTTTTTTGACTACAGTGTCAGAGAGAGGTACATGCTCCTTATTTTCAGTAGAAATGAGACACTACAATTCATGCCACAACTTCATGGGGTAGGAAGAAAATTAAAAAGAATGAAATAGGTTTCGGTTGTGTTTTAAAGATGAATTTAGCTGCCCCTATTTCTTTTTCTGTTCTTTTTTTTTCAGATCATTATCCAGCTCAGGAAAACCAGAAGTCCCTTGTTCTCTCTACATGAAAGAGCTACAGGGTTTTATAGCAAGAGTCATGAGCGACTACTTCAGACATTTTGAGTGTTTTGACTTTGTCTTTGATAACACTGAAGCCATGGCTCAAAGAGCAATTGAACTTTTCATTCGCCATGCCAGTCTAATAAGGCCCCTCGGTGAAGGTGGGAAGATGCGGCTTGCAGCGGATTTTGCACAGGTACCCTCAGTGCTGATTTCTGCTTTTTGGTGTTACTTCACTGTTTTCACGGAAAAATATCGATACTTTTGTCCCCATCAAGGTATAAACAGGCAATTGTAGAGATTGGTGCGTTCCAGGGCTAAACATCCTCTCTGGTAAGATACTGGATCCTGATAAATGCAGCCACTAAGGAGTTGAAGACCCCTCATCACTGTAAGGCACATTCAGGGAGATCTAACAGCTTCCTGTCAAGTGACTGTTGCATTTAAATTCAGCTGCATCTTGACATTTTCTCCCGCTTGGCTGACCTCTTTGGCACGTCCATCATTTGCCACCATTCATTCACTTCATTCTCTCTCTCTCTTGTAATGGAATGGTGTGTCACTTTCTTAATCGCTCCATATATCACAGTGCCCACCGTGCTTAATGGCTAACTCAGCTGCTTTGCAGTGAAGGAGACAAGCTAAAGAAATACCAATACCCAGGGGAAGAACAGCCCTATCAGAAACAGAAGGACAGTTTTCTTTTGGAATTCTCTTCATGATCTGACTGACTTACTGGCCTTTCAGCTTTACCTAACTCCTATGCTGCACTAAAACGCAAAAGAAATTGCCAGATTCATATCCACTCCCTGTCTGTATTATCTCCTATGTTAAAATTTAATTAGTAATGCTATGTGGTTAACTTGCCAGAGAATCAGGCATCCACTAGATCAAGCTGAGGGTGCCGGTTATTATTATCATCCAAGTGGAAAAGGGAATTAGCACCAGCTGTCTGCATACCAAGTGCTGCTTTTGGATGGTAGATAACTGAGGTAGGAGAGGAAGGCAGGAAGGGAGGAATTGCTGCCACCTCCACTCCTGCTTGTGGCTGCTTTGTATCATTTGCTTGCGAGTTGCATACTCCTGAGTAAAATTTTTTATTCATTACTCAAAAGTAGCAAATCAGCCTTTAACCAGAGAAATTAAGGGGAAGTTTTCAATTGCTTTCAGTGAGAAAGTTCCGTTCCCTTCTCTATTTTGAAGACAATGGCATAAAATTGGAAGGAAAAAAAGGAAGCTTGACTCTTCACGTGGAAGGAATATAGATAATTTTTGTATTTTATGCTATTTATACTAATTTTAACTAAAGTAAGTTATATAAATTTGGGAAATATCTTCACCTGGTTCTGCAGTAAGAGCATCTGACTTAAGCACCTATTATAATCTGAAAATAGCACTTATTTATAATTTTTTAAGGACTGATTTTTCTCATTCTTACATGGCCTGCCTTGTAAGTGAAAAGTGAAGGTATGTTTTCATCTGAGTGTAGAGGAATTTGTATGGTCTTCCCCACTGTGCTGAGTGTAACTCCTGAATGGACAACTGTGTAAATATATATACTCTGATTTCTCTTCTTTTGTACCATGGAATCAAAAAAAAAAAAATATTTGAATTCGTTCTTGTCTCCTGCCTTCACCTATTGCTGCATCTGGGGGCTGCCTTGTGTTTTTCTTATTGTCACACTGCACCATATTCTTGGCTTGTTTAAAAATGGGCTTAAGACAAGCAATCTGTCTGTGCCCAACCAGCCCCATACTGCCAACTCAGTGCTCACTCTGTGCCTTTGAACATCTCTCCATGGAGCTCCTGAGGGTGTGCCAGGCTGCACAGGGGCTGTAGTGCCCAGAATGGCCTGGACACTGTATCCTCTTGCTTGGGGTTGCAGAAAAAGGACTGAAATGTTTTGTATGTGGAGGCTGCTTTATATCCATGTTTTGTGTGATGTGTGTTCTTCTCCCAAAAACCTGGTGGATTCTGGGCATGTGCCTGTGACACCAGCTCCTGGTAGCCCCACAGGAAGGTTTTTGTTGCTCTGACTCAGCCAGGAGTCCTGGACACCGTGGCCAAAATGTGGCTGTAACCCTGATCAGGACTAGGGGAGGTTGCTGCTGCTTTGGGCTGAGGAGAGCAGGGAGCAGGTATTTAGCTGGGCTGCTGGCTGGATGGGAAGTACAGATTTTTCCAAATGGCCATAAATGCTGCATGCAGGGCTTTTTATCATTCCAGAAAGGCACTGCATTGTTTGTCTAAAGCCAAACCCGAAGGAAAGGACCTGCCTGAGAAGACCCTGGGTGAAGGAGGTGATTTGTTTATAAATTGTTATAACTGGTACTCTATCTTATAGAGTCATTTTAATTTTCTCAGCTCAAAAAGGGTTACATGCTTCTCCTCAGAACTGACTTTTGAGATCCAGAACCCCTTTTGGTATTTTGGGGTTGCTTGCAAGCAAAAGACCTGGGCAGAAATCTGTCCAGAAGTTTTGGTTAATGTAAGGTTCTATTATAAACACTCATGCAATAAGTCAAATAATCTTGGATTGCATCAGATTTTTTGTGCCTGTGCACGTTTCTTTGAGGGCACTCAGAGTTAGAGTTACAGCTGCCTTATACTCAGCAGAATAGCTTTGGCTGAGAGTCAGATTTGAAAATTTTTCCACTGGAAATGTGTTTTACTGATAAATTGCCTCAAAATAACAGGTGTCTACACAGAAGGAGGAAAACAGATTTCAAGTTCTCTTCATTCAGAACTGGGTTTGGTGAGGTGCATAGCAGCCAATTTTCTTAAGTGAGGCTCAGCTACTTAGTTGGGAATTACTTCTGTATATCTGTTGAATTCTGTCTTATCCTGTTTTGAGTGTCAGTATTGCATTTGGCTGTCCTATGCATCACAGATTTTTCAGCAGTGAGACTAGGTGCGTGCTAGTGTGGCAGCTGGAAACAAAGCTGTGATAGGGCTTGAAATATGCCTGGATATCATTAGTATGATTTCATGTAAATCAGTGCTTACAGGAACACAGGAACATTGCAAGCCCTAGGAAATGTGTGCAGCACTGCAAGGGTTTTATCACATACTGTGCTGTGGTTTCTTGTAAGTCTCATTTGAAATATTTCCAGTCTACAGGCTGAATTCCCCTCTTTTCATGCTCTCAGTTTTTATGCAGGCAACTGCACAAGATTACTTTGCATTTCACTCCTCTCTATTCCCGAATCAGTTTGTTTTATTTGGTTTTGTGTTGTTAAGGTGGCCATAATTCAGTATTCACATATTTAGTACCAAATTTCAGTTTTTAATTCACTATTAGTCAGAGTGAAAAAAATGTTCTCCTGGAGGCAAGCAAGGGAGCAAGCCCTTATGGTTTTCAACATTTCTGTTTTCTGGGGAGTACCAGTTCTTCTCCAGAGGACCTTTTAACTTGCTTGGTATTCAGAGTTGTTACAGCACTTAGGCATACTTTGGGATTGTGGCTGTAGTTCAGGCCTTCCTAAAACCTGATGGAAGTGCTGGATAATGCAGCAAAGAATGAAGTGTAAGCACAATCAGTTGAGGAATTTATTTCGAAGAAATGAGGAATCTAGAGTAATACTTGGCATGGAAATTAGTAGTCTGCTACACAGAGTTTGTAAGCTCATACAGGAAAATAGCTGTTTATTACTAGCAAATACAAATCACAACTGCATTGAAATAAACTAGTCTAGTCATTGCAAAGACAAAGAAATCATTATGCTTCATGGCATGAAGGCATGACATGATTTCCCATCTATTTTGAAGGCACATATAAGGCAGGAGCCACTGTCTGTGCCAAAAACCCTGTCTCATGTCGTGACTGATTATTTTCAGCCTTGTAGAGCAAACTATTTTTATTGGTCCTTTTTGAGGTAATACTATTCTGTATATGCTTTCCTGTGTTTCTTATGCAGGTTCGATTTATAGTTGGTTTTTCTGGCATTGTTCAGTACTGTGTTCAACTAGTTTTTGTGGGTTATAGTTAACACTGCCACCAATTCTTCAAGTCTTTCTCAAAGAATTACCACAAAATGTGTTTTATTGAATTTTAGTAGAAAAAAGTTTTTGTGGTAGAAATTGACAGTGCTAAATTCTAGTTAACTGAATATAAAAGAAATATTTCTATCTGCTGGCTAGCCTATGGTAAGAATGTGGTTTCCTGATTCAGTATGTGGCATTAAAAAGTAGCAAGAATATTAGGCATTTGGATTTTAAAAAATGTAAACAGATTTTCTCATTTGATCAAACATGATGATACAAATATAGAAGTGATTTTTCTCATTTTTCGTAAAAAATGTCCTTTTTAGTTTCTTACAGAGAAGTGAGAGCAGCAGGATGCTGTAATCACAGTTGTAGTCATAAGGACATAAACTACTAACGTTAAAATGCATTTAATGTTTAATGTTAATTATCTTCCTGGAAAGGGGAAATGATTTCCTGATGTGTGTTATTTTAGAGGTGTTACAACTGAAGTATTTACTTAAGCATCAACCATTCTGGAATTGCTGCACTGGGGAGAAATCAAATACCACTTCCCTTCAAGGCCAGTTTCTTTCATATAATAGTTTAGGGCTCTTCTGCTTCCTTGCTTGTTAAAGCATTCTGTTCTGGTGAATGGCTAGAAAAAAGCATTTTGAGTTAACATTTAAAAACTTGGAATTCATCTTGGCCAGGAGGAAATGTAATTGATAAAAATTTAATGTTAAGGTTTTCCAGCTGAAAAAACAGCTGTTTAGTAATGAGAGATCTTGAAAATACCACAATAGGCACCAAACAATAACTTCACCATGAGGTTTTTCAAAGCACTCTTCAATTTATATGCATTATCTATATCTAGACTGCGTGTTAACTTCACCCTTGAGTTGCTGAACATAATCCAATTAGAGAAGTCAGGCATGTGATGTATTTTTTACAATATGGCCATCCAGTGAATAGTTCAACAGATAATTGACCACCTAGCCATGGGCTATGGCAGGGTCATATGAGAAGAAAAGATAATATAGCCTTTTTGGGCTTAGAGAGCAAGAACCATTGAGAGGAAGCATATGCTGGGCAGGAGTCTGCCACTGTGTTCTGCAAAGCATGAATAAATCATGGAAAAGCAATGGGTTTTGGACAAAGTTAGAAGAAACAAGTCATTAGGCTTCTTCTGTTCTCTCTGCCGCTTCCTTTTTGGCAAGCACAGGCATCTCCTACTGCTTCCCTTGGATTCTGTGTTAATGATTATCTCACATCAAGCCTCTGTGGTTGCAAATTACTGCTTGGACACCTGATTTATCAGGAAATTTAACCTGGATATCTGAATTTTCAGATTTGCCGTTCTGGAAGAGAAATCTGGAAAAGAAACAAACAATGCTACTTTACCCTTTTATATGTAAATTCCACAGGACAGGGCTGTTTGAAAGGTGTTGCACACATGAAACAAACACTGGCTTGCTGACAGCCAAAACCATCACCCGACCTGTTAAAGCTCACAACATGCTTTGGAATCTATCGCTGTGTATCATAGCAAGAGCTGCTGCAGTATGAACATGTTGCATGAATCAACAGTTGATGCCGTTTCAGGTGATGACAGGTAGCAAAACCCAGAAGTGAAGGATGCTCAATCCTCCGCCCGATTCCAGCACCGTAACAACAGCAGCTGTTCCAGCCGAATGGTTCCTCCCCAGCACCTGCTCCCATCGCTGGCACGGGGCTCAGCAGGCAGACAAAACCCCGCTCTGGCCTGCAGAAATGAATGTAGCAGCAGAAGGGTGCTGTAGCATCTCATTCCGTTGCTGGGCTCAGACAAATATTTAAAATTCAAGTGAAGAAAACAGTCTTAGTTATTATGTGGATTATACTTTTTATTGGAGAGATTGGGTTATAACACATGGCAGACTAGTATTGTAAATTAAAAAAAGAGTTTCTGTGGTTTATGTACATTTTTTACCACATTAGTTTTTGCTCATTCCCACTCTTCATGAGTCAATTTGAGATAGTATAGTATGCTCAAAGCTTAAAACCAGTATTTTTCTTTGGCAACTAGTACTTCACGAATCAACCATCTGCTGCCAGTAAATGTATCTAGTTCTTGCAATACTAATAATTTCCTACTGTGAATAAAGGTTGAAGATGAAGTAATAGAATTTTCCAAGGTAAATTTCTTCTTCAGTACTTAAGACTAAAAATGCTGATTTATGGAAACGGCAAAGTATATTCAAGAGAATTCATTTAAATTTGTTTTAATAAGGAATTGGCTTAGCTGCAGAAAGTTTCACTTACATCTCATTACTTCATATTATGTTTCAGGAGTGAAACAATCTTTTGAAACATATTAAGCAAGATTATATTTTGCTATGCTGCTATTTCTTTCCCCTCATGAGTACAGTTTGATCCACACGTCTCTGTTTCCACAAGTCAGACTGGCAGTTTGTTGCCTGTTACCAGAGTCTCTAAAGAGCCTAAAGGAATTACGTCCCTCACAGCTACAAGCCCACAGTTCCCACCAGAGCTGGGACACCAGCTCCTGCACGATATCAGTTACTTCCAGCTGCCCCCAGCCAATACTGACGACTGAAAAGAAGCTCTGGAGAAATCAGAATCCTGCTCCCATTTGTTTTCCAGGGTCTGCGGTGTTCATGTATCATGATGCAGCAAAGCATACTTAATTAGCTCCTCTTTTTGGCTGCCTGCTCCTGATCCTGTGTGGCAGACTGGCCATTTGTGCTCAGAAATGTCCTGAGGGATCGGGGGGAACAACGTGCCCAACTTGTAATCTCCATCTCAGTTTGGAGTTGGAGCACCTCCCTGCAGGGTTCCCCAAGGAGAACCTGCCTTTCCTGGGTGCATGCCCTCCACCTCGCTCCCTTGTGCTGGTGTGTTCACTGCATGGCACAGCAGCTGGTGACTCCTCAGGCACAGAGATGATGACCTCCCACCTGCCTAACTTTGGCACTGCCTGCTGGATAGCCTGCTCAGGAGCTGCTGACAGGGTCGTGTGAGCTCTGCAGCCCAAGGAGTGGGCACCCCTTGCACCTGCAGGCGGGAGAGGTGACCTCACCCCAGGCTGTGGTGGGGATGGCACAGGGTTCCCACCCCGCTATAGAGAGAGGCCAGTTCACAGCCTGGAGATCTGGCGACCAGGAGGGCAGCAGGCAGGAGGAAGCTGGGCTGTTACCCAGGGCTGGAGCCTTATTTCTGCTTCCTGGATTTTCACTCACTTTCTGCTCCTGTGAATTCCTGCAGATTTCAAGCAGCCTGGAAGTGCTTGATGAGGGGCATGTAGTCCAAGGTTCCTAGGCTTGGGTAGTGGCTGTGCACTGCCCATAGGATAGCTGTCTGGGGCAATCCCCATCATCTTCCAGAGCCACCCACCTCTCCTGGTCTGCAGAGAAAGCTGAGGTGCTTGGGTTTGGCCCTTTGGCTTTCCCAGCTTGGTCCGACTGAGGGTCGTGTAGGTGGATGCTCCTACGACATGATCCACCTGACCTATTTTAGGTGTCCACCTTGGGGGCAGAAGCATCACCCCCAAGAGTGGCTGTTTCTCCCCACTGAGTATGAAGAGAACCTGTGGATGTTGACGAGTAGGTGAAATGATTCCCATCCTGCCACCTGCTTTTAGATACGGATGCCTGAAATATGTGGCCTTGATTTGCATTAATTGCTAATTTAATTTCTCCTGGATTTAAATGAACTATGGCATCTGAGTTCACTACACTGTGTTTCTTGTTTATGCTGGAATCCCAGTATAATTACATGCTGTTAGTGAAGCTGGTGGCCCAGCAGCCAGCTCTAAGGAAATTCAGCAGCTGGAAAGAACAATATAATAGTATTAAAGACTTCACTGTAAATAGTGTCATATCACAAACGCTTTGAAACTCGTTCAGCAACATTACTTAAATGGGAAACTCATTGTATGGTAGTTTTGATCTTGTTACTTATTTTAGCTGTCATCCTTTGAAACTTAGTTTAATTGTGCATTATGTGTAAATCAAAGACTGAATAGTCTTTTAAGTTGGGGATTTTAAAAAATGTACATGGAGAATAAAGCTTGATCCCTCACTTGCCTGGCACTTCAGGAAAGCAAAAAATAGACTTAATCCATATCTGACTAAAATTACCTGTGGGGTTTTTTGAGTGGGGTTGTTTGTATTGGTGTGCACATTAAGTGAAATCTTGCTATATAATGTTCATGTTCGGTCTGGGATCCAGAAGGGAAATTGTTCTTTCTCACTTCTGTGTCCTCACTGTTAATGAAGTGCCTGAGACAGAATTTAGATGTAAAAACCCAAGCAGAGCCTGGCTCTTGTTCAAAAAAGCAGGAGAACTCCAGTGCTTAAAAACCAGAAAGTGTTTTAAACTTGTTTGTTTTTAAAGATGACTGCTGTAACTCAGAAATTATGAAAATAAGTATGAAAATAGTGCTCTTATTCTTTCCATGTGATCCTGTGGCAATAAGTACCAGCTGCCTTCTATCTGATCTGTATAGGTTTTGTGCCCCAAAATTTGGGGCCCAGTGTTCAAGAAGGAATGATTTTAACCTTGTCCTTCACCAGAGAAAAAGGTGCCCAGCTGAAATGGGTCTGCAGTTTAACTGCAGTAGCAGTGGTTTGTGGGCACCTGCCTAGACTTGCTTTCTTCCCAGGCCATGGTCAGATTTTTGAGGTATTGACATAAGTGCTTCATCAGGAAACTCATTGCCAACAAAATAAACCTGCTGCAAGAAACAAAGCTTCAGCCTCAGAAAGCTCATGAGACCCCTTCTGTTGTTATCCCCAGACTGTCACTATTGTTTTTTATGAAATGCTTACTCTGTTGCCAAGAATAAAGTGAAAGTCTTGGCTTGGGCAACATGGTGTGAAAGGAAAAGACAACTTCTTGTCTTAATTCAGCCACCAGGAAGAAATCACTGACTTGGTCTCCAAGTTTGGATTATTGGCTATTAAAGGCAAGCTACTTCAGTACCACATTTAATATTTTGGGAGAATCTAATTCAAATTGAAATGTTTGTTTTTACAGATGGAGTTAGCAGTAGCACCGCTGTGCCGGCGAGTCTCTGACCTAGGAAAATCTTACAGACAGCTGAGGTCATTCAGGTGAGCTGCAGTCGCAGTATGACTAAACTGTATCTCTGAACTGATTTATTACCTCGTGTTAGTTCTGATTGAACTGAGATCTTTTTTGGCAACACCCACCTGCAAATTAGAAATAGATTAAAGTTCTTTTAAATTTTATGCAGAGTATAACTATGATTTAACAATCTTTGTCATGCAAATTCTGGCCAAATTGTACTTTTTTGTGTTGCTTTCAGTACATCTTCTGTATGACAGTGAGTTCTATAGTTACCTTAAATGTTTTCACTGAAATATAAAATTTACAGTCCTGTGTTGTTTAATAGGCAACTGCTGTACATTTTTGCAAACTGGACCTGCATTGGAAACTTAAGATGCAAAGTAGTGGCAAAAAATTGGATGATTCAATCCTAATGCAATATTACCACCACAGAGGCATTTTTCTAATGCAAAAGATAAGCTTTTTCTTCCTTTCACAAATATATTGTTCCATTTTTCCAGACCACTGCTGTTCCAGACCAGTGAGCATATTGCCAGTAGCCCAGCTCTGGGAGAGGTTATTCCATTCAGCATTATTCTTCAGTTCTTATTTACAAGAGCACCACCAGAGTTAAAATCACCCTTCCAGGTAATAAGATCAACCTGTCTTTCCTTTTCAGATGCCCTGAGGAGGAATGAGCATTGTTGCTTGCCCTAGCTGTTTTCATTAATAATTATTCAAGTTCATATTTTATATGATTTGTTGGCATTTGTTTTTATTGTGGCAAAGGTGTTATGGCCGTTGACTTCAGATTTGGATTATTAACAGTAGGAATATGATAATCTGATATCAGATAGACTCTCAATTCATTACTATTCTGTTAGCTCCTAGAAGAAATTGCACATCTTTTCCCAGACTGTGAATTGTCTGGATCCTACTCATGTAAGATGCAGGAAATCTAAACCATAACCCCTGTCAGAAATGGGCAAAAAGCTGATGAAGGAGATCACCTCTGAGCTCCCAAATAACATACTGGGCTATTTCTGTTAATTGTCTCTCTTTCCTTAACTCATTCTGCATCACTGCAGTATTAAGAGAGTCTCATGTGGCTTTCATTTGTGTCGTCTTTGATTCTGAAATTGGTGTCTCTGTTTCCTTTTTCACATGTGTGTGTAATTGGTGTTTGTATTTCTCTGTATCAGAGGGCTGAGTGGTCCATTGCCCGCTACTCCCAGTGGCTTGATGATCATCCATCTGAAAAAGACAGGCTCGCTCTCATACGGTAAAAATCATGCTTCTTTCTTCTCTACATTTATGATAATGGAGTGGTAACTTATCTGCACACTAGGACTGGTCTTGAAAAGTAAAAAAATATGCCTCAGGAGATGTATCATAAATACCATTACCCTCTCTCTACTCGTGGGATGAGTTGCAAAATGGCAGAATATGTAAATTGAACTCTCCCCTCCACCCTTCTGTACCCAAGCCCTCAGTGCCTTTGGAAGGAGCACATAATCCACTTGCAAATAAGGAAAACAGGCACAATGAAAGTTTAAATTAATACTGAGTTTTGGCAAAACTGCCTCCCTCCCTCTCTAACTGTTGGAAAGTCAAGGCTGCAGCTGTCCTGTCTTATGTATCAGGAAAGAGAAGCTTTGGAAGCTTAACCAGTGTAAATGTAGGTAGAAATCTAAAAATGGCAGACCCTTGTTACACCCCTGTAATGTTACTCTTCAGGAAATCAGCCCATGATTCACAGGGAAGTGACAATTACATCAGATTTTTAAAATCTTGTTAGGGTAGATGACTTTATAGCTAAATACTATTTTGCATCTTAAAATGTTAGGAAAAGTTATAAGAGTCTTGTATTTCAAAACAAGCAGATTTTGAAGTAAGTTAGAGAGAACAGATGAGTTGTATGAACGTGACAGAGCCGGCCTGGGGATCCTCAGGATTCAAGCTCAGATGATCGCTTGCCTCCTAATGCCCTAAATTTTCCAGCCATCTTCCCAGTGACCTCAGTGTCACCCACCCCAGTGGTGTGGGAAAGGCTGTCACACATAGCTGCACCAGCCTCCATCTGGCCTGGGAGCCAGTTCTGTCCTTGAACTTCTGTGTGTGGATGATGCCAGCTTTTGCTGAAGTGATGGAAGCTGACTTTTAAGTTCCAGCCAGCAATGGTTGTGCCTGAGAAAGTCAACTGTTATCTGTCCACACTTCTAAAGCAGCCAAGAGGAGTCTGCTATAAATATTTACAGTTCCTGAAGCTGATAGCACCATAGAGTCCCATGTAGTGATTGGACCAGTTAAGGAAATACTAGGTGATCACCAGTAGATGTTACTAGGGTTTTCTGAAATGTTAAAATACAAATTGTGTCTCTTCATACATGTATTTTTTTGAAAATCAGACATGTTGTGTACAAAACTAGGTTTTCTTGAATCTCAAGCCATGATACTTTGAATTACAGAGTCGTGGGTAATAGGTACAGGGCTGATAGAGCTGTATATGTTATTAGTTATAAATATTTTGATTGTAATTTCTGTCCTGAGAGTACTAGCAAAACTGACAATGTTGAATTTCAGATGTGTTGGGGAAAGCCAAGAATGCAAATCATTTGAGAACTGATGGGATTTTGTTCTCTTCAATCCTTTTCCGCAAATTTGAAAATGCCATCCTTAAACTACAGCAGATTTTTGTCTTTGCTTCCAATTAAATTTCATCCAGACTGGTTCAGTTAATGGGCTTGCTGGTGGTCATGTTCAGACATTGATAAATTTCTCTGACCGTGGAGGTATTAAGGAACAAACCTTGGGATAAGGCTTTTGGGCAGAGACAATGTCATCCATTAGACCAAACAGTGAAGCTGGAATACTTAAGTTTTTCCTTTCAATCCTTTCATTGAATTTTTTTTTCATTTTGCATGAGATACCACTATTAAAATATTTTAACTTTGTAATCTCAAGAATGTACTGCTAGAAGGTTATCACTTGGCAAGGTCATCACCTGAGCATTTTACTTTGAGGCTGTGGTTCCTTTGCTTTGCACTGTGGAGTGCTCAGACACTGCTTGGACATCCATTGTCGCAGGGCATGGAGAGGGCTGCTTTGAAGGTCTGCCCTTCCCAAAGGCCTCTGTTGGCACTCGACTTCCCTACTCTTGTTATGCCAGAGCTGGGCTGTTTGTCACTGCCCATGCTTGCCTGCTGCTCCATCCATGTGCCACTCCTGCAGCTTTGCTGAGCCACATGAATGAACTGCCCTGGGTTTGTCCAGCAGACTCTTCCCTCTGGTGTTTTAGTTGGCAGCACTGCAGTCTGGCAGCAAGGAGCTGAGTCTGGCCAGTGCAGGGATGCAGGGAGTGAGAGGGATGGTTCTCCTTTGCAGACACCAGTCACCTCTGTAGGCAATGCTGTATGCACTCACCTGTTCACCATCTCTCATGCCTGCAAGCCATTTCAAAACAGGCCAGTTACCTGTATATAAGACAGGCAAGCGAACATCAGTCACTAGCGCAACCATGTCTCACTCATATTTTCTTTAATATTCTATTGGGAGATTTCTGAGCCTGCTCTTCATGTGTCTCATGTGAACCTAAGTTGAATTACAAGAGTCTTGCTCTTTTATCAGTCACCTTCTTCAAGCTTTTTCTCCCCGTAGTAGTTCAGCTGTGCTAATAATTGAACTTTGGATGTTTGGAGCCTTCAGATCCCTGCACTGGCCTACATCAAGGTATTCTCTTTACATTTGCTGCAACCTTGCAAATGGTGTTTTTCTGCAACTTCCTTTTGTAACAACTGTGCAATTACTCTAGGGACCCGCTGTGTAGATATTAATTTACTTGTGTTACCAGGATCCTTACGGCTTCATATTAAAGCTAATTGGAGTGCTTCTTCCGCTCTGTAGGTCTTAAATGCTTCACTTGCAACATGGTGTGAATGGTATGAATTAGTGCCATTCTGAGAATTTTTGTGTATTTCTTTCTGCTTGTATTCAGCATGAAGAGTGGTCAGAGACCAATATACCTGGTCAGAGGTATATTTGCTAGACTCCCTTTATGGTCAAGAGAGAGAAACTGGTGCTGCTGGGGCTGATTTGTCTCATCCTGAAGCAGGTACCTAAAATAGGTCAGTTGCGTTGTGTCCTGAAAGCTCCATTTCCTCTGTTCAGTGAGGAGAGCGTGGGCTGGGACACAGGAGCTCTCTCAAGCAGCCAGCTGCCCTGCAGACATTTAAAGTTAGGTGAGATGACCCTGCTGCAGTTGTCCTCCCTGAGCAGGGATTATGTTGAAAGAAGCACTTCTTTAAGTCGCCAAGGCATTTTTTTCTTTTTCTTTTTAAATTAAGCTAGAAAACTCGATCTTTCTTCCATAAAAGAAACCCTATTAGACATGGCAGGATTTGAGCCAGAGTGAAGAATACTTCATGCATTCAAGGGCCAAGTTCTTACTTTTACCCTTACAGTGTAAGTTAACTCCCCTTAATCAAGCTCACACTTGCTGGAGCAGAGTTGAAAGGCAGGCCCAGGGAAAGGTTCATTTTTATAATGAGCCGATGTCCTGAGCTGAAGAGTGGCTCTGACCACCAACCTGCCAGGGGCAGGGACAAATGCCAGCCTGGGGGCCAGCACGAAAGCGCCATCTGTGCATTCAGTTCGGTCTTGGTGGGTGCAGCATCCCGACAGCTCAGCCCCAAGCGGCAGAGCCGTGCGGGGTCAGTGCTCTGCTCAAACCCAGCGAGGGCATCCAGACGAGGTGGCCAGAGGCTGCCGGCGCCTCCGAGCACTGCAGGCCAGCGCCAGCCCATTCACAAAAACCCTCGGCGTCACTTGGGCTTGGCTGTCAGCACTCAGTCCCTTTGATGTCTTTATTATGCACTCTGGAGTAACCCAGAGATGTCTCCTGCCAGTCGGTTGTCCTACAGGTGATGCTGTTGGAGAATTTACTGTCCGTTTTTATAGTTGTTTTGATAGCACTGGATTAAATAGACGTGGTGTCACACTGATGTGCTCTTACACAGCACATTTTCCATTTTCTGCTTTGCCCTGAAGTTTGCAGACTGAACAGGCTTCTAACAAAGTACAAAGAAAAGCCTGGCCCTGCTGTCCTCCAGCTGTCCTGCTGATGGATCAGGACCAGAGTGCACAGGGTGCTACCCCACTACTGAGCAGGAAGATGATCCCTGTCTCCTCCTCATCCTCCAGTGTAAGTCAGGCTCCATTTGACTGAGGCAGAGCCCAGGAGGGCAGTGCTAGTATTCATGATTCCATATAAAATTAATTAATTAGAGTAATTCCAAACGATTTGCATTAAGATCCCTTTAGAACCACAACCCAAATCATACTTCTTTTTTTTTTTCCTTTTAACTGTAGATATAAATCTTCATGAGTTGAAATAACATTTTAAAGAAGAACTATCTGGGTCTTATATAATCAGCTTGTCCTGATTTCCAAGAAAGCTCATGGTTTTGCTCATGCAAGTGAAGTAATTTAATAAGTGCTTTAAAATCCTTTTCCTTATGTGGGAGGGCATCTTAAACTTAGGGGTTTTTTTTCCTTACTTCTTATGGCATTTTTAATGAAGCATTAATATATGCAGAACATCCCACCAACCCTCTTTCCATAGCTCGCTTTTACAAACAATATTTGTAATGTAAACCATAGCTTGTCTTTTAAAATAGAAGCAGATTGCTGAACAGGTTTTATGTTCTTTATTAGACTGGGAGATGCTGAATTTAGGGCATTATTTAGTCTAATCCCTTCAAGAGTATGTTTTGTATATTACATAAACAGGGTTTCTTCCATCTTAAACATCGATAATATAACTATAAATTACATCTTTTTATATGACAACAGCTGTGATCTCTTCTGTGCTGGAGACTTGATGATACTGCTTTCACCCATGATGCTGTTTATTTTTCCATAACTATTTAGGCACTGATGTTTTTACAGTGTCCTCTACAGGAGTGAGCCTACCTTTTAAAATAAGATTTTAATGGTAAACTGGTGCATCTGAATTGAATTCTGTACTGCCACCATAGTTTACAAAAGCCCATTTGAGCTAGTAAAGTTTACAAAAATGTCATCATAAAGTCTGCATCTCAAGTGTTAACAAAGCCTCTAAACTCATTTATCTCCCCAAATGAGGTACAGTCAGGTAGGCATCTCAACAGCTCCAGTGAAGTGTGTCGTTCCAAGTTGCCCAGCTCAACCAGCCCATCTTGCTTTGCCATAAGCCACTTCCTGCACAGTCCATATTCCTGTATGTTGCAGTCCCAAAATCCCACCCTTAAGACTCAGTAACTGTCCTCAGAGAAACAAAACTCCCATCCCAAATGAACTTCTGGAATCATGTCTACTCTATGACTGGTGCTTTCGCTTACATCTCCCAGCCTATTCCTTCCTCTTACTCTGGAGCAACCTCACCATTATTCTCTTCTCTCCAAACATCCTTTCTCCCTGGATTCATAATGCGTGCCATTTTACCACCCAGACCTTTTGTTACCAGGGGTGTTGTTCCTAACAGGGTGGACAGACTCCCTGGCCTGCCACCATGTTGCAGAAGAGAGTTTCCTGAGCTTGACCATGGTTCCCTTGTCAAAAGGTGGAGTCTGGAGCTCCAGGTGTCTGTGGCTGCCTCTTCCCTCCCAGCCTTCAGCAGCTACAGCAGCTTTTCATCCCCTCACTTGGTGTGAGACCCCTTGGCTGCTTTCCTATGCCTGCCCATGCGGGAGCAGGTTCCCAGCCTTCCCTGAGTGGGCACAGGGAGCAGGGAGTTCTCTAGGCCAGTTTGCTTTACTGGAAACAGTGTTTTTAGAGCATTTCAGGTAAAGTTACTGATTATGAATGGCTTTCTAACATTCAGCTTCAGAGTGTTTAAATACTTCTATTGGACATGCAAGTGTGGGACACAGGAAAATAGTGAATGCGGTTAGAGTATTCAGAAAGCTTTTATTTTCACTGTTTAGTGTAATGCTGTAGAAGGTCTGTTTTAGAAAAATGCCTGAGAATTCACCTTAGAGTATTGATGGAGTAGTAATTACTGGTTGTCTTTTGAGTGAGTAAGAGAGTTAGCTAAGATGTTCCTGGGTTGGTCATGCTGGTGAAGTTTGACTCAGTCTCTTTGAAACAATCCAAGCAAAGCCACAGTAAAAGAGCAAAGTTCTTGGAGAAAGATCTGGGCAGTTCCAAGGTCACCAAACAATTCCTTTTAGCTGATTTTTAAGCTGTAAGAGGACAGCAGGTGCCACTGATGGACTTGGCTTTGCCAGTTAAATCAGGAGAGAAGGAGAAAAGATAAAAGCTGCCGGAAGATGTGACAGTGGGACTGTAATGCTGGTGTTTGCCACTTAGCATACCCTAAATCTCATTCCGTCTTGTTTGATCTGATGGGAATAGCAGTCTGGCTAAGGATTATCAAGGGCTGACATTGAATGGTTTTGGGTGCTGCTTTTAGGGTAAAGCCTCTCCCTTTCATCTCTCTGGTTATCTCTGTAATCTTTTTCAAGGGCTTTTTCAAAGCAAGGAGATAAGTCAGAAAGGGATAGCAGTGTTACCATCTGGATAATGATGCCAACCCACAACTTCACCAAGAGGTGTCAGAGCTTTCTAAGTTAAGCAGGTCAATATGTTTTTTCTATTTTCAGCTTTTGATGACTTCAAAAAACTATTTGGGCTCAACAAACTTTGAGGAATGTATAGAAAGGAAAAGACAGGGATGCTAGTGAGTGGAAGGGGAAAGATTTAGCAAGATGAATGTCATTTACAGTAAGAAGACTGTCCCAGGAGTTTCTCAACTGTCTTTTTATACAAGGGACTATTCTGTGTAGCAAGTAACTAACATCTAACATGTTCAACAATTACTGCTGACCCAAGTGGAACTGCAAGACACCTCTGACTCTTCTGAAGCATGTCCCCTCATCATGATGGCATCATTGAGCCTTCCCTGCTGGCATCTCCCACTTGTTGCTCAGTCTGCTCATCACAAGCTTCCCCCTGATTGCCACAAGAGGCCAGTTCATCCAAAAAGCACACTTCCCTGATGCTCCATTCCCCCCAGTCTCACTTCTTCTCTTTGGATCTTGGGATTTAAAACATACCTGTGGATGTGCATAATCTCTCTGCATTTTGTCATGCTGATGGCCTTTGCTGGGAGTGAGGTGAGCTGCACCCAAAAGCACTTTGTGGCTTCAGCAAGCAGCTTTTCAGTTGTTGCCTCTTTCCCCTAGACCCTGTGCTGCTCCCCAGGGACCATTGGTAAGGAGCAGGCTGACGGTTTTCAGGGAGCTAACCAGGTGCAAAAAGTTAGCTTTCTTTTGGCTAGATAAAATAAATACTCTTTCCCTGCCTTTCTGGCTGCAACAAGGGATTGCTTCTCTACTGCTGTTTGTTGATGTGCAAAAAATTCAAAGTGACTCCTCACAATGTGTTGGTACCTGGTGTGGGCCCATCCTCACTCACTTTATTCTTCTGAAGCATCTCAGCTCTCCCGTAATTCAGTGTATCCTCCTTTTGTATCCCTTCAGTCTTAGACAATATGCCCTGAGCTTCAGCAAAGAGTGACTGAAGTCCAGCTGCTGCCTGGGGACAGCAGGAGCTGTGCTGGGCAGCACCTCGTGCCTGTGCTGTTTCACTCCCATCCTGTGCTCAGAAGCAAAACTGCCTTGGGTTCTTTGGTTGGACAGTTGCTTCACTCTCTCCCTGTCAAATTCCTTTAGCAGGGACTGCACACGGGGACACCCAGCTCCTCCTGTTGCGCTCTGGCAGCGAGGCTGATGGATCAGCGCCTGGATTTGATGGGGATGGGAAGTGCTGGCAGGAGCAGGTGCAGCCCCGGGACCAGCTCGTGGGGTCAGGCTGTCATTGCTGTCACTGGCTTCTTGGAACCCAAAGCTCAGGCTCCTCTCTCCACTAAACTGAGCACAGGCTCTTGGCCTCAGGAGCATCTTCCACGTGTTAATAAATGAACTTCGTTGGAAATTCCCAGCAGCGCTCTGGCATGGATGGGTTTGAGTCACTGAGGAAGGACCAAGCCCTTGCTGATTTAGCAGCAGCTTTACTCACAGGTGACCAAGTGCATTGTGACCCTGCATTTACCCACCATCTCTTCTGGTTTGCCAGGTTTGGTGGGCTCACCTGAGCCTTCCCAGAGCTGCAGCATCACACAGGGATCTTGGCTGCTCCTCTCTTAACATCTTACTCCAGGAGGAGCCTCTGTGTGGGTGAAACATAGGCTGAATCTCACTCTTCAGTGCTTCTGCTTTCCTTAAGCCTTGCCTAATTAAATGCCTACTTACTGCCTATTGCCTCCAGCTGCCAGCAGGCAAATACGGGTGAGCAGTGCTGCCTTAGGTCCATGAACATTTTGAGTGGGAATGCAGTGTTTCACCAAAAGCTCGGCTGTTGAAGTAGCAGCAAACAAATCCAGCTCTGCTCAAGCCCACCGTCCTCCAGCAGTTTATGTGTATTTATAGGCACAACACTGCAGTTGCTGTGTGTTACCATCCCCCTTAACCCCTGTACCCCCAACTCCCATCACCAGATGTGCATGACAACCATTTGCCTTCCCACAGTGGGACTGGGAATGTTCCTGCTGTGTTACCCAAAGCCAGTGGGCTCCCTCCCTGGCAGAGCAGCCGTGCTGGTGTGTCCCACATTTCCATGCGGGAATGCAGGAGACAAAACCCAGGACCACCCCATTCAGTGACCCAGAGTGACAAGTGCAGCTCTGCTGCTGGCACATTAGCAGCAGGACCTGCTGCCCTGCGGGACGGTGCCTGGGAAGGGCTGTGACAACAGGCTGTATCAGCACTGCAGCTGTCACCAGCCAGGAGAGGAATGCAAAGCACCAGGAGCTGTCTTAAGTCTCCACTTGAAAAGGGGTCTGTTGTTTGTGTGTTTTCCTAATGTTACAGTTGTGCTGTAAATAGTGCAATTGTAAAAAGAGTTTTAGAAGGGAACTCCAAGATTATTGTATCTGTTACATGAAGAAATAGAAGCAGAAAAGGAGAGGAAAATTGAATTAAATATTTAAGTGTGGCAAAATTAACTCGGCCTACTTAATGAGCTAGTAATTTGGAATCTGAACAGATCAGCACTTACAAAGTCTGTTTTACAAATATGCTGTCATTCAATACCGTGTACTAGAACATGTGCTCAAAGGTGGCTCTGTGTCGTAAAGCAAGTCAAACTACGTACAGACGAGTACGTCACCACAGTGGCCCCTTTTAGCTTTGCAGTGTTTTATTTGTGCAGTTCACGGGAGGGCTGTGTGTGTGTCAAAGGAAGCCACATCCGGGCCGTCCCTGGCACGCGCTGTCCGTGGGTTAGCGCGGCGTTTCCCCCAGGACGGCGGCAGTTCAAAAGGCTGTGCCAGGAAATCACCTCAGGGCACCACGGCTCTTCACCAGTGCCCCAGTTTTCATGCTCCAAGTTGTACTCTCGGCGTCTGCAGCAGCTGGAGACTCTTCTCCCCCGTTCTAAAGGTTGCCACTCTGCCCAAGTCTGTGCGTCAGAGCTGTCATTTCAAGCCATCTGCAACGTGCTGCTGCTTATTTAAATGTTAACTTGTTTGCTCCTCAAAACATGCAAGAAAGGAAAGACCATGAAAACAATTATGTAGAGCTTTGCAAGGCCTTTCTTGCTCAACTCCTTCCACAGAGACAAGTGAGACCTCTGATGAAAATTCTGCAGGACAGAAGGCAGCAATTAATTTCAGCTGCAGATCTTGAATTTACAGTTCTTAATTGCTTTACCTACTTTTTTTTTTTTTTCAGTGGTGCACTGGAAGCTTATGTTCAATCAGTCAGAACGAGAGAGGGGAAGGAGTTTGCACCAGTCTATCCCATAATGGTTCAGCTGCTGCAGAAAGCCATGTCAACCCTTCAGTGAACACACCTGGATAACGCCCTTGAAATACGGCATGGACAGGAACACAGTCGTGGGTCTTCAGTGCCACAAATGTATTTACAGTTCATGTAAATTATTCCCAAATACAGAAGCTTCACAAGGAAACGTGTTTAGCTACTTCATCTCTGAAACTTTTCTTCTTGCTTTATGTTCTCATTACAGGAACTTACTTATACAGAAATATTATAAGGAAATTGTACAACTTTTATGTGCTGCAAGTCTACATCTAATTGAAACATTCTTAAGCATTCCTTTTGAATTTAGAAAAGTGTAAAATTAGAACTCAAATATTACAGTATAATTGCTGAATATCTCAAGTAAGGAAGCAGCTCTTTTCCTACAAGTATAGTTTTAAACAGTTGGATACATTTTAGCCTTATTCAGAAACTTGTACTTTTGAAACGCTAGAATCATCAGTTTCCATCTAAAAATCACTAATTTTAACACAAGGAAAAATATTTATAACTAACCTAAATGATTCTCTATTGCACTGCTACTTGCTTAGAAATAATTTATATTGATTTCAACTCTCTTTTTGCTTAAACTGTAATAAAGAACATTGACTATCCAATCCTAAAATCAGTATTTGAAATTCTTCAGTAGCTTCTTCATAGCAAAGCATTAAAATATATTTTGGGTGGGTTCATGGAAAGACTTTCATACAGGACATACTCACTGCTGCAGGGCTGACTTAGTGATTAGTCTTCTTCATTTAATAAAATACACAACACCAAATTTTAATGAATTTATTTGAAATAATATACAAGAATATAGTGTGCAAAAATCTTAGGGGCAACATCATGTAGACGTGTCATAAACTGAAATTTACAGTTGTGATTCTTTAAAAAAAAAAACAATGCACAGCTGTTTAGTACAGGAAAAGCCATGATTGTAAAAGTTCACAGCAGAAGCAAACTGTAATCCTAACGCAGCTGCTCTAATTTTAGACAGTTGGAGGAGAGAAAAAAGTAAAGTGCAAGTGTTGCACGTATAGTTAAGTGCAAAGTTTGCCCCCACCATAAAGATGTCTTATGGCAAAATAAAATATTGTAGAATATGTGGCAATGACAAAACACAAAGTTATAACTATGATGGTGATGGTATCAACAGCACCATTTTTCTTGAGATAATGCTATTTTTTTCATTTCATCCTGTCCTGGGCCGTTGTTTCCACCACGAAATGACAGCTCTCACTAGTGCCAGCCAATGCAAAAGTATCTCCCTTGTGGATACAGGTTCTATAAGTGGCATCCCAAGCAGCAGCAGCAGCAGCAGCTCCCTTGCTACATCACATCACGCCTTCCATTCCCAGTGTCCTGGTCACTCGCTGGCAGCGGGGCAGGCTGGGAGGCTGATAATACACTTTGCCATTTCAGAAAATCCCAGGCCCCAGAATTGCAATTAATAATAAAGTTGTGCAATACATATTAATCAGCAATAAGAATCAATGTATAGAAACAGCTGTTACATATTTTAAAATTCCCCTTTTTGTACATTTTTCTTTTAAAAATAAACATTTATACACATCTCCTTCGCCTCTTTCTAAAGTACTTTAGCACCACAGGATATCCATTTTCAAGCCTATATTACCTGATACATATATGAAGTTTGGAAGAAAAATAAGGCAATTTGGTTTAAAATGCTGATAGTTTTAGCTTACTTAATGTTCTATTGTAAAAAGCAAATCTGCACTCAGATCATTTCCGACTTGATGGTGCCAGTATTTTATCGTCACACAGAGTCACAACAAACAGTAAAACCTTGATCTTGCATCTTCTTGCCATTGAGCAACAGCCATTTTGTAAATACAGAGTTAACAGGAAAATTCTGGCTTAATGCTGTTGTGAGCCCTGAGAAAAGAGAAGAGAAAACCAGGTTAGCACTTACCAAGCAAAGGGGAAGCAGACCTTACCTTAAATCTAGCAAACTGGTTTTGAAAGCCACAAGGACTTTTCATTGGTCAGTCATTTGGAAGAAAACAAAAAGGTCAAAACCAGACATCAAGACTACTCTGTCACAGTGTGGAGTCCACCAGTCATTATGCAGTAAGGTAACCAAACTGTTTACAGTTCAGTTCACTGAACTAAGACAATTAAAAAAGGCATTTCCTGTTCTAACACTGAGATAACAGGTTTTACAGATCCTGTTCTCTTGGCCTGAAGACTCTAAGGACAAGGAAAATCCTACTACAAGGCACTGTAGGAAAACCATCCTTCTTAACTGAGGCCAAGCCATCACTCCTCCTCTCAGCTACACAAACATGCCTCTGAGTTGTCTGAAGCTCACAGGTCAGTGTGTGATCTCACCCAAGACTGCAGTAGTGTAAAAGCAGAAAAAATAAATAGTATTATTTTAATTAAACCCCCACGGAAATCTAACAGAAGCTGACACTGTTTATTAAAATAGAATGCAGTGAACAGAAAAACAGGTTGCTCCCAGCAGCTGGGATTTGGTGGAACCTTCTGCAACAAGGGACTGGAAACTCAGCACAAAGTACATACAGCAGAAAGATGCAACTTAGTGTTGGAGCATTTTTTATTCAGTCTTAAGGCAACACTTGCATATGCTCTTGAGAAATCAGCCTCATTTACACATGAAAGGAAAGGGGGTAACTTGAGGATGAAATCTTACACCACATGGATGGTTTCACCAACCATGTAGAGGAAGTCCACACCACACTTCAAGCTCCTATCCAGGCATAAAATGGCTGATGAAAGGACTTGGCATTCTGTCCATCTCAGGGATCTCTCCTCCCAACCTACTCTTCTAGCTGAACAAGCAGAACCTCCTTTTTTTTGATGTTAGCTTTAGATGATGGTTCAGCTTGAAAGCCCTTCTCTTTCTTAATACATCCACCACCTACTAATCCACACCTACAATCTCAGACTGACAGCTTTCTACAAAGCAGAAAACAATTTATTTCCCTGCAGAAGTAGTGTTATCTACTGTATTTATTTTACAATTAAACACAGTAATAATTTAAAGGGATTCACAGGGAAAAGATTATTTTGCTCTCTCAGTTATCTTCATATATGCTGGTATAAACTGTGGGGAAAAAATCCAGAAAAAACTTTAGGTACTATCTTACGAACTCAGTTACTTCAAACAAAAGGTCATGTGCCCATCCTCCACACTTCAAAAGCAAACTCACTTTCAGTCCAACAGAATTCATAAAACTCTCATAAAATACTCAGAGAGTACTCCTGGATGAAGGTTTGGGCTACCAGGAGCGCAGCTTAGACGGCACAAAGCCCCCTGTAGCTACCTGTAAGAATACATGTAAGTGCATAATGAAAAAGACTGCTTTTCAAGACAAACATACAGAATTTGTTCGTTTCCTTTTCCAACAGTCAGGATTTAAACGCTTCTGCTCTTCTGCCAAGGCCTTGGCTTCTAGTGTGTACATCCGCCTTTCCTCATTTTTCATTTTCTTCCACCTATCGCCGAGTATCACACTTATGGCTCTGCAAGATAAATGGTTACAGTATGGTCAGGACAGTACTAAGAAATACCCCAAGTTTATTTTTTATTTATTTATCTGAGCACTTTAAAGAATACAAAAGTTAAATGTAGAAATAACACACAAGGAAGAAATCAAGTGTATCTTAAAATGTTTAACAATCATGTTTCTGATTATCATTGTTTTAATGGTTAAACAGCTGAGACTTTTGTGGTAGCTGAGCATGGGTCAATGCACATTCTAACATTTCAGAGGGTGAACATTTGAACACACAGCAACTGGCATAAACCAGCAAAAAAAGGAATGTTAAAACCCCACCACCAAATGGTAACTCACATTTGTTTTGCTCTACTTTCATGCTAGAAAATCATATGACAGATTTGCTGAAAATATGTTCTCTAATAATTAGGGCAATGAACTGAATATGACCTCAGCCAAACAAATATTTGATTAACTGCAAGCCCCCATGTCTATTTAATCAATATGTGTAGCCTCCTCCACCTTTAATCCATACTGGTAGAACACAGTGGTAAGTTCCCATTCCTGTGCAAAGGGAACCATTTGTTCTAACACATCTATCACCACTTCCAGAGCTAAATTAATTCCTTTCCTACTGCTTCTAAACTCTAGGTCTTTTGAGAACATTTCCCCGTATTATCATGCCATATTGCTTAACTGCACTCCCAAATGCTGGATCAATATCCCATTAAAGCTTTAACTCCATCCTTTAGCTGAACAAAAATCTCTGAACAACAGCTCTTTTATCAATGACAATTACAAGCTAATGAGAAGTTTGGACACTTTGCCTTCAGATTACAGCGATGAGAGTTCTATGACAGGCTTAAAGAAAAAGGTAGACACAACTAAATCCTTTGCTTTCTCCTGTTAACAAGTTCCTTGCTGGCAGCAAAGCTATTCATAGACTTTCTAACTGATTCGAGCAGAGTGCCATCAACCATTTCCATAACATGGCACTTACAGCAATGCTGAAGGCTTCTCTGCACCACACCGAGCAAATGGGTCTGAATCCTGCAAGACTTTGTGGCACTGTTCAGACTCCCACAGAGCACTCAGGGAGCACAGCCTGACCTGCACTGGGGCTGCCTTTGAGCCTGTGCTGTCACATGCTCTGGTGACTCCTTGGAGCAAACTCCTCAAGCTGCCTCCAGATCCCATCAACATCAAATCCATTTGCACAGCCTGTCTCTCTGGCAATGGAATTTCTGGTTTTCGATCCCGAGAACCAGTATCTTTGGTCTGTCATCAGAAGCAAACGCACTCCAGTTTAATTAGCAGATTTCTCATGTTTTGACAGTATCCAGAGGCAAATCAACAGAAACCTGTCTGCTCTGGGTCACCAGTTTGTACTGGGTCACTCATACCCCCAGGAAAGAACATGGTGACTCAAAGAGAGAAGGTCTGCTGAAAAAGCCACTGCATTTCCAAATAAAAATGCACTATGAAATCTCTGTATTTTATATAAAAAATACTATTTTCCTCCTTTTTAGAAGGTTCACTAATTATTCAAGGCTTTCTGAACACACAACCAGGTCCAACTACGGTTACAGTGAGAATATCTAGAAAATAAACAAGTGCAGCCCTAACACCAGTTTCTCAAACATAGTCCTACAGCCCACAGTAGTTTTAAGTAGCATGTGACTCTTGTGCTTTGAATGTTTACAGCTCTCTCTCTTGCTGAACACAGCTTGAAAGCTGCTTTGCCTCAGAACAGACCATTTAACTCTGAATACCTCCAGTTCTGTCCTTTCTTACTGTGTAAGAAAAATAAAGTTACTGTAACAAACGTAAGAACTCTGGTGTACAGAAGTAGCTACTACATTGTAAGATCTACTCAGTAACCTGAAAATGACACAAACTTACATTAAGAAAAATGAGAGTTGCCTCTGAACAGCTAAATTACTAAATGCCTCAGCAACACTTTAGCAACAGTAGTGGAATTTCTGTAACATCAGTTATCACTAGCTCTATTTCTGCTGTACTGTGTTTTATGGATGCCACAAAACTGCACCCAATTAGGACAGTGAGCAGTGCATTCTGCAGCTTACTTATAACTTTGTCATCCACTTTCCTTCAAGGTAAACCTGCTCACTGAAATGTTCAACTCATTTTCACATCCACAAAGCTGCAGCTCCAGTTCACTGCATCCCTTTGGAATCAGCATTTTCAATTAAATATATAACCATCATAAACTTTTCCTGGCTGACATTCTGTTCCGTTTCTCATTGATAGCTGCAATGAATGTGAAGGCAGCAGATCTGCTTCACTGAACTTATTATAAGCGTTGCAGAACATCATTGCCAGGACACACAAGGCTGGTTGGGATTTAAGGATGGGCTATTTATATGGCAGGATTTTATTTCTCAACAGCAGTTACAGCCTCCTTATTAGAAAATTATAAAATAGCCACAACCCTTTCAAAGCCCTGTCAACTTCCATTTTTTTCTGGATTTAGTACTAGAATTTTTATGTCACAATACAATTTTTACAGTAACAGTTTTCATGTTACATACATTAAAAAATATTCTAAAATCACTGCGTGTTCATGTGCTTTAGTTTCTATTTACATATGCACAATTAGCACAAAATATTATTTAAAATATATATACAATAGAGGTATTTATAAAAAAAAAATTGAGAAGTGAACGTGCATATAGATTCAGAACCATAGAACAAACTAACAAAGACCCGTTCCCCAAACACAGTCATACAACTCTTCCTGCAAGTTTCAGCAGATTGCTGAATGCCTTTAGAACAAGCAAAAATTGGCAAGGTACTGTCTGGATTAAGATCTTTCAGATATCCCAACAATCAGTACTGTATTATTCAACAGGAGATACAGACTGGAAATAAATGCTTGTAATTTCACGATCAATTTGCAGTATTATGTCAGTAAGTAGAAGAACCAGAAATGCCCTTTTTTCCATTACAGCACACAAGCAGAGCACCTCATCACTCATCAGTGTAAACCAAGACTGTTCTGTTTGTGACTCTGCTGCTGCACATATATGTATATATATACATATATATAACATATACGCACATATATGCTGCACATGTATCAGCTGCTTTACCCGGTGATACAAAGGCTTGTATCAAGTTCACTGCATACTGTCAGTATTTACACACCAGCACTTAATTACCCTTTGTGTTAGCATCTTTCAAAACTTGTTCTTCAAACAATACACACATTTTATTTAAAATGCAAAATTTAAGCCACTTAAATCTAAAGGTGGGACACAGATATTCTGCTAGCTCACACTAATAGCAAAACTACAGTTTATATAATTACCTGTTGTCTTTCCCTGGATACATCTGAGTGTATTCAACTCTGTATTTTTTGGCAAAAAGCATGAAGGCATTCATTGGTCTTTTGCACTTGTTTGGAGAAGTGGCACTCACAGTACTTGCAGTCCCTGAGCTGTGGCTTTTGCCAGCTTTGCTGTACAAAGGATTGGAGGAAAGATGTGACGATGCAGCAGAGGCACAGTTTTTACTACTGCATTCTGATCTCTCAGCATCTTGATTGTTTGCTCCTCCACAGGACAGAGACGCGCGCCGCTGGCGAGCCATGCTGCTGAGCACATAAACTGCAGAGGAGTCCATTGGTGTGAAGTCGTAACTACAAGAAAAAGATGTATCGTAAAGCCATCAGGGAATTTTCATGTAAAATCCCTAAGTATCTGTTCACTGTTCAGCTGTACTACATTTCTAGTACCCTGGTCTCTTCTGTGTGACACAATGATTTGTGCTTGATGCAGATGTCAGTGTGGAAAACAAAAAACCACTACGAGAGTTTGGCAGATAAATTAGTATTTTCTTCAATGTGACAGCAGGCTGCAACTTCACACATTCTCTGCTGTCCACTTTCAACTCCCCAGCTGTATTATCAATTAACTATACGCTGTCTTCACATTCCACTCTTGTCTAAAATACACTATTTTCTTTCTGCTTCTGTCCTTACCATAAATCAAGCCTGGTCAGTGAATGACAGCTACTGAAAGGGACAGCTGATGTGGGAAGAACAAGCATTGAGTTCACTTGCAAATATATATATAAAGAACCGATATGAAACCACTATATTAAAATAAATTATATGCACTACTGTACAAGTAAATTCTCTAGGGAGTTAAATATGTACTATGTTACACACGAATCTTCCACTGAGATTAAAACACTGTTTAGAGGCCCCGATGTCGCACTATTTGATGCAGTTCTGACAAGAGCCTGCCCTCTAGTGACAAAACCGCGACATTTCTCAGTATTGCAAGGTATTTGAACAGCTTAGCTGAGTTGTTTGCGTAAAATTCAGACTTCCAAATGCTACAAGCTCATTGACCGACAACGACAATTAACCTCTAACCACTACAGAAGTTAAATTCCACAGACTATGTGTTACCATCTCCAGGTGCACAGATCAGTCTGGGATGCACATGCTTTACTGTCTTTAGCACACTGCATGGAAAGGTGCTACTCAGCTGTAAATCTAAACCACTACGTTACCACCACAAAATAAACAGAAACCTATTATATGCCAAGGCTCTGTTCACCCACTGCTCAACGTGGCTATAGCTGCATAATTTAAGGCCAAAATAAGAGATTCGAAAAGCTTTTTTTCTGAACACAAAGTAGAACTACTAGCAAGGAAATAATGCACGTGGGAGTACAGCCTCCATCTCCAAAGCTGGTTCCTTTTGTGGGACAGGCCCATAAGGAAAAGTGGAGCCTGAAGGATTGCCTGCAATATCCCTTAGAAAAGTACAAAGCAGTGAAGAAAGGATAATGCTGGCAAACCTTGCAGGCTATCAGGAGATAAGGAGAAATGACCTCCCTGTTCCACAACAGCTCAGCACCTTTCCTACTCCTAATCTCTTTCCCAAAACACAGCAGCAGGATTTTTTGCTTTTTAATTCTTCTGTTAACCACAGCTGCTGTTGCACACTCTTTTCTCATTCACTTACTCCCTTCTGCCCAGAAAGAAGACAAGGAATTTGAAGTGTCCAGGCAGAATTCTGCTGGGATGCAGGATTAGTAAGGAGCCAGAAGTTCAGTTTCTTCAGTGAGATGTAGCTATAGTGATTCTAACAGCTCTCTACGTGTGCAGTTCAGAATAGGAGTTAATAACAAGACCCAGACAGCAAATAAGTGAAGCCAAGCAATCTGAACTCCCTCTCCATGCCAGACTGAAATCATACAAGAG
Organism: Margarornis squamiger; assembly: GCA_035222235.1. Classification (NCBI taxonomy): domain Eukaryota; kingdom Metazoa; phylum Chordata; class Aves; order Passeriformes; family Furnariidae; genus Margarornis; species Margarornis squamiger. Next base: position 13,341,605 of record JAWWTY010000037.1, on the reverse strand, counting down.
CTCACAGGGCTTGAACTGCAAACAGCATTTTAAATTCCTTTTTTTCTACTGTAAAAAAACCAAAAAACTGGACTAAAAACTGATGCTAAAAAGGCACTCGTATCATAGAAGATGGATTCTACTAAACCTAGAAATCTCAAAGTAGTATGGAAAAAATATTATTTCCTTAGAATCTTGGAATAATTTATGTTGGACAGGACTTCTGAAGGTTATCTGGTTCAGCTCAAACAAACCTCAAAGTTAATTAAACTTTGAAGTCGGGTAGGTTTGATATAATATAAAAGAATCCCAAAAAGCAGAATACAAAAAAGCAAGAACTAATTATGAATGTAGGATATTCCAACGCCACAGCACATGCATTTATCACTTGGAAATTACTCAGATAATTCAGATAAATAGCTGCATATGAAGCACAAGAAAACAGCTGGCACACATACAATTGTGGGGAAATTGTACTAGGTTTTTCAAACATTTCAAACACTTTATCTGAAGAATTTATACAGATAATATATATATTTTTACTGTTTCACCTAATCTGGCATATAAAGAGGCTGAAAAGCTATTTCACTCTGAGGTACTACTTTTCAGCTTAGCAGAGTACATAATTACACAGCTTTCCTAGTACTGAGTATTCATTTTTCCCTATCATTTATCTTGTATTACCAAAACTGCTCTCTCTTTTCTCTACATAATGCTTCAAATTCTCCTACACTTCAGGTGCCTATTCATTAAATACAAGAACCACTGAGGCCACTTTATCCAAAAATTACCTTTTAAATGTATCAAAAACACCTGAATCATCAAAGTTAATGGCATCAGGGTGTCCAGGAGGTAGACACAGATCTCCAAGATGCATTTCACAGCATGGAATGCCATGCTGTACCACAGTCAAGCTTGGATAAAAAGATGACCAACCTGAAGTGGTAAAGAGTTAAATTAGACAAACGGCCAGGCAATCTCTCCAGTTCTTCACTGGAGCAATCCTGTATCTCTAAATAACATAATTTTATAAAAATTTTCTGATGCAGTTTCTTTCACCCAAAAGAAAAATCAGAAACACTTACTTAGGGAATTCTTACCGCAAACAGTTTATCTCAAATAAAATCTCATTCCAGTAAAAGAGTAATCAAAACCTGGAAACTTTCACCATCATAAGTTCCATGTTTAGCAAGTGAGAAAAGCCTCTTTTTTGCAGCTTTCTTTTCTCCCCGCCCCCCCTCCCAGTTTTTCTGCTTTCCTGAGCTCCATTTATATACTTGATCAAATCTTTCCTTGAGAGATAGGCAGTCTTCCTGTACCTTTGTGGCTTTACAGTTTTGTTTGTTCAAATTATGGATTTCTTTAAAAAGACAGTAAATTGTTCCTACATAACTTGTATCAATGTCTTGAACAATATGGGACGCCAACAAAATCTGCAACTACTTTCTGAGAATATTTAAATATACAACCAACTGTACTTGTAGTGTTTCATACCTTTATTTTTAACATAAAATGGGTGGTCGAGTCTGCATTCTACAGTCAGCAAGCCATCCTCCACTGTGCCAGGATCAAAAGTCAGCTTCAGCACTGACTCACCAAAGGAAATGCTTTCTTCATGAGAAATCAACTTTAGACCATTGGAACCATAGTCCTGTAAACACATAAACAGCTCAAAAAATTTCACCTAAGAAAAGCATATACCTGTGTATACTACAGGTATATATTCATCACTGTACACTGTATACCAACATTCTAACTGGCATTTCTATCTCACTGATAAAGATGATATAACATTCAAAATATACCTAAATGAATGCAGTTCGAGTGTTTTATAGTAAGATACCCAAATAGCTCTAGACATCTTTAAGGCCAACCTGTCTTCCTGAGATAGGGATAACGTGAGAAACTAAGTATTTGCTACCAGCTATTGAAATGAATTTATTAGAAATAACAGCTACCTTGTAAGGACTCACTGGGAGATTTTCCTCTTTTCCACAGCTTTCAGATCTTGCAAACTCTTCAACATCCTGCCATTCTTTATTGCGTCCTTTATGAAAGCACAAACGAGAGCCTAACAGAGTTTTTCAAGGGGAGAAAAAAAAGATCAGTTAGGTAAAGAATTCGTCTTAAAAAAAGACAAAAGAAATACTTTTTTGATGATACATGTTATTTTACCTTTTAGAAAACAATGCCAAACAGTTGAGGGCCAGGAATGGCACCATCCCAAATCATCATCATCTGAAAGTGATGACATGCAGAAAATGCCAGATTCTGATTCACTATTTGCCTATTAAAAAAAAGCAAAATGATGTTGATATTTTACTGCAAAAGATTTTAGGGCTGTTCTTACATGTCTTAAGACACAGTCTCTTAGTTTGCACCCATGGCATCGTTTTGCCTTAAATACTAATAGGACTGTAACACAAAGATTCAAGGAATGCAGTAAGTATGAACTAAATGTTTTCATCTCCTTTTCTGAGATGCATCCTGAAATTTTTGGGGTTCATTCTCTACAGTTCATTTTTACACACCTGTGGATTATCTTATGCTTAGATGTAAGCATTTAACAAGCTATCAATCTTTGGTCACCCATAGAATCACTCAAAGCACGTGTTACTCTATGGTTCAGTTACTGGAAAGCTGTAAGTTCAAGCTGGTTTTAGATAAATGACTTGATAAAATTCAGTGTTGCTAACAGACAAATTTCAGATACAAATTAATACATGGAAAAGGGAGACACAGGACTGACAGTTTTTGTCCATTTAAAGGAGAGGGATCCATATTTCCTTTTGAGGCAGCAAACGACTCTATGATGTAGCACTACAAGCCTACCCTGTGCAGTAAACTACATCAAATCTAGCTCAAACAGAAATGGTATTAGTACTAAACAGATGATTTTTTTGTTTTAAACTACTGTCTTTTTCAAAAAACTTAAATCATTTCTCATACATCTTGATTTTAAAATGTTTCAGAACAACTCACTCTTTCATGTCTGACTGGTGTTTCATCCACCTCATTCTTGGAGAAGTTAGGATCGTTGTTTGAAGATCCTGGTGGAGGACGTGCATAGGAATGTAAACTTTTGCTTGTAGCTATTATGTGAACAGGAGATGATCTGCAATAGAAACATGTATTTTAAAGTATCTCAGATTAAGACAACATGAGACTTTGCTGCTGTTACTCCAAAATGCTTTTATTGAAAATATTTCTGTTTGAGTGAGCTGAATACCAAATAAACCTCCCACACACCAATATTCAAATGGGATGATTAGAGGGTGCAAGCTCAGGCAAAGAGTATTTAGCATAACTCCTGCATAGCTTCTATATAGCACCCAAATGACAGTATTACTTCCACAGCAACATCTCATTGTCACAATGCTGAAGTTTTTACAAATATCTTCACGCAAATACCCCATTCTCAAGTGTATATAAAGACATCTGTCCTAATGATTAAATCTCAACTGCATTACTATTACCAGTATGGCATTTAATTTTCTAAATATAAACCTAAGACTAAACTGTACAATAAAAAGTGAAGCCCAGAAAATTCCAAGATCCCACTGTGCTGCTCACAGCCTTATGGAATTTAGAGATCACACACCTGAAACAGTTATCACTAAAATATACATTGCATTAGATTTCCAATTAGCTCTGTTTAAAAAAAAAAATAAATCTAAAGTCAGTGCACTAGAAAGCATTAAGAATTTAACGTAAGAAATTTGTTTTAATTTTTCATCTCCATCATTTCTGAGCCCGCTGTGGCTAAGCAATGTCTTTATACCATCCCACCTCATTCATGGCTGGGAACTAAGCAGCTTTTGCAGCAGGCTCTGAGATGAGTCCTGTGCATACTTTCACAGAGCAATAAAAATACTAAACAGATCAAAGAGTAGGGTTCCAGTTCAAAGTCAGAGGGTGTAAAGAGTGAAGGAAATGTTTCTGGAGACACAGTATTACAAATCACTGTAGTTCAAAACTGAAAACAGTGTCAGTACCTGTTATAAAAAGCGCACTGCATCAAAGGACTCTGAGGACTTGTGGCTATATTGGCTAATTCTGTCAACCAGTTCACCCCATTCTCACAAGAATAAGTATTTTCTGAATTGCTGTTTGAGGTATTTTGGCTCCATGAAGGCCTTGAACATTCCTGATGTGAAACATCGGCACCAAGTTGAAAAAGTGCAGGTGGGGTAGAATCTGTCTGCACAGCCTGTAATTCAGGAAGATCATCTACAAACAAAAGCACAAATTAACATAATTATAATCCAATTCTAGTTGACGCCAAATCTTGCAAATTTAAATAAAGAAAGAACCACAATAATTTTATTTTCTCATATCACAACTATCAACATTTCACAAATCCTATTTGTAACACTGACAAAATGTCCACGGAAATAGTAACACGTCTAGTCTAGTATATACTCACAGGAAAAAATAAGTAACTGGATAAAAATGCAGTTCTGGTACCAGTTTACACAGTACTGTACTGCAGAACTGTGCAAAAGGTAGCAACTTGCTTCACTGAAATACTAAAACATTAAATGAAAGGCAACTAATCTGTCCCAGCAGGTGACACACTAAAAATTATCAGCATCAGAGGCTATTCAAGGTAAAAGTTTTCCACATTCCATCAGGGTACTGGAAAGTCAGAAAAGCTGGGTATACAGCCTGGTAGGGTGAATTCCTGTCAGTAACCTACACCTTTGACATCCCATAGAGAATGGCAGAAAAGAGCCCAGCATGTTAACAGAAGTCGGTGCTATGCACTGCCATGTAACTAAGTACCATTGTTCTTAATCACTCCATGCCTGCAATTAAAAGTGTTAATACCTCATTGATTACATCAATAATTTCTAATGTACATGCTATTTTTCTTTAATACGTAAGAACTGAAGTTAAATGTTCTTCTAGCCCAGAATCTTTATTTGCAGCAGATTTAAAGCAACACAATTTCTCTTTAGGAGGAGCTCTTGAGCTTTCTGTTTGTTATTCTGATGCCAAAGAAAACGTTTGTCTGCGGATTAGGAGCAGAAATTTGTGCTCTGAGTTCAAGAACACATTTGAGTCAACAGGCCAGTGTGTCAGAACTGGAAATGGGTTAAAGGGAAAAGTGACTGCAAAGTAAGACCTTCAGATGTCACAATTCACTGTTACATTCCCTGCCCTACTTAAGTTAAAAATCAGCAATCTCATTCAATCAGCTTCCAGTAATTTCAGTATAGGAAATCTGCAACAAACTTCAGAATTCAGCTGCTTCTAAAAAAGTCATGTTGTTTACCAAGTTCCATGTGCTCATCACAGGATGCATATCCAGGAGAAGAGGGCAGGTTTTCATTACACTTCAGCAACTCCAGTGACTCATTCATCCCTGAAGTTCTCTTGTCCACTACCAGAAGGAGTTTCTGAACTGCATTAGGCATTTGATTTGTCTTCACTTCCCACACCATGTTAGGATGTTCCAAAGCATCTGACTTTAAAGAGACAGAGGTTAAAAATTTGCATGCATCAGAACTGTCTGAAGTTGCATCGGTTATGCTACTTCATTACCAGAACTCCACAGTCTGTTGAGTCACAGCATAATTTAGGGACGTCTAGAGATGACCCTGTACAATCCCTGCAGAAAGCAAAGCTAATTCTGAAGTCAGGAGGCTGCCTGGGGCCTTGGCCATTTGAGTTTCTAGTATCTTGAAGGGTAGAGATTCCCTGACACTTCCCAGGAACCTGTTCAAGTGACCACTCTTGCTGTAAAGAAGCCATTCCTTACACGTTTGAACATCCCTTGCTGCAGCCTGTGCCCTCTGCTTCCAAGATCTGGGTTATCTCCTCAACCACCACTCAAGCCAAAGTAAACAACATTCACTTGGTACCCTAAACCACTCATCCCATCACAGAAGGCAATCAGATGAGGCAGGTAAGATTTGACTTTGGCTAATCCATTCTGGCTACTCCCAGGCTATTTCTTGCCTTGTAAGACATGCCCATCAGGAGGATTTGCCCAGTAATATTCCTGAAGGCTAAAGTTAGGCTGGCCAGCCTGTAGTTTCCCCATATCCTCCTCCCTGAAGCCAGGTGTGACATTTTCTTTTTTCCAGATATTGGGAGGCCCCCTGACTCCAAATCCACCGCCTTCTGGAGACCATCTTCACAATGTGCCCTTGCACACAGCAGGGGGCTTGAAACTAGATGATCTTTAAGGTCCCTTCAGACCTAAAACATCCTGTGACATGATCAATGACACTGGCCAGCTCCCCTGGAGGCATCTCATCCAGCTGATGCCTCCCAGAACTGCCCTGCCCCTCACCTGCTCCCCTTCTACCACAGACAGAGAAGTGTCTCGCTCTGTCAGACACATGTTGCTGTGCCCAAGACTCGAGGAAGCTGGAAACAGGCCTTGCAAATAAAGATCAAAGCAAAAATGTCATCCTCAACCTTGTGACTTCAAGTCTCCTAGGCCATTTAGCATCAGGGCTGCATTCTCCCTTGTCACCCTTTTGCCACCGGCGTCTCCACAGAAGTCTCTTCCAGTGCCCTTCACAGTTCCCTTGCCTCCAGGTACAGTCTCAAACACTTTGGGCTGCTAACACCCTTAACTACAGTGCAAATGGAAAGGCAAAGAAATCTACCAGCAGATTTCACCGCAGTTTCATTTTCCCAAATCTCAGTACCGTAACATTTATACGGAAAGCGCTATTTTAAATTATCTTCAGCAGAGCACTGTGCTTATTCTACACAACCACTGCCTCTAAGAGCTGGCAAACAAGGTTATCCAATCTTTACTAATTTGGTTATCTACTGGGGGTTTTTCAGACAATCATAAATTAAAGCTCCCATAACTTGATTACCTTGTACTTTAATGAAGTGTCATTGAAAAAGTAATCATGAGACCCTCAGAAGAGCAGAAAACACAGCTAAGCAAGAAAGAAAACGTGCAAAGTCTACCACATTCATGTTCACTAAGTAAGCTACATTAAAGAAATACAAACAATAGCTAAAACCAGACTAATATTTTCATGTCAGAGAAGGACTGGGGTTGAAAGGGACCTCTGGAGATTATCTAGTCCAACCCCCCACTGCTAAAGCAGGTTCACCTACAGCAGGTTGCATAGGATCATGTCCAGGAGGGTTTTGACTGGAAAATTTCTAACCTTCTCATCTCCTAATCTTTCAAATATATGCAAAACTTGCAGAAACTTGCATGTCAAACATAAAAGGATGTTTGATTCTACCCAAATGGCACTACTACAAAGCTACGTCAGTTTATTCAGATTTAAAGAAGGTGGGGAAGAAAAGTTTGATTTTTTATGTTCTCCTTTCTGTGGCCTATCAGTGCCATTTAGTTCACCTCCAAAAAACACCTTTAATGCAAATTATTCCCCTATCACCTATGTGGGACAGCAGAATTACAGAATACCACAAGAGCAGAAAGTTCAGCCATTTCTGAACAGAAGAATCGGACCTCAGCAGAACAGGTCAGGACCTTGAAGATTATCTCCAGCTAATCAACTCTGAAAAGCCACTCCTTGTTTTGCTGGCTTGTCTACGTCCTTCCTCTCCCCCTTCTACCTTGTTTTTTGCTCTATTTTTTCCTCTCTTCCTTTCCCATTTTCCTGCCAAAATGAACAAGCTAACTTATTTTTGTAATGTTACCTTCTCCTTCCTTCCTGTCAGGTGCCAAGATCTGAAAGTACCTGTCCTGGTATCCCAGCACACTGAAGGTCAGAGATAAGGTACAGATACAACACACTAGTCTGACGAGAAAGATACTTGTTTGAGAAATGAAGTTTTCCTACAAGTCAAAAGAATTTCTCTAAACCGAAGCCACCCGTGTACAAAAGCCAAAAAATCCTCTAACTAATGAATTACTAAGAAATCGTAACAGAATTGCAAAGAAAAACAAAGTGCCCAACTTTACAATTTGTTACTCTACTTGATTAAAGCCTGCTTTGGACATCATGTGCCTCTCTTGTCCTCAGCCTTTCAATGGTTTAGAGCGTGAAGGGGAACGGTCATTACTCAGCTCGGAAGGATTTTTTAAAACTCAACTTCATGCTCAAAACTTGTGCCAGGTGTTTTTTGGAGCCATGCTTCACAGGAGTCTAATTGCTGCTGCTGTCTTCGCAGGGTAAGCGAAATTATCTATCATTTTGTGCGTTAAAGTAAGTTAATTTGCCACACTAAAACAAACGGCAGTGTTAACAAAGACCTCATTAATTGAACCACGTCTGTTTCGGAGGTACAAAAATAAGTTTGTGACTAAAGTAAACAAAGGCCGTGGCCGAGAAGGGGTTCAGCAGGAACTGGGCAGCATCCACCCAAACCGCACTGCGCAGGAATGCCGGGGTGGAAGCGCTTCCCGTGTTTTCTTCCCCCTGCTGGTATGTGCCATCCCGCCGCCGAGGTGCCAGCCCCGGGCACGGCTCTGGATGGGGGTTCAGCCCGGGGCACAGCACCGAGCGAGGGCACAGCACCGCGGCAGGACAGGCCCGACCCGGCCTGAGGGGCCCGGCTCGGCACGGAGCGCTCAGCGCCATTCACCGCGCTCGTCCGGCCCGCTCCCGGGGCGCGGGGCTCGGGGGGCCGCGAGGGCCCCCATGGGGAGCCCCAAAACACCCCAAAACCACCAAAAAACACCCCAAAATCCCCCGGGCCCCCCCGCACGGCCCTCACGTGACCTTGTTTACACCCGCGGCCGCACGGCGCATGCGCGCTCGGCCCCATTCATTCGAACTGCGTAACACCGGCCCGGGGCCCCCCCGGCCCGACCCGCACCGACCCACACCGACCCACACCGACCCCGGCCCGACCCGCACCGACACCGGGCCACCGCCCCCGCACCGCCCTCCTCCGCCAGCCCGCGCCGGGCAGCCGCTCCCCGGGGACAACAAGGCGGGGGGGTGGAACGCCCGCCCTATTCCGCTTGTTTTCGGGCCTGCAGGGCCCCAGAGGGGGCCAGGCACCCCGCGGGGCTCGGCGCGGCGGCGCCGCCACCGTCCCGCGCCGCCGGGCCCCGCGGGGAAGGCGCCCAGTAAACAATGTCCGGGGCTCCCTTCGCCGCCAAAAGTCCGGTCCCAGCGGCCTCCTCGGCCCGGCCCGCGGCCGCCACCGCTGCCCTGCAACCCCGCGGAGCCCGCCCGTCCCGCGCCGCGGCCTCGCCGCCCCCCAGAGCGGCGGCCCCAAACTTTGTGGCACTTACCGGACCCGTCGCCATTACCGAGCTCCCCCCGGCGGCCCCCCCGCCCCGGCACCGCCGCTGGCCCCGCCCCCGCCCGCGCTGCTCGGGCGCTGATTGGCCAGAGCCAACGCTGCTCAAGCCGCAGCCGCTTTCTATTGGCCGTCTGGCCTGCCCGTCAGGAACCCACCCGGAGGGCGGGCATGTTTTGACTCTTCCGCGCAGCGGATTGCTCCGCGCTGCACGTCAATCAGCCGCGCTCGGCGCCGCGATTGGCCGGCGCCCCCGCGGCCGCGGCGAGGGGCACCCTGGGAGCTGTAGTCCTCGCCGGCGGGCGCGCCTGCCCGCGGGGCCGCGGCAGGACCACAGCGCCCAGGATGCCCCGCGCGGCGCCCGGCGATAGTAAACAAGCGGCGCAGGGACACGTGGACCGGCCCGGCCCCCCGGCCGCGACCCCCGCCCGGCACCGCGGGCACCCCGCAACACCCGCACAACACCCCGCAGCACCCACACAGCAACCCCGCAACACCCACACAACACCCGGGAGCGCCCCGCAGCGCCCCGGGCACGGCGGCGGCGCCGCCCGCGGGCAGGGCGGCTGCTAAAGGTCAGGCAGTGAGTCAGCAGCTGCCCCGGCCGCTGGGGAGGCACCCGCCCAACACACTGCCTGGCCAGGTCGGGGGAGATATAAATTACATCCATGCAGGTTTCCAAGTCCAGCAGCGCCTGCCAGGCGCTCCCATACATTTATTGCCAAAATAACAACGTGGTTTGGTTAAACATTACTTTTGTTTCGCTGACAGAGAAACGAAACTACAGGTACACTGCCCACTTACCCGTGACTGGGAGATCCGAGAGACAAGGCTCCTCCCGAAGGCCACGTCCTCGTCACGGAGCACACCAATTACCAATTGCAAAGCAAATGCACAGTGCAGGACTAGTCAATAGTCTAGAAACTGGGGGAGTTTCAAGATCAGCAGCTGTTGGGGCTTTTTTCCAAGAAAAGCATTTCTTCCTTACCCTGTTTTCAACATCAGTCCAATAACGAGAATGTGTCCTACACGCTGTCTCCGAGCTGTCGCTGTGATTTGGCTTCTGCGGCGGCTCTGCCTTTCAGGCACGCCAGAAAGCAAGAGGGAAAACCCAATAATTCACAGGATTTGAGCAGAACTGGCTCCGAGCTGGGATCCCCACGACAGAGGCGGTGAGCGGCCACCAGAGGGAACGCTGGGCTCTTGGAAGGCAACCCCACTGCAAAGAAAATCGAATCACACCCCCCGAAATTGTTTTTGGCATCCAGACACACTCGGTGTGCACATGTCAGTGGCACATCAGTGCAAGATTCGCCTTTTCCAAGAAGTTTGTTGTTGGTTAAAGTCACTGCCATCTGTAGGCACTGTTTGATGAGAGACATTACTTTGAAAAACACACAGGATTTTCTGCGCTGTGAACTGGAAACTATTACTTTTTTATACGCAAGTTTAGCTTTAAAAAAAAAGAGTAGAAAAGCCAACGCCATGAAATTTAATTCAAAATCTTAATGACCAAACCAGCCAATCCTTTACAGATCATTTTCCCAGTTTGAAAACACAAGTTATTTAAACAGTATTAAAAGACTGGACAGCTTATTATAACATCAGCTGTCTACCCCACAATCCACAAGCGCACACTTTGCCTATATTTACAATTCAAATGTTTCATAAATAACTGATACATCTTTACATAAGAAAGATTTTGTGGCATCCTCTCTCTCAAATATATTTTTTTAATAATAAAAAGCTGGTGAACCAGGAATCATCTTTTTTACACCACAATAAAATTAATTTTAAAGCTTTGTTACTTCCACTTCCCCTTTCTCTTTTGATCTCCTTTATATACCTAAACAGCCTTTTGGCTCTTTAGGCTGTTCAAACACTGAAGCTTCTTGGGCTTTTAATGCAGTTCATTGTGGACCCTGCATTGCCACATGGAGACTTGTCAGAAGATCTGTGCAGGTAGATGTCTCCCTTCTGCAAATAAGCTTCTCTGCTTGTGGTACAGCGACTTGCATGGTAAAACTCACAATTTACTCTTCTGAAAGCTCCCTCTGCCACAGTGTGGGAGATGGAAGGGGCAGAGGCCAGGTCAAGCAAGTACAGAAGATACAAAATCCTGTCTGAAGTCCCCTCAGATTCTTCAGAACAAGTCTGTTGGCCTAAAGGTTCACATCTTGTTATGGAGCCCATTTCCACTCTGTTATGTACTTTTTGAACCCAAAACAAAACAACTGCACAGCTATTTGCTGGGAAGGTTCACAGCTCTCTACAAAAACTTATGCATGAGTGTTAGATGTGAAGCCCAGTCCTTTTGAGATCCACTGGCCCAGACTCCAGTCATAGGTCTAGACAAGTAAATACCACTGAATCAGAGCTTTGATATCACACTGGAATCTATGACATACTCAGAAAGCACATAAGTATGAATCCTACCTAGCACTGAGATTAAAATCTTCTAACGATGAGTGTCTGAATTGTTTCCAGATTCTGGAAAGAGACACGTAACAGCTTTCTTAATTTCACATTTACCTCTTCTCCTTTCCATACAGTAAATTAACACTTACTCGGATGTAAGAGAAAATGAGTAAAAGAACAGGTAGTCCATGAAGCAGATGACAGCAGAAAACTACAAAGGCTTACTTATTAACCCCCTTGGTTCAAGGCAAATATGCATCATCTAAATTTCAGAATTAGGATTATGTCAATGCCATACTCCTTGAGCTGTATGTCTAGTCTCTAATTAAATGATTACTCCCCCTCCACACACCCTACACCTCGCCTTAGTCCATACCCAAAATGAATGGGTGCTCAGAGAATGAATCAATACTGTGTAACACAGACACTGTTGGTAGCTTTGCTGATCCAGTTGCTTCTGCTGTTGTAAGAGTTAGAAAATAAGGTGGGGGATTGGGAAGTGTGTTAGTCATGAGTTCTTGTCACATTACAGATGGCTACCAAGGAGCACAAAACGAACAGGAGAGTCTACACTATTAGAAAACACTGATTAATTTGCATCTTAGCTATTTACCTCTTAAAATTGCGAGCCACAAAGTTAGGAAACCACAGGGTAGATTTTTAAAATTAGTAATATTTCAAAGTCATATTAATAAAATATATGGTTGTGCCTATCTCCGCTTTTAAACCCTCCTGTCCAAAGCCAATCCCGCCCTTACAACACAGCTGTTACTGCTGACTGAGTATGGCATATCATTATTTTAACTCTACTACAGGTGCTTTCACATCCACATGTAGACATCCATCCACCCTTAGTAATTAACTAAACACTCCCCCAGACAGAGGAACCCTGCTCACCAGAACTTCCACTGCTGCCCAGCATGGCAGCCTCTGTTCTGCCAGACCCTCTCACACCAGTTTTCTCCTCTCAGAATGACTCCTGCATCTCCTAAAGCTATTTGCACTCATTCCCCATTCTCACAGCTGTTTGTGGCTAGCTGCAATGGTGGCTGGCTCTCTCCACCTTCCTAAGGACAACTCTAGGCATGCCCACCCCCACATTTCACCTCTTCAATCTGCTCACACAAGCTGCTGTTGGGAATAAAGAGCAGAGGAACAAAGATCTTGTTGCTCTCAGGAAAGAATTTTTTCCTTGAGTGCTAGAAGGGAAACTTCACTTGCCTCCTGCAGTGGCTCAAGGTGGGGAGAAATGGAATAAATAGCAGGCCAGAGATTGTTTTTTTTTTTCTTCCAAGACAGGTCAGGAATTAATAAGAATTTTATTTCATATCATTATGGCACAGATTCCAGTTTTAGCTAAACTTTTATCACCTACACAGATAAAGCAAGACCAAAGATGACAGTAGTATAAAAAAATAAAGGCCTGACATATCATAAAAACAATCCAGAAGAGTGATAAATAAGAAAACCCTCTATCCCAGCTCAAAGCTTTCAGAAAAACAACTCAAGAAGAGATTACAGAAGATCTGTAGGTTTCCTCTATGCTGATTGGTAAGTTAAAATGCCAGGGGGTGTTTCTGGGCACTGGAATACAATCATCTGTACTGTAATTTGGTCTAGAACAGCTCCGGTAAAGTTTTTGTGCAGGCCAATAGCAAATAATTTTTGGATATGGTTTGGGAGCTACCAAATAGGCCAAGGACTATTCTCAGCTGACCATCTGCATATGAACCACCCCACATGGAAAGCTGGAAAAAAGACAGCTAATAAACGAGCTCAAAGAAATATTGGAAAACAGTATGAATGCTGGATATTCAATGCCTCAGTATGAGCAAATAGTCTCAGGCACATAAAGATTTCCTGTGACAGATATAACCATACAGATGCAGCAAAAAACTAAAGGTACAGTGAAGCAAAGGTTGCTTAAGACAGTCACACCACCTGACTCCACAAGGACAAAGCAGCAAAGAGAAAAAGAAGGCAGAGGTTCCTGATAAGTTGGATGGCTTTTTCCAAATAAGACATTTATCAGAACTGAGTTTCCAGCATCTTCAGAGGTGTGAGGGAGCAGGTCCCAGAGGCTCACTTGGCTGCCAGGAAATTAGTCATCCACAGAGACCTGCACAGAGGGTTATCCTCTCCCAAAACTGCAGAGCTGCTCAGCTGAAATAATTCAATACCTTCAAAGAAGAAAGGACAAAGTATTCATGTCATGCCATGATGCTATTTTTAGGCCATCCTAATTTAATTTACCTCTGTCAGAAAAGGTTGAGCCAGCAGATACTGTCACAATGGCCTAGTATAACCTAAAGTCAGAGTTTCTCACATGGTTTTGACTGGGCAGCTTCTTTTATGGAACAGTTTGGTCTTTGTCTCTTCCCTGTTCCCTCCATACACACATATGCCTCTACCAGTTCTAAGGAACCTACCCATGGTGTTCACACAGCCTTGGCAATGCCAGTACTGCACTCCAGCACGTTTTGATTTGCCATCAGGCAAGGGACAGGGGTGGCACAAAGGGGATGGGGAAGAGAGAGCTGCTGCCCAGTAAACCAGACCCAGCCAGTCACTCCACTTGCTTTACATCCCTCTACTGCCACTGCCTCTCCACCTGGCTATCAGGAGAAATATCATTTAGAGGGAAAGAGAGAAACGGTGTGAAGGAACAGATAATGCTAAAGTCTAATTTTCTTTGGGCTTTTCATTTCCTGCCAAGATTATTCAGCTTCCCTTCGGTCCATGAAGTGAGAGCGACTACCCTGCTAAGCATCCTTCTGAGCCAAAAAGTAGATCAAGAACTTGGAAACAGCCTTGATATATATCTGAAGGAAATACAACTCTCAGAGTGATTTGAAAATTATCTTAAATTTTGTAAGGCAGTCAACAGCATAGATCTGTACATATCTGGCATAAAAAGGCAATTCCTCCCTGAGAAAACTGCACTAACACTTGAGAACTACAGACAGAGCAAACTAAAAAGAAAAAAACAACCCCAAACCACACCTATAACCTTAGGAACTAAACAAAACCAAACAAAAAAAAAACCCAAGCCAAACTACCAAACAAACAAAAAAAGAACACTGAAACAAAAAACCCCCACGCACCTATAACCACCACAACATGTATGACTGGATTAAAGAGCTTTGAGCCAACATAAAAACTTTAGCAAGAGCGTGTAAGAACATCTATGCTGTGGCAAAATGGTTTTCAGCAAAGCACTTTGTTCAGCAAAAGCTATCAGTAAACATCTGAAAAAAAGAAGACTAGGAATTGCCAAGTCTGTGGAGGATGACCAGCAGATACTGATTTTGCACATCTGGGAACTCTTGATATTGAATAAACAGTAATGTTTGCCAGGGCAAGTGTGTCGTAAACTACCAAATGGCACAATCATGATATAACTATCCCAGAGTCCCCTTACAGAAAGCTTAAAGCACCAAACATTTCAAGCAAAACCAAACCAAACCAAACCAAACCACCAAAACCAAACACACCATTCCAGCAAGGACCAGAATGGTCTTCACTGAATAAGAAAGACAACATGAGGGAAGAAGATGGAGTGACAGTGGTTTAGGCTGTAAATGGTTTCACAATGCTCTTCAGAGTTTTGCCTCAAGATTTCCACAGTTGGTCACTTCTGGACCACAAACAGGAGATCCAGAAGGGAATGATTTCAGAAGTGTTTATTTCAGATGAATTTGAATTAAATCTAATGAAGCACAATGTCATTTGACATTTAAAAAGCGAGGCATCAGCACTAGGACCAAGGAAGCTTGTTTTCCTCAGCATTTGTGTCTTGTGTTCAACTCTGGGGCCACAGTCAAATTTTTTTCCCCATGGTTAAGGCCCTGGTAAACAAATATTTGCTGCCATGTGGATTCTCTCTCGCTTAGTAACATGTGAGCCCATGAATGCCTCTCGTACAGGACTCCTCTCAAGCTTTTCTCTCCTCATTCAGTGGGGCGTATTTTCAACAAACTAATTGGAATGCTTTTTTAAACTTTTTCTATTTAGAACTTAACCATCTGTCAAATTTATTTAAATCATCTGCAGAATTATAAATCGCTGGTAAGGCTGGGGAAAGGAGAGAAACAAACCAACACATATGTGCCAAGTAATTGCCAAAGTACCATTCCTTGAGTGACCTGACTACAAACAAGGACAAACCAAGGATAAAAATCTTTAATAACCAAAGCAGGGACACAGATAGTCTCATAAAGTAAACCTGACACAGTATTTTTAAAAATTATTAGAATTATCTACCTTGTTTTGAAATGTCTTTGAAAATAAACAGTGACTTGGCACGATTGCCTTCTTCGGATGAACACTCACCACATTAATGGCACGAAGACCTGCATGTCCAAAGTACACATACCCAGCAGAAATCCCAAGTGCTGACTGATGAAGGATGTAATGATTTGGATGAAACTTAAAAAGTGACGATTTATTACTGTTGGTTAAGCCCCCCTGAATTCACCAACAAAGAAAATTCCAGAAATCATCCAGGGCCCAAGAGCAACACCATGAAACTGCTGCAACATGAAGCTGTACTTTGGGACTCAAAAAATCCAAAGGCTCTGATTATTCTAAATTGGTCACTCCACAGCTTTTTCCCAGCTATAAACTACAAGCAAATCATCAAGTACAAAGTAGTTATGACAATTACCACACCAAAATGTCATCTGTTCTGAGTAGACAGAGCATCCGCATAACGTCATTTAGGAAAATCAACATGAAAGTGTTAAGAATGATGAATTTTTTTTAATAAATGAATATAAATAGGTCACTTGTAACTTTATGATAATGGAATTAAAAGACTACAATATCAATAAACATACATTTTTTTATATATAAAAGTGTTGTTTATTGTAAGGAAACTTTAAATATAACCAACAATATTGAAAATATCATGACTGGCATTTATGGCCTTGATTGTAGTTTACTGCCATACAAGTAATTTCTAGCATTTTTCTTAATCACATCAAGCCAGTGCAAAATATAGGTAGCTTTTAGAGATTAAGCATACAGAATGACAAGAGTGTAGATTTTGGTTACCTGACATTTCCTTCTAGTATAACAGGCTTCTCTTTTTTCCATAAACCAAAAGTACAAAGGCAAGTTATCATATGTGCAATTATTCACACCAGGTTTCTAGGTAAAAAAAAATTACATTTGTAAATTTTGCTCAGATTGTATTTTGTTATTAATCCGACTTATAATTTATACCATACTGTATGGTATAAATTATATATTATCATATTATATAATCATAATTTCATATACAGGTATGATTATATAAAGTGTCAGAACATATCACTAACTGCAGGGTAATGATTGCATCAACGTACACAAATGTATGGCATTAGAAAAGTCATTATCTAAGAAGGAAAGATGTTGTAATTCAGGTGTTTGAAACAGGACATAAGCAGCCTTCCACCACCTCTTGCAGTGTTCTTTTGGCAGAACTACTGCCCATTGCCAGTATGTGCACGAGTTTTCCATGTACATCGACAGATAGGTACTACCACTGGACTGTGCCTGAAATTTCCAGTCACAGACCCTTGCAGGCAATAAGCCCTGTGCTCCTAATTGAGATGATATTCCCTCTCCTCAGTCTCAGAAGGTATCCCATGCTATTATGGCTGAAGACACTATTTCATGATGACCTACAGGTTTTTGAAAGCAGGACATGTTAGGTTTAACAATGACAGATGTGTGCAAAGCTTTGGAAGTACTGATCTTTCAAATTAAAAATATTTTTGCACTTCCTGATAAGGATTTTAAAGGACAAGCTTAGTTTAGCATGGCTTTCAATATCAATCACTTCAGTAATTGACTGTGATCTTTTACAGTTAAGATTAGACTGCAAGAAGAGAGATATACAGAGATCATTTCATTGAAACAGGTAAAAGATTTAACAATAAGGAAGGTGAGGTCTAAAAAAAAAAATTAACTAGAGAACAAGCATAGATAGAGAAGACAAAATGCATAAATATAAAACAAGGGAGAAGGAAAACAATATAGGTTATGTATGATTAGGTAGAACATGACAATGACCCATGCCTTTGCTTTGAAAGCATTAAGGTTAATTTGTCAGCTGTCCTCGCTCATGTACAGAATATGTAACTAATAAAAAATGCAGTTTATTGCAAAGATATACAAGTCCTCTAAATTGCATAAGATATTACAATGTCGTGCTGAAACATGACATATTAAACAAAGAGGACTTTAAAACAAATTACAAAATGTTAAAAATCAGATTTGGGTCATGAGCGTTACACAAAACGCATTGTCATGCTTTATCTTACGATTAATCTTGTGATTCACTACATCTGTGATAAATGCAACATAAAATCATGACAACTGTAATAGTCAGAAAGTAATTATCTACTGTATATCTTCTGTATTAATACATATAAACACTTTGTGTGCACTAATACTTTCAACATATCACATTCAAACTAACAGTCTTTCCAGAAAAGTTGTAACCTTTTTGAAGAACAGAAGCTGGTTCAACAAGTTCATCTCATGTGGGTTTTGTTTTTTTTTCAAATCTATTCTTTATAGAAATGCTGTGTTAAAGGACTTGATTTTCAAAGGTGCTGTGCTATTATAGGTCATCCTAATAGCAGATGGAATCATCAGCTCTAAGCACTTTTAAAAATCGAGTCCGCATTGCTCTTTTGTTTACTAATATTTCCACTGTAATAAGTAAAAAAACCCAAAGAACAAAAACAAACAAACAAAAAAACCCCCAACCAAAACGAAACCAAACCAAAAAACCCCAAACCCACTCTTAAAATCACAGAAAATGCTTGGCATCTATAGGAAGAGAGACAATTTCTCAGTGGACTAACCACTACTGTGCTATATTCTCATAACAGATCTTGTTGCTCCAATGTTTAGTTCATGCACTGGTATCGGCAATGTCCATGTTTGTTCCAAACAGAGCAACTAGCTGCTCCTCATAGTTGGCAATGTTTCTTTTCAGAATTTCCATACAAGGTCCCAAAAGCCTTTCAAACGCCTGCACATCCATAACTAAGATAAAAAGGGAGAGAAAGAGAAAGAATATGATGTGCTCAGCAGTTACAGACACTAATCCTGGTATTCATGACATTCCAATGTAAAATTTTAAATGACAACAGAACAGATACTACTGAACCATATACACTGTTTGCACAGAAGAGAACAGCTTACCTTAGCAAAACCAAGATCAACCAACACATTACTGTCTTGAAACTTCATAAATAAACTTGAATTTTCTGTTACTTATTTTGAAAATATTTTCCTATTAAGATGAATGTTGCTCAAGAGCTGGTGAAAAAGTCTGAAGGGTCCTGGATTCCTCCACAAAAGAAAGTTTTAAGACCCATGAGATTTCAAAAAGCCACATTCTTAACTGGTGTTGCTGGCTTTATTTGGGGGTCTAACTTAGCCTATTTCCTTGCTCTTTCTACTTGCTTCCACCCACAGTGAATATTGTAATAGATACTTATTTCCCAGCAAATGTACAAACGGCTGAAGACAGGAATTGGCATGCCATGTCAGTCACAGCCAACCAGAGTATCTCCTTCAGCTGATCACATAATGTGATCTGTAGTTTCAGCCAACAGGACAGGGGGGAAACTTCTTACTTCCAACCTGCTGGCCTGTAATCTCCTGTCTCCTGAGAGATGTTGAACACCTCTGCTATTTGGGAAGTGCCAGAGATCTCTGTTACTCACCCACACTGGGTAATGACACTCTTCCTCACTAATTGCCTCTTATTCCTTCCTGTCTATCATCTTTGATCTTTCTTGCCTGATCATCTCCGTGTGTTTGAGTTAGGAATTTTAAAAAATGGAGAAATTTTTTGGTTACTGGCTTGGTAATCAAACTATTACTCAAGAATGACAAATCTGTCTTTGCAATTTACTGTTTTCCCATAATTAGGAACAAATAATTAGGAGCTAAACATCAGATCCTGAAAAGCAATGGACACAAAGGGTTGTATGGTCTTCACTTTCCCTGTGCCTGAGACTACAGTGTGATGGAATTATTAAATTAACAGGTGGTGAAGACAAAGAATTTGCAAAGAGCTTAAATCTTGGTGATAAAATGGGACAGGATTTTTAAGAGTTATTTCTTATGAGTCATTCTACTGAGCAAAGAAATACTTTGCCTTTCTCCAGACTATTAGACATTTATCTGATAGTTATAAATGGTTTGCAGCAATACTCTGTACTGTCCTAAAACAATTTTTAATTCCATACAATCAAAGAAATATTGGAGAATTTGTGTTTTAATAGTATTAATCAATTGCAAATAATTTTTGCAGATAAATAATGTAAATAGGAATGCACAGCAATAGCTGATGTACTTAAACAGTCTTATTTGGGGAAATGTAATTAAATCTTATATTCTGGAAAAAGACAGAGTCACAATAAAACCAACCAAATAGATTATGTATCATTTTATATTAGATATAAAATATTACTGAACAATACCTAAACATTTGACAGTGCCAAGAGCAAATGCAG
This sequence comes from Margarornis squamiger, assembly GCA_035222235.1. Lineage (NCBI taxonomy): Eukaryota > Metazoa > Chordata > Aves > Passeriformes > Furnariidae > Margarornis > Margarornis squamiger. Next base: position 13,321,485 of record JAWWTY010000037.1, on the reverse strand, counting down.
AAGCAGCTCGTGGTTTGTTGGTTACAAGAGCAAGTTCTCCAAAATATTGTCCTCTTGAGCATCGAGCTATTTCAACTGCTCCATTCTCTTCTAGATCTTGTTTACCCTGAAATATCACGTGAAAAAAAGAAAGAAAAGCAAGAGTATGAGAGAGAGATTTACTGAACTCGGGACTGAATAAGCAAAATTAGTGACAATGGTAGCATCACCACTTAACACTTACAATACATCAAGATTTAAAAAAGGAAAATAAAAAAGTTCTGTGTTTTAAGGATGTTTACCTTCCTTGTCATTATAATCCTTACTTCCCCGGATTCTACAATGAAGAAAGAATCAGCCAAGTCACCCTGCACAAGGAAAAAAAATAAAGTGAGTAAAGGAAAGGTAACGTTTCCCTTTTAGTTTAATTAACATTGAAGTATTTGCAACCAGTGCCTTAAAGCTTATCTTTTTGATACCTGTTGCAGAAGAAATCACTTTTAATTTGAAAACATACTCTAGGCACATAAAAATGAAAACATCTATACAGAACTGCCAGCAAGGCCTTTTCATGAAAGACAAAACTGACTGTGCCTTACACAAAAAAATGGAGAAAATCAATGTTATGGAAGATTTTAAGGATTCTTACTCCTGTTTCTCCACTTCTGTATTTCTTCCAAATTACTTCCCTTACCAAGTTTCCAGTATAAAAAGCCTCCAAGGGCTGTCTGATATCCAGTAATTATTAATTAATTGGGGCAAGACAATCTCAGCTGCCTCTCCTGAAGAGTTTACTTCTGCATTCTTTTTCAAAAGATTACCATATTTTAACAATAAAAACAGGGTAAGTCTTCAGTGCTCCTCACTGGAAGCACATTTATACAGTTTGAATTCCTAAGTATACTAAAAGTGTTGACTCCTTTATTTATACCAACAAAGAGGGCTGTTTTTCAAAGTACTGTAAGTGAAAAGTTAGCTTTTGAAACAAAATAATCACCTGCCTTAGATGTAAGATTCATTGGTTTTGTTCAGGTGAAAAAGAAAAATAGAGTTTAAAAGTATGCCTTATCTATAGATAACATGATTACTGTTACCTATTGGGAAAGAAAAACTAAAAGGAGAAATAAACTGTACCTGAGCAATGATTTGTTCTCCGTCTTTGTACACTTTGGTACCAATCACATCAACCACTTTTAAACGCTCAGACATCTTTGTTTAAAAAGAGAAAATGTAAGAAATACTTAGTTAACATTATGATACTATTTAGAAAGCACTTTCATATTTCTTTTTATGAATATTTGCACAGAATATTGTATCTTGATTTTCCTGTTTTGATAACCATTAAAAAAAGAACTGCTGAATGGTTTTCCAGAGGATATATTACAGATTTAACAGCCAGATATCTTGATAGAGCTTCCATTTTTGTAAGAAGTCTATATATCCCAAGTCTTCAAAAATTATTTTGAAATACAGTAGTAACAATAATTCTTTATTGTTATCCTAATTTATCCTAAATTTAGAAAAACCAGAAGTATGCACAATTTTATTGCAGAGAAACTTTGAATTCCAAATTTAAACTCTTCAAAAGCAGAATCTTATCAGGAACCTCTGATATAGCCATTAAAATAATTCCATAAAAATCTTACTTCTAAAGATTTAAGGAAAGGCAATGACTCAATAAAACTTTCATACATTCTTCTCTTTTTGGCATTATTTTTTACAATGATTCTTCGGAACGTTACCCTGTCCTGAAAACACAAAAAGAGAGTTTATTAACAGAAAGCATGTGTGTGCTAGAAAATACTTTAGAAATGGCTGAATATGTTCAAATTACCCAATTTTAGTCACCGACAAACCAGCTGGCCCGTCCCTCCCTACAGTCAGTTGCGAGAGATTCCTCTAGAGGTCAATCAAGAGCTCCTAAAGTTGAGCTCCTGATCCGACTCACGTTATGAAAATCTCAGCCCTTTGGCACAGAGCACATACCCAGTTCACACAGAGAGGGTACAGAGTTTACATTAAATGTTTCATTTACAAAGTTTAGTCATTATCCTGAGCTCCCATACGTATTGATATGTACCAAAGGAGGTTTTTGTATTATTATACAAACAAAACCAAAATACATGCGTCTGGGTCTTGGGTCAAGCCCACTTTCTGCTATTTCAGCAGAACAAGAGTCACTGCTGCCCTAAAGAGTCAACTGGACATTCCTTAGTATTTGGCCATGCAAGTAAACCAGACAGATGGAAAAACTACACAAATGCTGTTTTCTTCTCTTAACTTCACATGACTGTGTCCTGGTGACAGACAGAGGGGAAATGCATTGCAAGCCTTCACTGCTACAGGTGGCACTTACTGGCCATCACATCCCAATCCAATTGAAAGCCATTCTTATAGTGTCCTACGTAATCCCCAAAGTCACGTGGACTAAGCTGGTGAAAAAACCCCAGGTTTCACTCCAGTGGGAAACTGTAATCCTGGGATCATTCATTAGATCAATATGTACATCTTGAAGAAGATGGTCATCCCAGTTCTACTCTTTTGGTAAATTCTATCATTGGTGTTGAAGATCCAGATAGTATAACCTCATACTGCAATTTTACTCTGGAACCAAAGGCATTTCCAATCAAGATTCAGGGAAAAAAATTATATGCAATTGTCAAGTGGTTTTCAATTTGGGAAATCATAATTAAAATAAAACCAAATTTAAAAAAAAAATCAGTGCTTTTTTAAGCCTCAGAGTTGCATCTGCAGATTCTGGAAAAAAACCAGCATTGTGTTGGGAGTTCTCAAGAATTTTTAGAATTAAACTTTCTGAAATTACATAATATAACATATATTAGTGCTGATATAGCATTCCATTGCAATATATACTTTTTTAACTAAAATTTTAAAATAGTTTAAAACAAGTATTCCACTTACCAAACCCCAGATGGCACCAGGAGAGGTAGCTATAATTGTAGCTGCTCTGGGTGTGTTGTACATTAAGGCCAACTCACCAAAACATCCTCGGTTATCATAGGTTCCAACACACCTCCCAACTCCATCACATTTTACATAAATATCATATGTACCTCTGTTAATAAAATATATAAATACAATCAGTAGAATCCAGCCCTGGTTTTTGCTAAGCAGGTTCTCAGTCCATTTTTTATACCATGAATTCCAAAGATAAAGTATTTGAACTATATATTCACGTTTTTAAGTGGTATTAATACCTTGTAGAGACATCTCAATGACTTCTATAAATAATAAAAGTGGACTCTTTTTAAAGGAAAGGATAGGGTTATTAGTTTTTACATTAACTCAGTTTAAAGACAGACTGGATGTACAGTGATCTATTGATCACCAGAACTTATTAAAAATTAAGACCTAACTTACTATCTCTGTCTTAATTTCACTTTAACCACACTAAACCCAAATGTCACAAGACCTCACAAAAATTGTTACGATAGGATCACTGAAATAATAAGACAAGTTACTTAACATTTTTAATATTTTACAGTAGTCATTTATAATGAAACAAATAAAAGAGAAGCAGGAATCAGAAGGAATGTATCTGAAAAGCAACATAAGATTACAAAATAAAGATATGCATTTACCTAATATATTGTGCATTTCTTCTCCCCGGCATTAAATTAGTAACTTTTTTTTTTGCTTTGGGAATGCAGTAAAATCTGGTATCTTGTAAAACAAGATGTGGCCACCCCCATTGATGCTGAGCCATCTTTTTGTTCAGTGCTGAATATTTGTATGCTATGTATTGATAAATCATATGAATGCAATGCAAAAATCTGCGCAATTATTTCACTGATAAGGGACATAGAGGTGATTCACTGCACCTGAAACCTGCAAGGCTGACAGAATATTGTGAAATCCCTGCAGCCTTTTGCACAAGAAATGACAATCTGTAACCTCACAAAGCTGAAAAATGTTGTCTTTCCAGCACAGAATCCTGACACAATTCTGTGATCTTCTGATGTAATATTTAGTTACAGGGGGCCTACAACAATCATCCAGTCCAGCAACCTGGCCACTTCAGGGCTGCCCAAAAGTTAAAGAATGGTATTAAAAGAATTGTCCCAATGACTCATACACTGACAGGCTTGGAGCATTGACCACCTCCCTAAGAAGCCTCTTCCAGTGTTTGACCACCCACTTGGTAAAGAATCCTAATGGCAAGTCTGAACCTCCCCAGGCACAGCTTTGAACCATTCCCATGAGTCCTGTCACTGAATACCAAGAGAAGAGCTCAGTATCTCCCTCTCCACTTCTCCTGCTCAGGAAGCTGCAGGGAGCAACAAGGTCACTGCTCAGCCTCCTCTTCTCTAAACTAGACAAACCCAGAGCTCTCAGCTGCTCCTCACAAGACATTCCTTCCAGCCTTGTCACCAGATTTGCTGCCCTCCTCTTCACATCCTTCTAAACTGTGGGGCCCAGAACTGCATACAGTGTTCAAGGGGAGGCCACACCAACACTGAACACAGAGGGATATGTACACTGATCTACACTGATCAAAAGTCTTTGCATTTCTTTTAGAGTTCTAGCACTGCCAGAAATCACTGTGTTAGCCTTAAACTACAGGTACAAATAGGAAAAGGTGGTTTGGGACAGCCTGGCTGGAGCCTTTGCCAACAGACTAGTGAAGGATGCCAAAATAAATGCTCTTCCTAACTCACTGATTTCAACAGTAATGATTATCTAGGATGTTACTTAGTTACCTGCTTTGTCCCATACAGATCTCCAAAGGAAAAGTAGAGACTTAGCTATTCAAAGTCTAATAATATTCATGCAAGGAAGAAAATCTACAGGTAATACTGAAATGCAGTAAGATTTCACATATTGGCCTGTAAAACTTTTCCCATTGTGTTTTGTGTTAGATCTCTTTCCATGTTTTATTAAAAAAAAAAAAAAAAAAAGGGGGGGCGGGGGGAACCCCAAACCAGAAAACCCCACCTTTGGTATCTAGCAATACATAACAGGAACATATTCCCATATGAAAAAAATCTGCCTCCTTTTAGACACTGCTCTCCAGAGCTCAGACAGAGCTGTACTGGTTCACATGTGCTCTTTTTTTTCTCCCATGCAAATATATGTAAGAGTCAAATACAAGTTCATAGAATATAGATCTTTCTCAATGGACTTTTGCATAATATTTTGTGCTATAATGAGACACAGCAATTCACCTATCAATGACGTAGAAGTTGTCACCATCATCCCCTTGATCAATTACATGTTCCCCTCCTTCAACCAGCTTTTCAAACATCGCATCTAACACCTGAGACATCTGTTCCTGTTCAAAAGAACACAAAGACAAGGAATTATCATCTGCTTTTAATACTTTACTCTTCAAATTAACGAACTGGCCAGCTTCCCAACATGCAGATAAAAAACATTAATGAATGAAAATATTCACACTACAGAAATATGTGGATCAATGGAAAGACAGTTTTATTTAGCATTGAGTGTTTTATCCTCTTCCAGTGTTCAGAGCACAGCTTCCATTCTTGTCCCTGCAAGTGATAAAATAGCTCTTCCCTGCAATATAAATTACTCATGACCATTCAAAGAGAGAATTTCAGCCTTCTTAACTGAGTAATGTTATTCCATTGAAAGAGAAAACTGCATCTCTTATTGCATATGATAGATTTACCTGATTTTGTCTTCACAAACAGAATTTAAAGTTTCAAAATTATTGTTAAGTATTTTGAAAAATCTAAAATATACAATGCCTGCAGAATGTTGGGCCAGATGTAATAATAAAGGTCTGCCGTGCTTTGGTTGAGTATGTAAGTGCTGGACTCTTTGGGAAACAGGAATTTACATACTTGCTAATTTGAATGGAATACAAATGTTTAGAGAGAAACATTAACAGACTAACAAAACGTGATCATCTGAATTATTACTGTCTAATAACAGAACCAAATCACTAATTACATCATTTGTGTTGTTTGGTGTAAATTTGCTAAAACTTGACTATTCACATCTGAAAAAAACTAACACAGCTCACTACAGATTAACAATGTAAATCCTAAAAAGATAATTTAAACATTTAAATTTTATTTTCAGTTTATCCTGCAAATACCTACAATTCTAACAATAATCACAAAGATATACTCTACTTTTTGAAACTTATTAAGTATATGTATCATAGTGGAACAAGCAGGTTCTAGTGAAAGCCTGTCGATTTGCATTTTGCAGTGGTTCAGTTCACAGCATTTCCAGCCACTGAAAGATGGATGGCATTTGCCTTTCCAGAGACAAGCAGTTTAAGCCAGTCCTGTAGAGTCCTTCTGCAGCCCATGGACAGAGATAGCCATACAAGGTAGCTCAGAATCATTCTCTAGAGAATTCTCTTTCTTTCCTCTAAGGATAGAGATATCTATTGTATCTCCCAGTTACACACAATTTCCAGACATATAAATTAGGTGAAATGAATTCCATCCTTATGCTGTTGAATCTCTTCACTTACTGAAAGCTTTTAAAAATATCAGCAGTAGCATGTTATCCAAGGCTTTTTGGAAAATGGAAGCTAATTACCATTTGACTTTACGTAGTTTGCTATGTGTGGGCACAAAGAACCAGAGAATGGCAGCATCCATCCTTTGTACAGCTGAGCAGGGTAAAGTACAGCACGACAGCATGCAAGGTCAGCAAGGAATCATTTCACTATGTCTCTACTTAGTTAGTACCTTTGTTAGTATAAACAGGGATGTATTTGCAAAAAGAAGGACCATTTTAGGTATCTGTGAATGTGTTATAATTCATTTCAGAGAAAAAGTGTGTGTGGGTGCCATTGGGAGAGACTGAAAATGAGGCACAGGAGTTGCCTTTTAAAAACTTCCATGCTTAAATTAATAGGTAATATTACCTTGTTCTTTTCAGACCTTCCTATGTGAACTAAAAGAAACTCCTACAGAGTCTGCAGAACTGACCTAATGTCAGTTGTCTAAAGCACTTAAAGCAGCACCTTTCCTTCCTCCTGCTTTACATATGAGTTGAGAAAGTGGCTCCCCAACCAAGAGCCTTTGGCTGCCATTTGAAAACAAGTACGAACATACAGAATGCTCCACACTTCATGGGAGTCTAGAGGCCATGTATTATCCTCTAAAAATGCATTATATGGGCCTCAATCCTTGGAAATTCAAATACTTCCAAGATATCTTGGGAAAAAAGATTAAATGAAGAAGATGGCTATTTGATGTACTGGAGGAATAATATAGTTAAAATCTTTATTCCGTGTGCTTCCATTGCAGCACTCCAGTCACAGGAGGTGCCCCACCATGTTTCTATGATGCCAATTAGGCTGTAGCCCTGCATAAATAAGGTGTGTGCAAGCCTGTTGTACTGCCATTCCACAGGTGAAATGTACAGGATTGTGTGCATGTTTACAATCTGTTACAAAAGACATGATGAGATTCAGAGGAACAAAGCCCCAGACAGGAATGACAACTGGTTTATGAGGGACATCCCTCTGGAACAGTGTTTGATTCCATCCCTCTTGCCAGGTCAAGTGAAAAACTATAACTAAACACTCTCCTCTCACAGACTTTGTATCACACAAAGTGCTGTCCTCCAGATGCATGTTGCTTTATTTAAAATAGTATGTTAACCTAAATTTCTCTCAAGACAACAAAATAAACATGGCAATCACATCTCAAAAGAATTCCTTGAAAAAAAAGTACTCAGTGAGATAATGGCCATTAAGTATAACTAAAACTACATTTTATTTAGTATACAACTCACACAGATTAAAAATCCAGTCACTGGTATGTCCTTGCAAGACAGGTTTTGATTCATTCAGGAGAGCTGGTAGACTCTGATATGTCCTTCCCAAAAGTCAAAGGCTCTTTCAGCTGCCAAACTACCAAGTGCTCTGCTATTGCTGTGCCAGGTACGTGCTTTCTTAGTACCAATTTGCAAATTTACTGTGAGCTATTTTGTAAAGGAAAAAAAGACAAAGCTCTCCACACTAAACTCAAACATTGGGCCTTTCAGGAAGCATTGATGTTTAAACTGCTGATGCAAACATTTGTTGTTTGACAAAGTGCTACCTGAATCAATGAAGGCATTGTAGATTAAATGGAAAGTAGGAGATGATCATCACTGGCAGTCATGACAATGACAAATGTAGAAAGTGACTTCTGAAAATGTTCCTTTCCCACTATTTAAGAAAAGGTATTCAAGAGATAGAAGGCACAGCTACTTTTCTACAATTAAAATTATGTGGTGTCTAACAGCAAACTGAGACAATCTAGCATATGACATGAGCTGGTAAAATCCAGCTATTAGAATGGGTGCAATAAGTCTCTAAACTAATGGATGGTACAATGGAATTATATATGCCTGGGAATTCCCCAAAAGAAGGATGAGGGTGCTGCTGGACTGCTGCCTGATACACAGGAAATCTCAGTTAATTTCCCGTTCAGATCCAAGACATCCTGCACAATTAAATAGGCATAAGATTGTCTTGCACTTGAGTAAAATCGTACCAAAAAGACTTGCCTATCTAATATGACTTGTAAAAATTAGAATGTTCTGAGAGACAACCATAAGATTGTCATGTGAACAAAGTGAATCCGCACTTCTTCTATTGTCCCTGAGTTCATAAACCACTTCATTCTCTCCTGCTACAACCATTTCACTAAAATGAGCTCCAGAAAAAATGGAATCCTACTGGCCATCTTATCCTCACTTTGTGCAATATGAAATATCAATGAATTAATATTCAACATGATATTAAGAAGTCAATGAAGTAGACAGAATACCAGAATATAGAGCAGGATGTGGGGCAGGCAGGTAGGGGAAAGAGAGGGAGAAGATGTTAGTAAAATGGGCAAGGAAACCAAGGAAAGAAAAGGACTTCTTAATCAACAAGTCAGGACTTTGTGGAGGAACAGTAGATTACAGAATTCACGTGTACAGCTCTCTGCATTTGTTTTTCACAACAAAACCAGGTGCATACACTCCTTGGAACTCTGATATAAATGTTAGTAGCGATACTGATCCAATTCAAAATATTTCATTCCCTTCTGCAATATCCACTTTTAAACTAACCAAAAGGCATTTATTTCTTCACTATCGAAGAATCTAAGTTGTATTTCAATGTGTAATCAATATTTTCAAGCAGCATTTTCCTTGAAAATATACCTTGACCTTCTTCCACATAGTTACATGTTAAATTAGTACTCTGCCTCTCAAATACCATGCACATGTCCATCAGCCAGGCTCAGTAACACATTTCATACTTTGTAACAGGCTCTCTGAGCTAAATGGCTGATTCTTTTCAGCAGTTTGCTAAAAAAAAATAGCAGAAATAATTCAGAGTTGCAACCAGGTTCCAGAATTCTTAAGCCAAATATGAAGGTACCTTACATTGTGCAGTTCTTTTGCCAAACATCTTCAATAGCTGATTAGAGAATCACAGAATAATTTATGTTGGAAAAGACCTTTAAGGTGATTGAGTCCAACCATTAACCCAGCACTACCAAGTCCACCACTACACCATGTCCCAAAGGACCACATCCACATGTCCCTTAAACACCTCCAGAGACGGTGACTCCACCACTTTCCTGAACAGCCTCTTCCAATGCTCTGACAACCCTTCCGGTGAAGACATTTTCCTAATATCCAATGTAAACCCCCTCTGGCTCAACTTGAGGCAGTTTCCTCTTGTTCTGTCACTTGTTACTTAGGAGATGAGACTGACCCCCACCTGGCCACAATCTTCTTCCAGGGAATTGGAGAGACTGATAAGCTCCCCTCCTTTTCTCCAGGCTAAACACCCCTAGCTCCCTCAGCTGCTCCTCCTCAGCCTTGTGCTCCACATCCATCACCAGCTCCGTTTCCCTTCTCTGGACACGCTCCGGCACCTCAGTGCCACTCCTGTACCGAGGGGCCCAAAACTGAACACTGGACTCAAGGTGTGGCCTCACCAGTGCCGAGCACAGGGGATGGTCACTGCCCTGGTCCTGCTGGACACGCTATTGCTGATACAATGGGCAAGGTGGAGAGAATCCCTGTTTGCTGTATCTGATGTGGTTTTGTTGCCTTCAGTTAAAACAGAGCATTAAGTGCAGTTCTACTGTTTGGGATCCCTTTAATTTGCAAAGAGCTTTGTGTCATCTTAGAGGACAGACTCTTAACGTGTTCAGGCATTCTGGGCTCAGTCATATATATGTGTGTGTGTGTGTGTGTGTGTGTGTGTGTGTGTGTATTTATATATTTATATCTATCTATATATATATATGCATATGTGGGGGGTGTATACTCCAAAATTTGTAGTTCTGATTCTTCAACGAAGTTTTTAAGAACCTAAAAGCATTATGAGAATGTTCTTTAAGTAGTTGCAAGGAATACTTTGGTCTTAAGTAAAAGAATACACTAATCATAAAACAGTTACATTATGCTCTCTTTCATCTTCCTTCAAGTTAATCAATTCTAATTGATTAATCAATATTTGTGCTCTTTTATACTAATTCCCCAGGTACAGGAGTGGCATTATGCCCAGAAATTGCCTACTGCATATTTGTGAACAATATGTATAATTTATCACATTTTAGAAAAGGGTCAAGATCTATTTTAAATATTCTCTAGAAGCATTAGCAGGACAGAGCTCTCCAACGTAAAATTTCACTGAAAGAGAATAGATGATCTAACTCTGCTTGTGAATTTTTGCAAAAGAAAGGATTCAAACTTTAAGTGCAAGGGCGTGGCACAGCTTTGATGGTACCAGTCCCTTGAGCCACCCTGTTACTCTGATAAAAGGTCCATCAGGTTTTTTAACTGCTGCCCTATTGGCTGTAACAGCCAAACCAAATAGTCTGTTGTTAATCACAACCAGCAAATTTTCCTCCTAAGAGACAAAACCAAAACAACAACTCTGAATGGCATTGTAAAAAGGAAGTGTAGAAGGCTGCCTCGGACTCTAGATGAGCTGTTGCTGCTGTTCCTCCAGGTGACAAAACAGTTGTTAGGCTGGACAGAGAAATTCCACTAATAGCGACTTAAGGCTTATCCTCAGTAACAGCTCAAGACATCTGGTCATCATCTTGTTTTCTCCCTGCTGGCTTGCATAAAGGGAAAGTGAGGGGAAAGAGGGCATGCAGCTTCTGATTCCACTGCTAGTAACCTGCAGCATCTGGAGCACAAGGGAGGTGGTCTGGTAAGATGCTTTGTGTGTCCAGGGAGAGTAAGCAGCCTGGCACACCATGGCAGTCCTGGGAGAACACAAGTAGTACTGTGGTTTCTGGCAATGGGGTGGCAAGCAACCAAGAAGACAATAAATAATTCTCTGGTCTAAGATGAAGAGATTTTTCTTAGAAGAACAGGAAGAGATGCTTTAGTAAATGAATGAGTTAATCTAATATAGGTTACATTAATAGAATGGGGAGAAGAAAAACACCTGAATAGACCTTTGTCTTCTAATTCACTCACCCACATGGTTCTTCTCCTAGAGTTTGTCAATTCTTTCCTGTTCTTATCCTCTAAAAAGTAGCCAAACACCTCTGGAAAACATGTTTGCCTCATCTTGTTGCAAATGCATGTTTCAATCTGTATTTTTCTCCTCAAGTAATTTTTTCAATAATGTTATGCCCTAGCTAAAACTGATATTGAGTAACAGCAACTAAACGGGAAGGGATTAAGCCCTCAGAAAGGCAAAAAGATTGCTACCATACCCAATTCTTTAAAAGAATTAAAGGGAGTTGACTCAGGAGTGCTTTGCTGAACTCACATTCACTGACCAGTTGCATCTTCATCAATCTACAAAACTAAAGAAAGTTCCAAGAAAATTAAGTAACTTCACAGACTTTTAGGAGTTTTTAAGAGTTGGCCTTTAAAACATAAGAGTGTTGCTCTGGGAAATGTACCAGAGCTGGTGTTCCTTTACACTACTATATTTTCAACCATAGCCAATATGTGAAATATTGATATTTATAAATAATTCTGTGTAAGTTTACCTGTCTAATATTCAATAACTGCTATAGGTAAATGCAGGCTGAAGACAGTGTTGTGTGTGTATGGCAAGTCCTAAATTGTCTCCGAGTCTGAAGGTTATCTTTTTCTCCTCTCTCTCATTTAGCCTCAAGTTCCAATGGTTCGGCTGTTTCTTAATTTTATGTGATGGCTCTTGTCTGTTCAGATGGACTTTTTGATTAACATGCTGAGCAGCACTGTAAGTCACCTCCCAATTGCTGCAACTTCTTCTGCTTTAATGATTCCCTTATCTTATCCTTCCATTCGAATTAAAATACAGTGTGTGAGGGTGGGATAAAGTTTTAAGAAAATGTGGACTCCACTGAGCATCATGTACTGAACACAATTCTGATCATGCTGTAAGACACGTTGTTATTCTGTATTTGAGAATGATGTTTGACATCCTGCTAAAAGGCCAACAGGGAAAAGCCATTAAGCACTTTATATTGTCTCTATCTCTCTAACTGCCCTCTGAAAAAACAATTTTCATACACAGAACTATAGGAGAAGGAGGCTGAAGTTCAATGAAAGGGTGAAAAAACCGTAACAGTGGGAGTGGGAGATGCTATCAATACAAAGCTTGACTTTTGTTCCAGAGACTTGAGCTTTAGCAGCTGCAGATATTATCTCTCTCCAAGATGAAGGAGGTTTTTGCTAATACTCTGGAAACTGCAGCAGCTCTCACACTGCAGGGTGGAGAAGCAGAGGGGAGGAAGAGAGCTGGCATAGGAACATTTAAATTACTGTAACTACAGTGGCAGAGCCCTTGAGTCACTGCCTAGAAGGAGAACAAGAAGGAGGAGTGGGAGAAGTCCCCTGAGGACTATGGATCCTGGCTCCACAGAAGGAGCAAGCCAGACTTAAGAAGGCTAAATTTTAATACCCTTGCTATCTTCAGAGCTCAGTAGTTTTCCAGCGTCTTTTATGAGTAAAATTATAATGAAAAACTCTTTTACAAAAATTATCTTATTCAACTTCCCAGAATGTTCTCTGTAAAGAACTTCAAGCAGGAGGACGTGTTCTTAATCCACTGGACAATCTGAGCAAAAGTGGGTGAGCAAGACTTGGGAGATCCCATGAATGCATTTCAAGGCTTTGCATTGCAGAGCTCCACAAGGGAAGAACTCAGCTAAGAAGTCTTCTGCTAAATATCTAGGACAGACTGTGGGAATGATTACCAATTGCAAGTAAATTCAGAAGCAAAACCTAAAAAAAATTAGTTCAAAGCATCGGTATTGAGACAGCAAGCACAGTCCTGAGAAGACCTTCATAAACAGGAAGTACTTCCTCAATATTGCTTGGAAAAAGTCCACAAATGCTCACACCAGAACACTTTAATGCTCTGTGTCTACACAACATTACAATATAGATGATATGATGCTGATAGATCCCTATCTTGAAGACCAAGTGGCTGATGACTATTTAGACAAAAGATCTAGTTCTTGCTATAAGGGAAAGCAGATCCCATCCAGAGGATTGATCCAGCAGGCACTATTAACATCACAGCAGGTTCTAGGAGCACACGATAATCCCTGGGTCTCAGGGCTCTTAAGAGAGAGATGCTCAGAGACTAACCAAGAGGCGTCTGCCAAAATGCCATTGGAAGACTAATGTAATGATAGTCCAGCTAAGGGGAAGTCAGGACATAGCAACAACAATGAAAATATATAATAAAGCAATTCCATATCCAGAGCAGACGCTGAAGCTATTCAGGAAAATAATTCAGGAACAGAAGGGGTAAATGTTTGCATGACTTTAGATTGAACAAATATATTGGAAAAACGAGGGAATTAGGAAATCTTCTGTGTCAGATCCCTAGTGCCCCAAGACTGGACACGCATTATTAGCACCCATGTTGAGACTTTTGATGCCCTCCTCTAAATGCTGACTCCAGGGTTTGTGGCTCACTACTCCTCAGGGCTTCTCAGGCAAGAGGTACCCAGGGCCTTTGTGCACACAGAAGGAGCACCTGGAAACCTGCAGCACAAATTTATGTGCATTCTCTGTAACAGCACCTGACTTCCCAACAAAGCTGCAGGCTGGTCTTTCCATTAGCTCCCTCTTGAATCAAATTTTAAACTTTCCGTTCTCATACTTGAAACTCTACATAATGATTTTGCTTCCCCCCATGCTCCCTCCCCTGACAGCACTGAATCAATTCTCTTGAGAAAGCATTTGGTGTGCTGTGAGTCATCCCAACCTCAGTATGTATGTTTTGATTGATACGACCACCTTTTCCCTCAAACAATCCTGTGGGGTTTTTTGGTAGCATTATCACCTTTGTCTGATCCAGATCACTCATTCAATTCATTTAAGCTTTCTTAAAAACCTGTAGTTGTTCTGACAGGCAACAAAAGGAAATTATTTGCAGAGACGCAAATTATCTGAAGCTTTCTTATGGTATCTGCATTAAGTGAAATAATAAAACACCTCACTATTGCCTTTCTCTTTCCCCCTATAGCTCACCAGTTCATTTACATCCATAACTAAACTGTAGGCTTTGGGTGTAATTTTCTGTTTTGAGGGAGCATTCAGCACTTTTTGGATGCTAAAAAGTAACTAGTAGAGATAAACATTCCAGTTAACTGATGCAATTATATACATCAATGTACAGCAAGATTTAAAATAAGAGATAGACTTTACAATCATATTAATGTATAGACTCATATTACTGTACTTCAGGATTATAATTTATGGTGGTGAACAGAAGACTCTCTATATGATGTATCAGTTATAGAAATGGCATTTCTGGAATTCATGAAATGGTCAAGAAAGCATATGTAAGAGCTTACAAAAGTCAAATCTGTACATTTCTGTTCAAAACCTTGAGAATGAATTCTTAGCAGCACTGCTAAATGCTGTTCATTACAAAGGATTTCTTACCGGGTCTAGGTTCTTAAAAAGAAGAATGTCCTTGCAGGCCTCCTGCAGTCTGTTTCTTTGATCATCTGTTTTGGGGTGAATAATCTGAAGGATATAATACAAAATCATTTAAAGTGATTATCACATAGCAGCACTAGCTAAAGGACTGAGCTAATTCAACTATGCATTTTACATAATATTTTTGCCATGAATCATAATACTTTTATTTCGAAACCTTCAGGCTTTGAATGAACATTCAATGATAACATGGTATCATGACAGCATTAGCTAATGGAACACTGCTCTATTTAAGCTCACACGATCTTTACACCTGTAGCATCCAGTTCATTTCTGCAAGCCATCCTGGGTGCCTTTATCTACACTAGTGCTACGTAAACACTACTCTGCTACTCTCTAATCAGATTTGGGGCATGCATATTTTATAAATAGCACCACTGTTACATTCAGCTATTTGCCATGACTACTTCCTAAAGAGTATTTTGTGAAATAGTATCGGTGTTAAATTTATATCAGAAATTTCACAGAGTAAACAACAGACTTGACACTATCTGAGTGAGACAGAGATTTACTAAATTACCAATGTCTGGTTCGTGTGAATATCAATCAAGTTGCTCAATTCAGATGCTTTAAAAGATATGCTAAGTATAGCTGTGATACTATAGGGAAAGCTTTTTGACAGTGTTACACACCAGAAATTAGGTAGAATACAAACAATTAAACTTCTCTTGAAAGTCATGCTATTTCATCTTAAAAGCTAAATAAATGTGCTTAAAAGGGTGACAAATAAAAGAAAGAAATACAGTTCATTAGTTTTTGCACTGTACATCTAAAAATCTTAGCAATTTTATAGTTTACCTTTTTTCTGCCTTACGAAAAATAGTAGAATACTGAGAAAACTGTTGCAAGATTATGAGGACACCAAATAAGGTTTTTTAGGAGCAGGTGTTCTCTGGGTAAATATAACTGCACAAAAATGTTTCTTTAACTATGTACCACAGGTTTGGTAATTTAGAATGATACTCATATCAGGTCCTACATGGATGACTATTACAGAGAATTTTAAATGTTCCTTTCAGACAAAACCCCATGAGGTCACTAAAGTATACTATAAAAGGATGTTTTTGGAAAGGAATGGTAATGCTGGTTACATTTTTCTTCCTAAATTTGTTGCCCAAGAGTTGAAAAAGTAAGTATTTTATTCTAAGCATTAAGTACCCTAGATTCTGCGTCATCCTCTTCATCATCAGGATTGTAAGCTTCTGCACACACTGAAATGAAAAAAAAATAAAAAAAGTATAATCTTAATTCAAATTGCAGTATGTTTCCCAAGATTTACAGACCAGAAAATGCATGGTGTGGCACAGGAATAATACACAGTAATGTAATACACCCAGTAGAGAAGATGCTGCTGAGAAGGGTCCACAGCAGGTCCACTCCAAACTGCCGGTGAAACTAAGCTACACTCGTATCATTTTTGGGCATGTTTTCCCTGGTTTGAAAGACCTCTATTATACTTACAAATTTCTCACCTAACCTGTTCTAAGTTATCTTACCTTACTATCAGAATTTTTTTTCTGATGTCTAAATTAATTACTTCTTGTAAGAAATTAAGCTCATCCATACGGGATGCAGAGATCAGGTCACTCCCTTCATCTGTGTCTGTTCAGGGTGGTTTGGGGTGTGTTTCTTTGGCTGGTTGGTTGGTTGGCTCAGGGTGTTTTATTGGGGTTTTTTTGCATACTTGAAAACTTTCCACTCCTACCTACCTTTTACTTTTTAGGCTAAATAATTCTGGTTCTTCATTTTTTTTACTTACAAGTCACATTTTTCAGTTCTCTAACTCTCCTAATTGCCATTCCCTGAACTCCAATTAGCCCTTCTTTATTGAAAAATGATGCTCAAAACTGGACCCAGTATTTGAACAGAGCAGAGTACTCAGTACAACAGATTAATTACTCCATTTATTTTGCAGGCTATATGACTTTTTCATCCATCCATGTCTTCTTTGCAACCACTTGATTATGTTTACTCCTGTAATATTTGTGATATATATAATTTTTGAAACCCACTGCTTATCCAGCTCTCCTGTGCCTGTACATGGCTACTCTGTCCAAGCGTAGTACCATGCACTTACACCTACTAAATATTACCTTATTTTCAAAGCCATTTCAAGATCATTTTCAATTCTAATCTTGTTCTCCAGCACTCTCCTAATTCCTTCTCAACTTTGTGACAACTGCAAATTTAATAAGCATATTCTCTAAAACATAATCCAGATTATTACGGAAAAAACAGAACGGTGTCTAAAATAAACTCTTGTGGAATACACATGAGGAAAACAGCAGTAGCTGCTCAGGGTTTATGTTATCCATCCAGTTCTGCAGCTACATCCCATGCAACTTATGGTAAGACACTGCTTGATATTCCTTAGCTTGTTTATAGGGGAGTCTTGAGAAACAGCATTCAGAAGTCTCTTAAAATGAAAATGTAGGACCTCTGCTCCTTTTGTTTTATCCACAAGTTTCAATCTCTTGTTACAGGGTATTAGATAGTTCCAATAAATCTGTGCTGATTGCTGTTTGTTACCTTCCTCCAGGTATTTATAAAATGAGTATTTGTCTGTAATTTTTCTAGGAACAAAAACAATCTGTACATCTGTGATAGACCTCTCCATAGCTCCCTCATCCTTTTGAAATGAGTTTTTCTATTTTTTGGAGTTGTTTTTTTCACACTTATTTTTTCTTATGGCAATTGCTAATACAGCTGGGACTAATTTACACCATTTTTCCAGTTTCCAAGTATAGCATGTCTGAGGCACAGCTAACCTGGGAACTCCTAACACGTTAAGTACTGTCTGATTTGTCCTTTCTCTGTTCTAGGCTGTTTTCCATATACTCTAAATAACACCAGTGAAAACCAATGTGCTTCTGTTAAGCAGTAGAGCAACACATTCCTGGAATATGCTTTTACCAAAAATATACCTTCAGAACAATTTCTGTTACTCCTGATGTACTTAGTTGTACACAATCTTTTCTTGTCTGCATTTTTTGGTCTTGGCTTCTCTGATGTGTTTTGTTGGGGTTTTTTGTATGTTTGTTTGTTTTCTCCACATCTTTTTCTATTCTTTTGTACTTGCTCTGAATAATCCAAACTAGTTTTAGTTTAGTACATGGTTCCTTCTTGTGTTTGATATAAATAAGGTGCTTATATTTTAGACAGATTTATTTTACTATGCTTTTTGTCCTTCTTCGTTCCTGTCTCAGTTTGCATTTTTTTCTCTCTATAATTTTCCTTTGAGGAACAAACAATTCTTTAGTTTCTTTTCTCCAGACTCCTTTCCAAAGAGATTATGCCCACAGTCCTCCCATACCCCCTTGGAACTGTTGTTTTGATTCTTTTACCTCTTCTGTCCCTGAAATCCGTGAGTCCTGTGATCACAGGGTAATTCTTACTCAGCCTGCCTTTTCTCTCCCTGTTCTTGCAACAGCTTCTCCCTTAGAGTTTGTATCAAATATAATTGCTTCCCTCTTGATTGCTTTTCCTACCACCTCAAAAGTTGGTTGTAAGTGCATTGCAAAACATGTTGGGCAAGTTGGTATTCTCCTTCACTGGCTTCCAGCAGAGGACTGATCAATGAAAATCCCCCATTATCACCATCCCCTGTACCCTGACAGGACCTGATCTGTTTGGTGCTCTGTGCAACGCCTGTGGAACAAGGGAACCCAGGAGCTTCTCCCCTGTTGGTATTACTCATAGAGCATCAGTATGTCCAATTCCCTCAACAGCTGGGTCACAGCACAAGTGTTTGAACCAAAATATAAAACAGCCTCTTCCTCCTCCCTGTCCTTCCACTTTGCTATGCTAGTTCAGTCACAGTGTTGCTCATGGATTAAGATTTGGTGTCCTCTTGTTTATTCCTCATACTTCCTACATTACTATACAAACAACTCATAAAGTAGTGACCTGGTAGACACATTAACCTCCTCATTACCATATCCAAGTAAGACAATTCCGTGGTAAAGCATATAATCACGTGTATTATGCAGAGTCCCAAAGGAAGTCTTGGTCCTCACTGTATCAGGCACTCAGCTAAAATGTCAGCTTTATAAAATCTGGCATCTTCAGAAACTTAGAGAAATTTGACACAGGTCCCGCTGGAACTGACTGAAAGATTCCTATCCAGTTTACTAGGAACTGGATTTGGTCCCAAAAAACTACAAATGTCCACAAAAGGAAGTCTGCAATCTCTTGAATAACTATAATACTTTACCTCCACATAAACAAAATTTCTACTGACTTTTAAATGGTACTATAGTTACTACAATCTTGTCAGAAATAAACTTTGGGGTATTTTATTTAAATAGCAACAATAATAACATGCCAAGTAAGCACCACATAACCCACCTTAATGTAAATCAGTACTCTGTTTCAGCTGGTACCAGCCTCTGTGCCCCAGGGCACGTATGTGTACATGGGAGCCAACAAATCTGTGTCACAGTACAGTGTGTGGCTGGGTGTATGAACAGTCTGTCTCAACCTGTCCCTACCTCTGATGAAACCTCTACATGAAAAAAGTTATACAAACCAGGAATTTGATTTAATTGCTTTGATATTGTTATCCCAGAACTGACAGGACTCAGAGAGCCTGGCTAAACACTTACCAGTCTTCCAGATCACACAAGAGAAACTGAATTTAGCCCCATCCAAGCCCATCCTGAATCATATCATCAGTCCCTTTCATGTAGCCTGAAGTAGGATCAGTCCAGAAAGAGTGTATGTTCCTGAGCTATTCTGTGTCAGCTTGTGTCTCTAAGGTCATTCTTCTCTGCTAGAAACTCATTTCAGTCAGTCTCATTAGCTACTATCAAAAGTGCCTTCATTAAATATTTCTTCTTTATCACTGGTTATGGAAAATGGATTTAAGAACTGCGGTTTCTCCTGGCTAGTGCCCATACACCCAAATTCTAAAAGGATTTATTTTTACAATCTTTGATGAGAAATTTAACTCTTCTGGTTATAAATATGTATTGATTTGGCCTTGGCTTATCTTTTTGCCATAATCAGGAATGCATCTTTCATTTGGGTCACAACTTAAAGGTTATACCAGTGCTGTGGATCTGCAGTTTTAAATATGGAATTTCCTTATCTTCATTGCTTATTTAAGTAACACATTTATTTCTAAGTGTATGCCACTAGATGTCTCACAGAAAAACTTGATATATTTTATTTTGGTTCTTAAAATACAGCCTCTAATATTACTATGGTCTACTGAATTTCATGACATGAACACTGGGGTTTGTCACACGAGAATCCCACTGACAGAAACCATCTAAACTAAATGAGGTGCCTCTTACATAGACATCCACATCTGTATAAGTCATCTGGATTCCAACTACAGTCAACGCACAGAAACCACCACCTTTACAAAGTGATTTATCTGACCTGTATTACATGTCCAGATTAAGATGAGATTAATTAAAAACGTGACTAATTGGCTGAGATAAATCCTGCCTCTCTTGAGATTAGTCCTAGTAGCTACAACAAGCTGCAAGACTGGTTTCCCCCACTTCTCCATTTAGTGTATATTTCCTGGAAAAGAAATAATTTAATCATCTGATGATGATGACAGGTTGTTCATGCAACAGCACACCTTCTGTATTCATTTCCTACATTCCAAGGAGACAGTCTCTGGTCCCTAACTCTTTTGTCTAAGCCTTGACTGGCACCACAGACATTAATTACCTGAACCATTGCATGCTGGTGGCTGCAATATTCATAGTGTTCAGTATTTCATTTTTCTACCTCTCTAGCTCATTCCACAGTCCTGACAGTACTCAGTACATGGTGACTTTATCATGCTCAAATGCCCTGCCACGTTTTGCCACGTGTCACTGCTGAATGGAATACCCACATCATTGCTCAAAAAGCAGTTCTAAGACTGTTCTTAGGGACTTATTTCATCCCTTGCAAAATTACAGCATTAACAAATAGTGATGCAAACACTACACATTTCTCCATTGGTTGCTAAGCTAACTAAGCAAAATTATTTCCATTTGCTTTTTTCAGGTGAGGGTTACATTTCGGATATAATTCCCCAAGATGGACACAAATATAAACAAGCCCAATATGTCAATGCAAAGTATTTGTAGGAAAAATCTGAACTGTCAAAAGGCAGTGCATTATGAAAATACACAAGCACTGAAATCTGCACACAACCCTAGATGGATTGCTTTGTCAGCAAGAAGAGGTAAGCTTTTATAATTTCTAACTCATGATTCCAAATAAAGTCAATTTTCCAGTTTTCAGCTAGTAAATATGTTTCATATTCAAAATCAGCAATACAGTCACTTCAGACATAAATGAATTCTAAAATGAAAATTAACATACAGTTAGTAATTGTAAGATCACAAAACATGTTAGTTATTCTGTCTATATTCCTTTGATGTATCAGGAAATAAAGAGCCATCAATAAATAAATGAATGAAAATTCACATATAATCACTGAATAATGTATTATACTCAAAATATTGCAGGAAAAACAATCGATACGTGTGTACCCTTTCCAAAGTACAGAAATTCTGAGTTGCAAAGCATAATAGAAATAATTTCTCAAGAGAAGAAGAGCTGTGGAAATATTTTTTCATTCCATTCAGGGCAAATCAAGACCACAGTTTTGCCAGCATGACTACCAGGCTGGAGCATGAAAACAGACCATCTTAGCTGCTGTAGCTACACCAGCATGTCTTACATCCCTACAATCATCCCTAACTATGACCACTATGCCCATCCCCTCATACAGCAAAAACATCACTTCCCTGGTTTAACTGCATGAAAATTGCTAAAGTGACTTAAGGGCAGCGTGAGTTTCTCCATTTTGTCAGGACTTACTTCTCTTGAATGAGAAATGTGGTGCACAGAGTCCTTGCACAGCAGATAGTAGTTCTAAACTAGACTAGACAAATACTACTGGATCTCCAAAGTTTCTGACAGAGAAACCCATTTTTTTAGCATCTTACCAGTTCTTACCACTACAGGAGGAACTAAGCAGAGAGCCCTACATGCCAAAATCCCAACTTAAGTAGCTTTTATTTAAACAAAAGCAACCCTGCGGGGTAATAAGAATGAGAAATCACCAGTTGTAATCTCTGATACTTGAAGCTATCAAGTACCATATTTCTCTTTTCCCAGTTTTGACTGGACCACCTGGAAGATGAAATTGAAGAGCTGTAAGTAAACATAAGGACTAAAGAACACAGAGAAAGAAGACCAACTCTCTCCTCTATCCGAGCTTACAGTGAGATGAGATATAATTCATCTGATTCCATGCATGATATAATAAGGCAATACCAACTGGCTCTGCTGCTGAGACCCACCATTTGTGCAAAACCCTGAACATATTTCAAGAAGTTAAGTTTACTTTAAATATAAGCTCATTTGGAACAAATCACGATCAGTGGGGCTATCGTTTCCCACAATACTGCCAAAAAAGAAGGAGTTTATGAAAAGCCTACTCCTGATGGGGTCACTAAACTGAAACTTTATCTAGGCATAATTAGGTGAATACACAATGCATAATACTTTGCAATTCTGCATCATTATTCTTTTAGACATAGAACATGGACATTACAAACACTATTGAAACTGGAATAAAACTATGCATAGTCAGAAAAAAAAAGGTCTGGCAAACACAGAGATGCATATTCTAGAGATTTCCTCCCATGCAACAAACTAAAATTGAAGAAATTCCCCTCCAGTCTGCCAGACTTAGGGGGTAAGAACTTTCGAGCAGTCGACTACCTAACACAAATCACTAAGTGCTCAGAACACCAGCCTAAAAATCCACAGCTGGAAAAAATCTAGACAGCTTCTTTCTCTTAATTATCAGGAAGGTGGTCTTCAGTTCATTAGGAACTGCCTGGAGTCTTGGGAGCACTGCCAAGGCAATCTGCTTCAGGATGGGCTGCTGGTGATGGACAGTTACCTATTCTTGCTTTCAGTGCACTGGTGGAAATTCTCAAAAGACTGCCTGATAGTCAGTCATGAACACCTACCAAATACCAGGTTTGTGCTCAGCTATGCAGCTCTGTGGCAAAACCTTTTGCCAGAGATGGAAGGCCTTGCTCAGCCTGCACTACATGCTTAAAAGAATTCAAAGGACTCCCACAATCAACTTTTCTACAGCACTGTCTCTTGGCCATCTGCTACCAATGCTATTTCTAATGAGCTAAAATACAGCATTTCTAAGTAACATGAAGTGTCTAACATAATACGTAGCATCTTCAGTGAGGTCCATGCCAATAGTGAGTCATAAAACCTCACAAGGATTCTCCGTTCAAAAGTCCACATGGGTTTATTCATATTTCACCAATCATCTCAACAAAGTAGAAATTCCATGAAAATGGTACAGATCACTTTGAAAGCCCATTTGAAAAAAACACAACAGCCCACAAAAGACATTTTTGGATAACTATCCCTGTTGAGTTATTCCTGCGTGGGCACTTTTGTACAAGTTCCTTAAAATTATCTGGTACGTAAAAGTGAAAATTGGGATGTATTGGACCACAGTACCTTTTTCTACTTCAGAGTTCCAAAGCACTCTGCATCACAGGTAGCACGCTCACTTGCTGGGTCAAAGATGCACACTCTTCCCTGAAATCATAGGGGTTTCAATCACTAAATAGGTTCCTTCACAGAAACTGTCTATTCAAACTTCAGCACAAGGAGCTGAAAGACCTTCCTGTTTTTAAATAGGGCACCAGAAAGGGGCTTTAACAGAATTTCCCTAAGGACTTACGTAGTACTTAGTCCTCTTTCTAGTCCTATTTCAGTTCTTTCCATAATTGTGTAATTTGTCAAGATGGAGCTAAAAAAAAATCCAGGCAGGCTTCTGGCTGATTGTAGGAGACAGTTTTGCTTGGCGTCTCAGGACGCACTTGATTGCATCTGTCTGGCTAGTGAAAACCAGCACAAACACACATTACAGTGTCCAGAACACTGCAGGTAGTTATTGAACAATAAAATCATTACAAAAGTAAGATGCACTTCCTCTAGAAGAGTTTGCCAGTATACACCATGTACTATAGCACTTACTCTATAAGATTTCTCAATATAGCATAGGGAGTAGCATAACATATAGCAACATATTGTACTCTGATGTTGACTTTTATAACCTTCTGTTCCCATTCTCATACAAGTCCCAGCAGTTCACAGTGCTACAGTGTGTTATTTGGGATGTATCTAAAATATGCATAAATATTTGACAAACTGAGCAGACACAGAGCTCTTTGCATACATTTCAACTTTATATTTGCTAATACTACAGAATAGAAGCAGAAATGCACCCAGCTCTTCCTGCCATATTTAGCACTTTATAGACGTCAATTGCAGATATTTTTCTTACCGAAAAGTCAGCATTAGGATGATATCAGTGACTACATTATTTTCCCACTAGGAAAGTCATGACTTACATAAAATGTGAGCAAATATAAAACACAGCTATTAAGAAAACATATTCTGAACAATGCAACCTAATCTTTTCACTATTTTGTAACCCATTTAAACAGTGTTAAAAATGAAAACTGTGTGAAGAAAGAAACCAATTTACAAACCTAGCAGAGTAAAACATGAAGTTATCAATACAGCAGAATAAAAGAATAGAAAATGGGGAAAAAGTACAAGGATAGAGAAAAGCCAGAAAAGAAAGTACTCAGATTCTGGAGTTATGGGAAGGCATTGATGGACAAATATAAGAATCAGCAAGACATAGAACATTGTGGGTAGAAAGAATTGAGAATTATTTGGGAAGGGGAAAAAAAAGCTAAAATCACAGAAGTAATTTAAGTTTATTTTGTTTGCATGGCAGGGTGTTGCTAACAGGAGGCCTGCCAGGGGTGGCTTTTGTGAGAAGCTTCCAGAAGCTTCCCCATGTCTGGATGCAGCCAATGCCAACCTGTTCCAAGACAGACCCACTGGCCAAGGCTGAGCCTCTCAGCAGTGGTAGTAGCACCTCTGGGATAATGGATTTAAGAAGGGGAAAGAACCCGTTATGTAACAGCAGCCAGAAGAGAGGAGTGAAAAGACTTGAGAAAAATCTCTGTTGCAGATCTGCAAAAAGTTATGAAGCCTAATGAAACAAAAAGGTGGTGGTTGTTTTATGGAACCACGTATTTATGGCTTTAATATGCTGATGTTTAAAGACGAGCACAAGATCGTGATAGCTATAGGAAGGATGTAGTGAGGGAAAGAAAATGGTTAGGAGTGCCATACAAAGAAAGTAATTACTGATGACTGGACATGTGAAGATGAGAAGATTCAAGAAAGTAGAAAAAAATTTACATTAAGGCCAGACAACAGAAGGTGACTTTTAAAACAAAGACTCATGAAAAGAGTGACAGTAGGGAGAATAGAGACAAAGCCAAAACCATTGACTCTGACAAGTGTCCTGCCAGCAGATTGAAGTGATTTGACCAAGGCAAGATGAAAAACCTGCCAATAGCAGACATCACACTATGATAGTATGGTATATAGTCTGATCAATCATCCACCAAAATGGGGAAGATACAGATAATACCAAACCTAGAACACTCCTATGAACCTTTGGGATAACATCTAAGGCATAAATGCTAGAGTTCCTCAGAGGCATGTGTGAAAGCCTGTGATCTCACATACAGGCTAGACATGGTTTGGGCAGCTAAGGGAGTGCACAGTTCAATCTCAGACACGCTTCACAGAATACCCTGCACTCATATGGTATTCAGAATAGCGAGCTGAGAATAGGCACCTCAAAAAGGGGTGAAATTATCCTTCGGAAAGAAGGGTTGCTATAACAAAGTTACCTTTGGTTGTCACAGCTATGGGACCAAGGGCAGGAAGCTTGAACTTACCTTTCCCATTTTCCAGAAGTGCCCTACATTCTACATTACAAAGTACTCTGTAAGGAGATGCTCCTCATTTCTCCTGGGCTCAGGCTTCTAGGCAAAATGGAATGAGGGAATAAGCTAATGGAGCTTGTCTCCTGGAATTTTAGTGTGCTGATTTTAGATACATTGGCTTTGGTCAAATGGGTAAGTCATGCTCACATAATCCTCTATAAAAAATACGATAAACCAAACTTACTAAACAGGTTCCAGATATAACAGGAAGACAGGTAGACAAAAAACATTATGGAAAATATTTCTGCCAAGTTTTGAAATGGTTGATTTTGAACATCTGTTTTCTCACCAATTCCAAAAAATCAATTTAAGACTTTTTGCTGACAGGATTCCTTTCAGAGAGCCAAAGGAAGTTCAGAAGACAAATCAAAACCATGGCCGGTTTACTTTTTCCTAACTGCTGTTATGAAATAATACTGGTAACTACGCACTAAGGTAAGAAAGTAAGCACCCACACAGCAATCAGGACATGCTCACCTGCATTTGTAATGGTGCAGACAATTATAACAAGCCAGAAGATGGGCTACAAATATTATCAATCCAAGAACAGGGACTGTAATCCCCCTGAGAACAGATTACCACACTTATATTCCCTAATAATAGAAGTTGTCCATAACTGTGTGACTGCTTGCCACTCAGAACAACAAAGAAGGCATTGAGATCTCACAGAAAAAATCTTTTCCCAAAAGGAAAAAAACTCCAAGTCTCTACTCATTCAACTACTTGACCTGTCACTACTTGAAACTGTATTTCTCAGAAAGTCCTTAGTCAATGGTAAATGCAGACAGTGCACTCCAATGATTAAAAAAAAAACAACAAAAACAACCTATTTTTTATTTTCAGCTTTCTAAACACCCTCCACCTCTCCCACACATACACATTTGGTACCACTATGAACTAAATACTACGGTATTCAAAAGACTAAATTGGTCTAAACACAAACTGATCTTTTTCCGCCATACTGTACAAACAGATTTATTTCTTCTTCTACCTATGGATATTGCAGATGCCCACAGCACCGTTTCACTCCCTCTTGTTTTATGCTGTTATAAGATGCAGAAAGGCTGGATGAAATATCATCAACGCACATAGGATGCTCCAAGGTGTATTAGTCTTCTATCCTGGTCACCACCACTTAACTCCATTTTCTCAGTACCTACTTAAAACTACATTGCACTTGAAAAAAAGATGAACCCAGGAAAACTAACATGTATGCAGGAGACGTTCACTTGGCAATATGACCTCAAACAGCATCTGACTGACAAGACAGCTGGTTTGGACTTCTCAGTCTACTCCATACCTAAATGACTATGCTGACAAAAGCATCCTTGTCCACCTGCAGCTGACCAAGAAAGATTGTTCTTTTTTCACTTAAAGAAGAAAGGACTAAACTGCATGAAGAGCCTCCTTACTTCTGCAACAAATCTCTAATAATTACATCCCGTTATCTTGGAAAGACCTGCCCACATCTCCACTGCCTCTTCCAGGATTCTCCATTTTCTGCAGAGTTCCTTGTTTTACACAAACCTCAACTCCTAGTCTCTTGCCTTAATACACAGGATCTCCACTGGGACCAGCTCTTACACTCCCCTGCACACCGTTTAAGCAGAAAAGGAAACTGCCAGACAACAGGAGAAAGTTCATGAGTGCACATACAGCAAATTTCTCAGCAACTGAATCCACACCAGAAAAACTCTTAATAAAAGTGGACTTGCCATTTTGAAAACTAAACATAAAATTCTGAATTCCTTTGGTCAGCTGTGCATGCAAAACAGATCCATATGTGAAATTATTCTTACTGAATGGAAAGGAGGAAAGATTTTTATTTCTATTTTTACTTTATGAGAAAAGAGACAATAGCACATATCCCCTCTGTAAACTACAATTCCTTTAAATTTGGAGGAGGGGAAAATAAAGATCCTAATGTGAGCTAGACATCTCACATTTACTGAAACCAATATCCTAGGAAATCGTGTATCCCAGGTAACCACTTTTCAGAAAAGCTCCTAGAATTACAGCACAAATTAAACAAAGAGTTAACATCTCACTTTGGCAGGTGCTAGAATTCAGGCTTACAGTTCTGCCTTTTCCTCCCAGAAAATGAAGTACCTACAGCTGCTCTTCAGCAACAACTCTGTTAAGTATGAAGAATAAATGAACCCTTAGGGTAAGACAGAGTGGCATCTAGCTTCTTTAGCCAAAAGAGTTATATGTAACAGAATAGTATTTGAGGGATCAGACTTAGAGGGAATAATCCAGACCATAGAGAAAAATGAAGGAACCCCAAGGAAAATGTATTCCTTTATCAGTTCCCTGTGTGTAAGCAGCAGTGGTAAAGAACTTCTTGATTTAATTTGTATACAGTTCCCTCAAGACTTCTAGAAATTGCAGGTTTAATGATTAAATAATCATTCTGTATAGAAGTTACCAAGATAACAGCACAGCTAGGAGATAACAAAACATCCTGCTTGAATGAGCCAGACTGCTGAGGTACCCACTAGCTGGTATGCTAAATAAAGCCATTCTATTTCTAACGAAATAGAAAACAATAAAAAGCAATAAAAATTAAAAGCTGTTGAAAATAAACAGTGCCAAGTTTGGACTACTGTGACAAACGAATCTGAAGGTACTACAGCAAGTGTAACCACTTATAAACCAACACGGGTTTTTTACACTCCCAGGCGCCAACCAGTAGGCAACGTTATTTACAACTAGTTGGAGCTCTCGAAGTTGCACAGTACACACAAGCCACTGTAGAGATCATTCAAGTCTGGTGAACATTTTTCATCTTTGGCTACCCTCAGAAGAGGCACATGCACCCAAACATCCCTCATTCTCATCCTCAGCCCTGCAACAGCACAGGCTGGAAACCCCACGCTCAGGCTGCTGCTCCCCTAAATGGTCCCAGGGGGTCCTGGTGGGCACCTGCTGACCACGAGCCAGCAGTGCCCCAGCAGCAAGGAGGACCAGCGATGTCACAGTCAAGCTTAAGGCTTTTTTGTCACCACTAAGTAAAGGACACATCTGATGTTACTGTTCTTGAAGACAGGTGAAAAAAATTGCAGACATTTCCTTGCAGATTTTTGCCTTGCCCTGTCACATGGAAAGAGTTGCAGAACCTGGAGAATAGTGACCTGCTTGCTGTGTAGATTTATCAAAGACTACAATGAAGCCATAACTGGAAGCAAAATCTGGTGTGAAATATCACAAAAATTCAGCACCCCGCTTGTCACAGGAGACACTGAAGCTGAGCAGTTGACCAGAAGGTAAACCAGAAGATTCCTTGTTCCTATAAACTAGAATTTCACGTTCTGAAGTCAACAGCTGGTCAAATGAACTTTACAATCTGTGATAATACAAGACTTGACTTCCAAATGCTTGTCTTCAGAACCAGATGCACAAAGCAAAATCAATAATGTGAAGAAACAGAAAAGTCTGACTAATAATAGTATGTACAGAAGAATGGTAATCAAAATATGGAAAAAAATATTTCCAAATGCTTACCACGAGCTACATCTACCTTCAGCATGCTGGTGGAAACTGCAGAACTGTAGAGAGCCAAATGCATAAAAGACAAAAAATGCTATCGTTTGTAGCTCAGAGCACAATATTGATGTTTACGTCCCAATGTCCCTAATATTAGAGTGACCAAAGTTCAATACTGTTTTAAGGTAAAGGAACTTCTTTTTCTGTGTAGCTCATTTGAAATTATTATTTTCCCAGAATCACAGAATAAATTACGTTGGAAAAGACATCTGAGATTGAGTCCAACCTTTGACTGATCATCACCTTGTCAACTAGACCATGTCACTAAGTGCCACATCCAGTCTCTTCTTGAAACCCCCAGGGATGGTGACTCCACCACCTCCTTGGGCAATCTGTTCCAATGCTTAACAACCCTTTCTGTGAAGAAATTCCTCCTGATGTCCAACTCAACCTTCCTGACATAGCTTAAGACTATGCCCTCTTGTCATGTCTCTGGTTGCCTGGGAGAACAGACCAATCCTCACCTGGCTACACCCTACTTTCAGGTACTCATAGAAAGTGATAAGGTCACCCCTGAGACTCCTTTTCTCCAGGCTAAACACCCCCAGCTCCCTCAGCCACTTCTCATAGGACTTGCCCTTCTCTGGACAAGCTCCAGCACCTCCATGTCTTTCTTGTTGTGAGGGGCCCAGAACTGAACATGGGACTTGAGGTGCAGCCTCACCAGTGGCGAGTACAGGGGACAGTCACTGCCCTGGTCCTGCTGGACACACTATTCCTGATACAAGTCAGGATGTCACTGGCCATCTTGGCCACCTTGGCACACTGCTGGGCTTATGTTCAGTCAGCTGTCGACCAGCATTCCCAGGTCCTTTTCCACTGGGCCATTTTCCAACCTCTCTTACCCAAGCCTGTTAGTCAGAGAAAGCTGGATTAAGACAATACAAGATCTCCATAAACTGCCATCTTTCAGAACAAACAGTTTCATAAATTGAAAGTCAAAATCCCAATGATGAAAAGAAACACACACCTTTTCTTCTTTCTTTTTTTTCCCCAGACAGCCATGCATTTAACACCACCAGGAATGAACAAACTGCATCAGAGCATAGAAAGTCCACATTCTAAAAACTATGACTTTTGTTCAGCAATTCTACAGACAGCAAAATGGCAAAAGATAACATTTTTCCTAGGAAAGTCAACAGATTTCAGAATGACCTTATTACTGGAGAGCAACACCAGAAGTGCAGATAACTGATACAAAATACCCATGGGGTCTCCATATGTTTCAATTACAGAAATCTTAAGCTAACCTTCCACTCACCTGAACATAATCTGACAAGAACATTGGCCACCGTAGTACATTAAACACTCTCCTCTCCAGCATGAGGTGGAGAACACCCAGCCAGAGGCCACTGCCTCCAGAGAACACAGGGGGCAAAAAACCAGCTGAGGTCACATCCTGAAGTGAGATATAAATGTCTACCTTCTTTGCAATTAAGCAGTTGAATTAAGGCATCAATACTAGTGCTAGTTGAATTATAAACAGAGAAGACTGAGTCCTCAGTACTTGCATCAAGAATGCAATAATCCATCAGTGAACGACCATTACTCCTCTCAAAATACCCACAGCCCCTTCTCTCCCTTCTGGAATAAGATGCTTTTCCAAATGACCACCAGCACCCACCACAGAAATGCCTGAGAGAACATTAGTTTACATATCCACATTCATATCCTGGGACTATCACAGTTCTGAGGGTCTAAGATTATTTCTGTAGTTAAGGGATCGATGCTGATGCTCAGAGAACCACAGTACTACAACAGGTTAAACTCACTTTCCTGAACTTTCCTGAACAAAGTGCTGTGTGTTACTACTGAGAACAAAGTGTCACTTCCACAGAGGTATCCCCAAGTGGTGCCAGGGGATCTGACACTGTAAATCACATAGTTGCTGAACTGGAGAAAGCTGATATATGCTTAAGATCTTGGTGTATATTTGGTAAGCCACTGCTATGAAATCAGTGGCAACATGTAAGCTTCATCCATGTCACAAGACTTAGTGGAAACTCCACGGCCCCCACGAGTTTCATCTTAATCATGATGAGTCTGGAGAAAGACACCTCGTTGAGGAGTCATCTTAGGAACTGCATCCCAATCAGTTTGGTCTCAGAGGTGCATGAAGTGGTGTTTGTCCCTGGCAGTGACCAAGAGGATCACCAAAACCTCAGACAGTGAGGCTCTCATGGCTTTCTCAGCTCCACTGCTGTGCAACAGACACGTGATCTCTTCCCTTGCTGAATTTAAAAGAACATCAAACAGAGCACTTTTCAGGAATGCATCACTTTCTAAGCACCAAAAAAAATTCTATGGATCAAAGACGGATTTCAAACCTCTCAAATCCCACAGAAATAGACATAAATTATAAAGACATTACTGCTTTAAACAAAAAGAACAGGATTCACCATGCAGAAGAAAATCTGCCTATGCAGAAAGTGGTTCATCTCTAGAGAGTGGCTGAAGGAGCCAACAAGTCCCTGAGCATGTTACAGCTCTTGCTGTAACTCACTCCTCCCTCCGAGGAGGAGGGATGGTTGGGCAAATAATGCTGTAAGGGGGAGGATGTGCACTGGCATTGTCAATGCTCACTTAGAGTATCACCCACAGAAAAACACAATTATTTATTGATGGTAACAAAACTACCTAAAATAAACATGAATTGCTACTGTTACATTTACACCTAGTAAGAAAAAGGCCTTTCTTATTTTCTTTTATTCCTTTCCAAGAACAGCTCAAAATAAAGTGTTCGCTATTATGCTGTCACCACTGAAAATCTAATGACTTGGAAAAGGCACAGTGTAAGAGGGAAGATAAAATTCAGTGAGCAGTTAACGAAACAAAATTTTAAGATCTTCCTGAACATATAAACCCATTCATAACTTGTCAGTATACTACACTGACCTTTGAAAATTAAAAATTTTTAAAAAATCAGTCAAACCTTCATGGAAAAAAGGATAAATATTACCACAGGTTTCAGTGGACACAGCAGAAGACTCTCAGAACATTTTTAGGCCTTCCTGAAATTAAATATTATTAACATAATATACCTGTAAGGATGAAGGTAATGACTATAAGACTACATAAGAATTAGAGACACCAAGGAAAAGCACTGTAGAAATGGCATGGGTAGTCCATGGGACACAGAGAATGGCAGATACACCACAGACACAGCCTCTGCTCCCTCATGCTGGTGCATCTGTCCACTGTAGTCCCCAGCCATTCCTTATATCTGCAAGAACATAAAATGAATAAACATAATTGGGTGCTTCAAGACCTGAGAGATGGGAGCACACAGTTCAGGTCTCCACTCCCTCACCCAGATATCACCCAAAAACTCTGTTGCCTTAAGTTCTCTGATGTGAAGAATAAACTTCTAAAGTTTAAAGACCATAAAGTCATGGTGCAAAATGCTTACGTTTAATACAGATTTGTGAAGGCAGGGGACCTTTGCTGAATGGATTACAGTTACAGGCTTTGTTCCAAACTGTTTTGCAATGTTTATCACTGTAATCATATATTGTGATAAGAACAAAAGAAATAGAATGAGTAAGACTGGATTTCTCAAAGAGGCAAATACTGAAAGACTTGAAAGTAAAAAGAACCTTCAAAAGCCTAAAATAAAGTTTTTTCTAGTCTCCAGTTTTGTTGTGTATAAAAAGAAATTAAAATTTGAAATTACATTCCCCAGTATCCATGTTAGAAGGTGAAGAGATACAGCAGATAGTTCCCAAAATATGTGGCTGCACCAATGTCCTAGTTACAGCAGCCAGGACCAGTTTATCACTATGGGGTGTAACCAAAACTGTGTATTCTACACCCTCTATGTAATTTCTGATGAACTGTTAATAATGGATAATTTGCAGGAGCTGCCCAGGGCACACCTGACACCTCAGGCTACACCTCAGGGTGTTAAAGAGCCCTGCAAGGCACAGGAGTGTTTCTGTCTTCACACCAGTGACTCAGGTGTGATAACTCCTCTCTGGGGAGGCATCAGCACCTCCACACCCAGCCTGAGGGGTCATGCCTGCTAATGGGGCATTAGGGACTGGCACAACAGGCAGCTGCCACAACCTAGACCATCACAGACTCCAAAAATATCCCATGACTCACAGAGTTAAACCATTAATTGTGAAACTCTTCGCCCTGGGGGAGGTACTGGATATTCCCACCTGAATTTGAGCACATATAATCTTCAGGTTTTGGGACTTCTGACACCATTTGTGGGATCCAGAAGAGGACCAGGACTTCAACAGGACTGCCACTCTCGACAAGACTGTGACCATTGTTCCCACCAACAGGTTTTCCTTTCCTTTTGCTTTGTACTCAGGGGGACTACGTGGTGCTCAGCACAGGGGCGGACAACCATCCAGTTCATGCCTCAGAGTGCCGGGTTATACATCTGTTTTTTGTGGGTTAAAATAATTTTTTCTCTGTATCATTCCATTTATTGTAATCATTTTAGTAAATTGTAACTCTGACTTGTAATCTCTCTTGAGTTGGGTTCATTTACCTTTAAACCAGCACAACCAACTAAATGACCAATGACTCAACTGGAATACAGAACTGTAAGTCATCATTGGCCATGATCCTCCTCGAAAACAAGAGGACAATATGAAGCAACAGTCACGCCACTCCTACTTCATTTTGTGTGGGACACAAAATAAAAACATAGGTTAAAACCCCACAAAGGTCTGATACTAAACATTTGTTTATTAGAGAAAGAAGTGCACATGCATATCCCTGATGGCTGGTAACAAATTGTCTTAATCCAGCTAGTCCAGGGTTACATTATTGCCTACTGTTAAGCCACTTACATATGCTCTACCCACTTGCATCAGTGTGCTATTTCATAACCTAATCATTAAAGTGTGTTGATTTTATCTCAGAAAAGAAGGACCATGGTAGTTTTAACTTTGCAGTCATTAAACCAACACAAGGAAGAAAAATGGAGACGTTTCATTAAAAAGGAGTATTCATTAAAAATGGCAACATGGGGATGTAAATGCAGAGTTCCTGCTGGCACCACTTGTATGATAAACGCACTAAGAAACCCAGTCATTGGATGTGATTGCAACCAGCCTATAAATAGACACAATTCCAATTGCTCATATAAATAATGTCTTTGCAAATGATCCCTCAGTCATGTTGTGTTTTGATTACAGAGCCCTGCATGAAAAGTGTGAACTGAACAGAAATGCCCCCAAAATTTGCTTCCTCTCTTGGACAATACAACCACTTACCACCTCAAACTCCATGCAAATAAACATCTTCATTCTCATTGAGATCAGTGGGACATACTTAGCACTTTTTAAAATAAGATCTAGTCCTGAATACAAAGATAGAAAATGTAACTGATAATCAGTCAGTTTCAGCTTTTGATAAACAAGTTTTTTCTACATAATAATTCAAACAATGCAAAGCTTTTAATGATAAATTTTAAAGCTATTTTGTCACATATGCAGTCATTAAACTAAAAATCACCTAACATTGAAACTGATTTTGTTTTAGCCTTGAAAACGTCACAGATATTGAGAGGCAACTCCAAGCAAGAATGACATTATGGCCAGAGGAAAACCACAAAATATTATACCCCAAAAATTATCTCCCAGAAACATACAGGTATGTCAGAATTATGGCTATCATTGGCATTTTTCAGTAACCAAAATTATATAAATCCAGTTACCTAAAGAATCACAGAACTATTAAGGTCGGAAAAAACCTCCTAGATCATCATGTCTGACCTTTGACTGAATACCACCATGCCCATGAAACAGAACACAATGTGCCACATCTACACATTTTTGAAGACTTCCAGGGACAGTGACTCCACCACTTCCCTGGGCAGTGTGTTCCAATGCTTATCCACTCTTTCAGTGCAGAAGTTTTTCCTAATACCCAATCTAAACCTCCCTCGTACAAGTTGAGACAATTTCCTCTTGTCCTGTCACTTGTTACCCAGGAGAAGAGTCTGAACCCTACCTTGCCAAAGCCTTCTTTTCTCTGGGCTAAACAACTCCAGCTCCCTCAGCACAGGAGGAAAGACTTGTTTAATGGAATAAAAACATTCTGTAGCTCAATAAACTTCTACTTTTTATGAAATCTATGGCTGATACATTCTAGAAAAACTGCAAACAAGTGTGCACACATGGCCACAAAAATGGTATGATTTACTGTATCACAGAAGAGAAGCAAAAGCTGTGTGTGTGTGATGACATGAATCTGAGCATGCACACACACATTAGTCCTTTGTCCATACGCTGTCCTCCATCCACAGATTCATTTTATAGTATTTAGAGACTGCCACTGGCTGTCCATTAACTCAGACCAAGACCTCTCTGTTCCATGTATGCTCTGATGCTAGAAGGGCAAGAGGCCACTACTCTGAAAATGTAAAATGAAGCAATTTTTTTTACCTTTTCTTGTCCCTTTTAGGCCGCTCTTTTAGCTTGTTCCAGGCACATCATTCACAATCGTTTAGAGTAATTACATATCATTCAATTTCTAACTATTTATTTATTCAAGACACCAAGGTATCATTTATACATTCCAGTATGTCATGATGAGCTAAATGTCCTTGTGAATTCAATTAAGTGCTTTACATGTAAATTTGTCAGGACAGCTTTTTGTTCTCTGTCAGGTGACAGTAATATGCCATCACTGTGGGGACCACAGCAGCTACAGGAATGAACTTGTTCCTGCTACTTTAAACTTTAAATCTACAGTTTGTTGACTATCATACAGGCAAGTTCTGTGCAGAAGGTTTTAAGCAACTGGCATCCAGAGTCAGGTGTGAAGGTACCATGAGCCAAATGCATCAGCAAGCACAGAGTATCAGCATAGTCATATACATGGTTAACATCCCTGTCAGACTGCAACAAACCATCTGTAATAGCAGGCAGTCTTTGTCTCCTTTTTGCAGCACAGCTTTTATGTCATCATACATTTTAATCTTCTTTCTGAGACGAGGTTCTCTGCAGAGATGGCAATGTGCACAGTGCAGGCAATGGGGATGTCTCACACCCAACAAGCACTGCTGCTGGGCACTTAGTGGTAGGCGTACCACAAAGAATGTGAAATCCCATTTAAATTGTTCTTTTTGACTGCATCAAGCATGGGCTTCCTACTGCTCTCTTCCAGGCCCTTATTAAGCTGCTCTATCAGCTACTGTCACACTGTGTTACTCCTCCCTGTCTCTGCTTTGCTACTATGACAGCTGTGTGACCACAGTTCACCAATAATGCTTTAAATATTTTTCCACACCATACTTTACAGACAGATTGTGCTTCTTGAGCTGATCCATAAGAATTATACCACTTACCTTTCCTCATTCTTGCAGCAGACCAGTTTCCTGGATGGCATCTGAAAGAAACCAACTGAGTTGGTCTAATAAGCCCCGTATGTATTAGGATGAAGTATGGGACACTCTGTACTTGTCCTTCCTACATGGTTTGACTCGTACAGGTAAAAAATTCAATTAGCAGAATATACAGTCTTCACCAGCATGCAATAAGATATCATTGTTGTTGGCCACTACTGAACCACGATGATAATTCAGATTCTACTCTGTAATTACTCATGGATAAACTGATCCCAGGAGCACATCTCAGGAAGATCTTTCAGATTAGGATCTCATCTTTTTCAGTGCAATTATGCCACACAGTAGGCGTATTTCTTTTCTTCTTGCTTAGTTGTCTTGCATTTGAAGCTTTCCTTCACACTAACCATGTGATTGATTCTGTGATATGTTTAAAAATCCTACAGAACAGTAGGTAAGCATTATATAGGGAGATATTTTTGCTGGTTTTAGAGATACACACACATATTTTTGTCTGCTGATGGCTGATTCTTTGACTTCATCTATTTGTGCCTAAGCCCCAATTTGGTGATGGCTGACATTCCCCAGTAACTTTTTCCCAAATGGATAGCATAAATTAGGTTGTTCTTTTAAAATAAAGAATAAGATTAGTGTTTATCTTCTCAGTAAAGAAAATATCTGAAAAAATTAAATTATGCCCTGCATGATCAACTTTGTTATTAGTATATTACTACGATGAGGTATTACTATACATAGTATATTACTATGATGGGACAGACAAAAAATTGAACAAAAGAGTAGGTGTACTTGGCTCTGAACCTACCAGAATAGGTGTGAAAGTAGTTCTCAAAGCAATGCTAGCAGGAGAAAAAGAAAGGAAGATGTTTCTTCCTGTTGCTAACTGGCAAGAATATAAGGGAGCAGAAAGTACTTGTTTAGGACTCTTCCCTTTCAGTGCTCTAAGTCCCCAGCTCACTGAGCACAGTTCTGCTCCAATCTGAAGCTGTATTTCCAAAACAGATCACGATAGCAAGGGAGATAAAGGCTGACAAGTAGGCGTTGAATTTGTGCCTTAAAAGATGCACTCATCACTTACTAGACTGCGCGCACAGGAATTTTAAGGGTATAAACTCCCAGTTTTGTTGCAGTGCACAGCTGATGTTCAGTGTGAAAGATGGTTTCAAAGCCTCACTGAAGCTTTTAGGATTAGGCTGATGTGGGGGTCTCTTTTCTGTGACTGGTTGTCTGAAATGGAATCTCCACATTTTCATTATCTCCTTGCTTATGGCGAAGGGAAAGAGTGTTACCATGCAATCTCATGTGTAACAAGAAAACTAAACAAGGCTTTAACATTTCTACTTAATATTTCCTCTGACAAGTTTGTTTATTTTCTCATGGAGTTCTGTGACCTATTCTATGTAATAAATATGTACAATTTTCTTCATGGATTATAGCATATAGCAATCTTTCATTCTGCCATGCTCATAATAATTCTTCACAATAATTGTGAAGATACCAGAAATCAATCTTTCTCACTTTTACACAAAACAGTGATTTAGAACAAGAACAGGAATCATTCACCTTTTTGCTATAGCTTAAAAACAAAACCTTTAAAGATGTGTTGCATTATTACAACAAAATTTTATTGTTTTTACATTTACATTACTCTAAAGAAGAAAAAGGTTTTAATTTGGGTGAGAGAGTTATAAGGAAGAAAAACAATTATAATATTTATTCAGAGAAATTTCTGAAACAAACGCAGGAGAGACTTTCAAATTCATGTTCAGTCCTTCAATGATTTTTCTTGCAAATTTTATACTAGAAAGCTGTGAATACTCTGCTTTACACACACATGAACACACCTGCTATACAATGGCCAGATTCTTCTCCATTTGACATGTGATCCGGCACCATGGGTGGGAGGACTCTTCCTGAGTTAGTCAATGTAAGATTGAACCAGAAGAAAGATCCTGAGTTCAAAATCCATTAAGGAGATTCCTTAATATAGAAAGCTAATAATCAAATGGGACAAGTGGGAGCACACACTGTGTCTTTAGGCCCTTACTGCAATATGCCACAAATGCTCCGCTGTCATTTCATGCTGCTGCAACACAACTAAGCACAGTACAAACACAGTTAGTCATGTGCTGCTTTGCTTCAACTGCTTGCATGCAATGGTCACTCAATCATTTTCATTAGTTTCTACCTCTAATAAACCAAACAAATCTAATGCACAAAGGGTGATGAGCTTGGACCCACAAGTGTTAAAACACTGCCTATAATAATGGTGTAACACCATTAGTGACTTGCCTAGCAGTTCAAAGGAACTCCATTTGAAAGCACATACATACATACATACTAGATTTTAAAATTAGACCTCCTCTTTCAAGAGCAAAGACTTTCCATATATTTATGTAGAAGAGAAAGATCTGAAATGCAAAAGCAGGGAATGCATAGTGTTAAAGAAAGCAAATCTGGTTCTACCTTAGCAACAAAACTATTACTGGGAAGTACCAGTGCTTGGCTCGTAAAGATGTCCAACAGAAGTGTGAATGGCTTTGGAGGCACTTATAGGACCTGCTGAAGAGAAACAACAAATTATAGACATCCTTATCCTATATTTACTCCCATGCTATAGGCTTTCTGTATCCTCCAAAGTAGACATTGGAGAAGAGGATCTGAGAGATAAATGATAAAGCCATGAAACAAAGACAGTGTGGAACTGGATTATGTGGCAGCAGGAGGACAGGTGCAGGAAATAGGGAGCAACTGATGGCAACAAAGCCTTGGGCTTGCACTTTGACAATGGGCATTTTGTTTAAACAACTGAGAAGGACGCTGCAGCTCAAGGCATGGTGCTTCCTACAAAACACACAGAACTCACATGGAGCATTTAGCAAGCAAAGCATCAGACTGCTGTTAATTTTAGTCAATGTGCATAAACAGCACCTAGTGTTTTAAACAGCATAGTATTTAGCAAAGATAATGAAATATATAATTTTCCCCTTTCTTTCCCTGGTACTTAAAAGAAGCAGTATTTGCCAAATACTAAGCCCAACCTGAAAGTCAAAGGCTAAGCCTTTTGTATTGAGGTGTTTACAAAAAAAGCTCGCTAAGCAAAATGTTCCACAAATACTGTTATTCCATTTTGATCAACTCACTATGTAAAACATGCCTTGTCTTACTCATCTTTTACCCTTCAGAAGAAATCTTCTATAGCACAGAAGTCAAACTACATGGATTCACAGATGGAATGGAATTGTTTTGGAAAATTGGTAAGCAGATACCACAGCCTACAGATTCATGCTCTATCACTTAGAGTGGAGGGAGCATACCTCCCTAACTTGAACACAAATGGTGAAGAAAAATACAGCACAGCAACCAAAGTGGAGCTCATCACAGACACAGAAATACTTGAAGGAAGAAAGATCAGAACTATTAAATGACTATTGATACACACCAGTTCCAAAATAATTTTAAAATCCTGCATCTTTCTTTCAGTAATGAGCATGCATACTCATTCAAACAAATAGCAATTATTTTTTTTGTTTCAAAATCATAAGGTATAAGCATCCTGATCAAAGCATTGGAAGATTATTAGTTTATGTGATCACGTTTAGATTTTGGGGTGTTATAGGGATCTCTGAGATTATTAATAGTGAATGCAAACTTGGAAACAGGTTAAACAGAAAATACAGTATGACCTACAGGCTGGCAGACACAGGAAGACCTTGTTGTGCATCAAATGTTAGATGCACAGGTAGAGACCAGAGAAGAACTATAAATCTGAAAAAACTGGCTATAAACCAAAGAGAAATACAACAGAGAACAACGTGTTTTATATCAACTAGTTCACACCACTCATTGCAGCCTGAGAGCATCCATTAAGAAATCTTAGTAGATTTAATCAATAGGCATTGACATGTGCAAACTACTGCCTGCAGATAAATAACAGCCGTATTTATTGTTATTAGTATGAACATTAGGCCTCATCTCTATATTTCTTTTGATAGAAAGTGTTTTTTTCTGAAAAATCTGTTTTCTCTGGAATTTATTCACCATAACTTAGTTACATAGCAAGATGATGATCTTCTCATTGTCTATAACACATTTGTTTGGTCATGAAAGAAATATTAGATACTGCATTAAAGCATTTTAAGTACGAGAATGCCAAACTAAGGGAGGAAGGGGAGGAGGGATCGAGCTCCTCAGACAGACCTCTGTCTAGTCTCATGCAGGAGACCATGCTGACCTGAGTACCCAAAAAAGCAGAGGGAGCCGGGCTTCAGTAATTTTTGAATTCAAAACACATTTAATAATTCTCATATATCCTAAAGAGGTTGCTATCTAGCTTTACCAGCTTGTGCAATTTAAAAATAATTACTCCGTATATTTTAGTCAGTTTATAAACTGCAGTCAAGAAATTGCAAGAACATCTAAACAAACAGAGAAATACAGATGAAACCTCAATAAATCACCTAAACCATTTACCTAAATCATCTATGCACTGCTGCAGTATGAATTACACCTCTATTCCTGTAAGAAAAGGTCTTGCCTTTCCTTAAAACTTCTGAAATGACACAACATTTCTGAGCAGTTTAGTCTATTGCTTTACTGAGTGTTTAGTTGGAAAGTTTTCCCCAAAGCATAGCCTAAATATTTGTGTGTGTAAAAATTAGGCCAATCGCTATTTGTTTATTTCCTTCATTCCCTGCCACCTCCTTGGGACAAATATTGAGAGTCCTCCCTATAGCAACCTATTGCAGAGCACAAGGCTTATGTACTTACTCCTACCATCACCCTTCTCTTGCCTTCTTGCCTCCCTTTCTCCACCACCTCAAACTTTGCCCTATAGTATGCATCTACTAAATCTCTTCTTCTTTTATTAAGCTTAGCATTAAAGTGTTATGACAAAACAGCTTAAGCATAGCCGTGTCTAAAACCTGGCATGGTATTAATTTGCAACAGTTTGCCTATTTCTGTAACTCAGCTCCATAAATGGGCTCTGAAAAATTCATATTCAACCTCTGCTAACCATGTATACAGGGAAACGTTTTGATACAAACCTGCTAGAATCTATATTTCAGGTTTTGGTGTTTTAAAAAAGGAACAGGAATGTCAGAAGTGAAGCAGTTAAAAAGTTCCTGAAATAATGCAGAGATAGCCTAAATTTTGCTTTCTTTTCAATAAGAATGCCACTGTACAACTATATACTGTAGTATGGAAGAGTTATGTGGCATACATGCAACACAGCTGAGAGAAGAAAAAGTTTCACGGGCAGAATCTGTCACTAGAACAGCCAAAACAACTGAAACAGGAAGGAGGCAGAAAAGCTTCTGAGCACACACT
This sequence comes from Margarornis squamiger, assembly GCA_035222235.1. NCBI lineage: Eukaryota > Metazoa > Chordata > Aves > Passeriformes > Furnariidae > Margarornis > Margarornis squamiger. The sequence goes on along the minus strand of JAWWTY010000037.1, from coordinate 13,279,512 downwards.
CTGTTCTTCAGATCTGCATCAAAAGCAACAAGTCACAAGGTAACAACAGGTCAGGAACAAGTACTCCAAGTTTAACATCATGATGTTATTTTATCAGACATTCTGAACAAAAACAGTGGTTAGAAGTGGAAGTAAAAGCACATGCTCTCTAACCATCCCAAAGCCTGTATTAATACACCATTTTTCTACAGGAACTTGTCTCAAATTGCCAGAAGATGCACGGCTGCATAGGAAAGCTGTGTAAAACTGGAGCAGTGACTGCCTTACAAGGGGAGCATGACATTAACAAAGGGCATGTCCATTCACACAACGATGCACGATACACGCCTGTGTCTGTGAATGGCTGCAGCCCTGCAGTCAGCACAGTCTTACAATCCCCCCTTCAGCAGCCTGACCTTAGGTAAGATATTCCTCTTCTGTGACCTCCAGTAAGCTACAGCATGCCACACTGATGTGCTGCCATAAACTTTGGTGCCTTCTTTACTGTGCTCTGTTAATGCAATGTAGATGCACTCTCAAATTCTGACAGCACTTTTTCTTCTGGTTTTCCTCACCACAACAATGGCAGCCTTAGAGCTAACTGAATTGTAGTATTAAATACTACTGTATGTCAGCTGACTATGTCCCTGTTTATTTAAAAAATGTGGCATACTGTGCATTTTAAATTTTGGATTGACTACACGTGTGTAACAAAGAAAAAAGAGGAACTCAACATCACGTGAATTCAGTTTGGGGGTTATTCATCACTCGGAACAAGCAGAACCAGTAGCTCTGCTTGAAGAACTGGAATTACTGGTTCATCAATAATGTTCTTCATTTGTCTTTCTTCTGTCACTATCACTTGATATGCTTCTACAACAACACTGCATGCCACCTGAGCATTTCAAAGGGGAGTTTACAGTTACTTCATTCCTTACCAATATTTTTGGTACAACCTCAGCTTCTGCCTTACTGCATAAAAGCAAATAGCACTTCATTGCAGCAAGCTGCCTTTCTCTGACAGTTTTTAACACGCCACAGGAAAGTGGGTGCCAATCTTTTTAAGAAAAACTCAATACAATTGAGATGATTGAAAATCAAAAGTGAAATGTTGTTTCTAAGGACATCTTCTATTCTTGGCTAAGAGTATTAATTTGCTCTTCCTAAATACTAGCTTATATTTAATCATTGAATTCAGTATCATCTATGTTCTTCCATACTTATAATTTCAGAAAGCAATTAGCCATTCCTTCACCAACAGGACTCCCATGGTCTAAATGCAGTAAAATTCACAGTGTTTCTTTAGTAGGTTGTCAAGTTTTCTGTAGAAATTATTAAACTGAAAGCTAGCAGTGATATATGTAAATTCTACTGTGGGCATGACTAATCCACAGTCCACATAATGGTTCAGAATAACGAAGAGTGAAACGTCTATTTTGTCACTTTCTTCCTAATGGCACCTTATACAAAGATGAAGAATAAATTGTTCTGGCAAACTTGCTCCCAGATTTTCCCTTTTATGAGGGCTGTGCAGAACCTCCCTCCTCCTGTCTGAAGGGATGCCAAAATGCAGCGCTATGGCAGGCAGAGGCGTGAGCCCTGTGCGTCAGACACAGGGGAGAGCTGAGAACACCCATCTCCACAGCCGTGTGATGGGGGCGCAGCCAGCTTGGGCAGGGAGGACCACAGGCCAGTCACACCATGGGCTCTCTTGGCCACCTGGGCACACTGCTAGCTGATGTTCAGCTAGCTGTCAACCACCACACCAAGGTTCTTTTCCACCAGGCAGCTTTCTGCTCTGTGCCCATCCTGTAGCGTTCCACGAGGTTGGTGTGACCCACGGGCAGGACCTGGTATCTGGCCGTGTTGAACCTCATCCAACTGGCCTCAGCCCATCGATCCAGCCTGTCCAGGTCCCTCTGCAGAGCCTTCCTGCCCTCCAGCAGATCAACACTCCTGCCCAACTTGGTGCAAACTGACTGAGGGTGCACATGCTCTCATCCAAACAATTGATCAATACATTAAACTGGATTGGCCCCAATACTGAGCCCTGGGGACCAGCCACCAGCTGGATGTAGCACTATTCACCATCATTCTCTGGCCCTGGCCATCCAGCTGAGGTTTTTTAACCCAGCAAACAGTGCACCCATCCAAGCTGTGAGCACTCAGTTTCTCCAGGAGAACATTTGTGGGAAACCATGTCAAAGGCTTTACTACAGTCTAGGAAGACAACACCCACAGCCTTTTCCCTCAGCTGCTAGGTGGAAGAGGCTTAGAAATTCATCAGTGTGTTTCAATTAAAAGATTTACTTATTTCTGAAAATTCTAAAATGACTGAAAGAGTGTTTTCTCCTGAAAATATTTCTAATCTGCAGAAATTCTCACTGGAAAACAAATAATAGCAAGGCTTGAGCAGAAGTGAGCTAAACAGGCTTCTCTACTAATTCAAATTAACTACCATCTGTCTTAGACAATTCCATTATCACAGCTTTTGGGCATCTCAAGTAATTAAAAATAAGAATGTTGCATCTTCTTTGTTCTCTTATAACTCTTTTGTAAGTCTAACATTGGTCGAGTTAAGTAAAATGAGTTTTGGTTCTTTGAGAAACTTCTGTATTTCCACAAAAAAGGGCGAGAGACAAGCCACAAAATGCAGCTATGTCCTTATAAGAAATTACCACAGTACCTAAGTGTACAGAGAAAAATAGTTTGAATTTTATATACCTGCTAAATGAATTAAACACTTTGTTTCCACAGGGCATTAAACCTGCCTGCCTTCCTTCTCAGCCTTTCCCCTTCATCTCATCAGCCATGTACCTAAAAGTGATAGTTCTCTGCAGTGTGTGGAAAGGCAAAAAATATCTCCAATTTCAACAACTGTAAATTTTTTTAAAAAGTTCAAAGTAAAAAAAAAAAATAAAATTGTTGCACTGAGATCTCTAATGTCATGTGAGACTCCCTTTTATTCTCACTTAGGTTGGTGGCTGATGCAGTAGGTGCATAATGTAAGCATCCATTTACTTATCTTGTGGTTCCCTTTTTCTTTGGAGAGGTCCTTACCAGCACCTATGGTGAAGAAGCCTGAAAGGTTTTGCCTTCTCTGCTTCCTTCTGTTCTTTCCTCAGTAGTGCAATCTCCCTGATCACAAGTTTATTCCAGATATACCTAAGACAGTTTTTCCCTAGAGGTTCAGTGCTGATGTACTCTGCCTGTTGACTATGTTTAAATTATTTTTGTTCAGAGCTTTGTGGAGGAGGTGACAAATAAACAAAGCTACTTTTCTTTCCCATTTGCTTGAGAGAACAATATTTATAACTTCATGTATTTCCTTTCCAAGGATGAAAGCGGTATTTTGAAGTTCAACTTTGTTTGGGGAGTGGAATGAGGAAGTTAGATCTCTGTTGTTAATATGCCCTTTAGCCTATCTACCAGTTCTTCTTAGCTTAAAAAGGCTAACTCACAGCAGACTTGGGTTCTCTTCACTCTGTCAGAAGCTTAAGCAAATACATAACTGAAGGAACTTTTAAGACTTATTTCTTAATTAAAAAAACATTGGTATATAATACTAGTAAATGGCTATAAAATAGCCTCTCTAAATGTTATCTATCAAGTATAAATTTAAGCTCATTATGCAGCAAACCCATGCTGGTTTTGTTGTGTTAGTCTAAGCTCCTGCCAGTATTTAATGAGATAATTTACTTGTTTATCTGTCTGTCATGGTTTAATGGAAATTAAAATTAATCTCACCCATAGCAAGAAAATACCTGTCTATATTCAGAAACTGCATTTCTTGGCCACCTCAGCTTGTTCAGGAATTTCTACTAATTTTTCACTTCATGAACATATTCACAGCTTGCTTTTTCACTTCATGTTTCTTCTACCTCCACGTTCCCCTTTCTCCCCCTCAACCAAGTCTCTTGATTGCCTCAACAGTTGTTATCCTTTCTCTTCATCTCAGTGCAACCAGATTTTAAAGCAAGAATTGAGGATTAACTTACAGCTATCCAATTGCTCATTCTAGCTGTATAAAGTATTTTTAACCTCCTCTTGCTAAACTTCTGTTAAGACTATGCTATCTAGTATCTTTGTGCACAGCCTAGAACAATGGAGTGCATTATTAACTAGCCCATGACTAGCCACGTCATCAGCACTATGGTATATGTATTTTATGCATAGAGCCCACATTGAATATATAAACATACACATGAATAAACACACATAAGAGATACTAAATTAGGAAGCTCAGTAGATTTTAAGAATCAGAATTCAAGAACAATTAATTGATCCTTGCTTACTTATGCCTTTATTCTCTACATACCCATGACAGTACATTAATACATTCACAGCATGTTAACAGGAACAGCATGTTAAATAATAAATGCCTTACTGTATTATTTTCAGTAGGTGCTTCAGCAATTAAACTCTGGCTGCCTAATTTCTAGCTCAGTCAGGAAAAATAACTGCATCTTATGCAACCAAGTAAAATAGAAGGCATTATTGAAAGAGTAACAGAAACATCAAGATATCCACTGTAGAGAATTACTGTTCTCTGTGAGGAAACGTGTCATCTGCCTTCTCCCTGCTTGTCATTGCAAGAGCTCAAAAAGCAGCTTTTAGCAGAATAGTCTAAGAGCCTTTACTGCAGATATCAATGGATGATTTCCTCAACTGTTTTCAGTATTTCAGCTCTTTCTCCATCCCACCACTGGCTCAAGGCAGATATGACTACCTCTCTTTCAGATGCAGTTATTTGAGAGCCACAGGACAGGTCAGTTGGAAATACAGTGCAAAACAACACAACAAAACCTCCTGTATTTCTGTTTTATTTAAATCAATGCACCCTCAGGCAGCAGAACTTACAAGTCTATGCAAGGGAAGTAGAGACAACCAGTGGGCAGAGGCATGACAAAGGCAGGGAGCCAGAAGTCAGAGGCTCCCAGAATCAATCTGCAGCATCACTAGACCAGATGCAATATCAAACCACATATGACAGCTAACTCTCCGAATATTCATCACTAACTTGGAGTAATGTTCACCAAAAGCAAATCTTCAAAAACACTCCAGAATCAACAATCTTGCACATTTCAAATTTAAAAATAACTCTTAGCCAAACAGCTTAAAATTAAGAGAAATTTGTATTTGGGAAAAAAATCCCTACATTTCATTTGGTATTTTGGTATGCCTCTCAATTCCTAAACATGAGAATCAGCTTTGATTACAGAAGGCTATTAAGCTACCAAGGATTAAAAAAACTCCAACAGCTACTATCTGGCTTTTCCACTTCAAAGGTATCTTGACTACTTTAATCTACCCAAACAATTGTTCAATTAAAAAAAAAAGGAAAAGTATATAAAAATATGGTTAGGACTGCAGACATCCCTGTGAAATGCTTTTATTAGCAGCATAGTCTGATTTATATTTTTAATTTTATATTTAATCAAGCAAGTTTCTTAAATGTACTGTACCTCTCCAGTACTCATTTACCATTTAAGAAGAGCTATCATCTTTCACAGGCTTTCTTGTTTGAAATACAGTTGTTTCAACTATTAAAGCTGCCAGCAACTTAATAAAACAGTACATGTAGTAGGTTGCAGTACTACCTTGTTCCAGCTTGAAATGAATTACATGTGGACAATACCAGACAATCTGACTCATTATTCTGAATAACTTTTATCTATCCACAAGACCAGAACACATGAAATCATAATTGTCCACAGAAATTATTTGCCCAATAATTCTGCAAAAAATCTCAGCCTTATAACATTTTTCGTTTCCTTTCAAAAAGAAATGTTAATTTAGTGTTAAAGAAACATTAAAAAAAAAACTGGCTGGGGCTTTTTTGTTCAAGTATTAGCTTTTCAAACAATCACTCTCCTACTGAAATGCAAAAGCTTAGCACATATCTGTTAGAAGGACTGCATTCATTAAAGTCAGCTATCAATCAGTCACAGGAGAACTTTCCTTAAAAATATGAAGCGTGATTTGCATAGAGCCCTGCTCACTGTTCCTGAGTGCTACTTAACGAACATGCCTTCCCTTTCAAGCTACAGTACCTCATGAAGTATTGCCATTACTTAAAGCATGAAAATATTTGAAATTCATTACATTTTCTTACTTTGTGTTACATATGTGAGGGTGGCACTGGAACAGGCTGCCCCGAGAAGCTGTGGATGCCCCACCCCTGGAGGTGTTCAAGGCCAGTTTGGATGGGGCTTGGAGTAACCTGGTCTAGCAGAAGGTGTCCTTGTCCATGGCAGGGGGGTTGGAAGGACATGATCTTGAAGGTCCCTTTCAACCTAAACCCTTCTATGATATGCTATGCACCAATCCTGCAAATGCAGACTTCCATTTTTCTATACAGTTCCCTAGCAATCCTGAGTATTTTTGCTATTTTTATATTGACAAGGAACTATCTGACTGAGGTTGTAACCAACAAAATTAGAAGTCCAGATAGACTTACTGCATTATCAAATATGAACTCTATTACATGACCTGAAGATGAAAACAAAGAGCATTTTATACTAGAATTTTAAACTTGGCATAGTGAGATGACTAGGAACAGCTTGCATCTCCTACTTTTCTGACTCTTAGGAGTCTGACATGAGTCTCATTACATTTAGTGGTGACTTTTATGCCACATTTTCAGATTCACAGTATTTTAAACAAAAAAAGATTCAGGTTCTGGGCCTCATTCTTCAGGAGAAAAAGCCCTCAAAAATGAAGCCAGAAGGATATGACACAGCAGAACAATAAGGAGAGGCCAAGAATATTAATTTTTAATTGATTAATTTATTTTTAATTATATTTAATTTGGAGGGATCTGTTACACGTAATGCAATAAGGTAAGGAGTCCTCTGAGCCAGCACAAACCAAGTTAATTTGAAGAACACCCAAACTGGCCCCAAGACGGGCAGACACCCTCCTAGGAGCACACGCCACCACCAGGACAATGACACATCTCGACCTGACCTGCCCGCTCTGCTCAGCAGGGCAATGCACCGTGCACACAAACCAGCCCCCTTTGGAAGAACACAGGGACATTTCTCGCACAGCTGTACATCTGTTCATGCACAGCTGATCCCCAAATGGCAGTTTCAGGTAATCTGTAAAGTAAGCAAGGTAACCCTGCACCAGATTACATTCAGGTCTTGCTTTCAATGTTCAGTTCTCTTAGGAGTAAAATTATTTTCTTTAAAGGGAAAAAACCCTTAGGTTTTCAGTAGGTTTCACAGCAACAAGAAGGGTTCATGCAAGTTCTGCCATCTGAAATCTCAGCTACACTTTTCAGTAAAGCAGGTAACAAATTAGAGGTTAACCCAAGTCAGTCATGTTTAAAGAACACTGACTAATGTCATATTGCATTTTACATGACAATTGCTGTCAGCTTTTCAACTATTATGCAGACAAATGAAACTTCATTCAACTCACCCGATGCACGTCTGGTGAATCGGTTTATCGCTGGAGCTGGAAGAAAATAAAACATTTTGATTATTCTTGTAGTAGTCTAACACACTATAAACATAATGTTATACCTCATTCAATGTGTGACAACTACAAAAACATGTTAACCATTATTTTTGTATCTTTATAGGAACCCACGTTAAATGCACACACACAAACTTTTCAAGACCATTTTCTGCTAAGAGTTACTGTTACTTATTGCTGTTCTTGACTGGATGTGAAACATTTAGATATTTATTTCCAATATTTATTGAGTGCACAGAAACTGGCATCTTGCAGACAATAACGCAAGCAGTGATTCAAAAAATGTTAAAAAATGTACTTACTTTTACAAAATATACTTATTGGAAATCTGAAACCAATGATACTTCTATAGAGAAAAAGACTAATTTGCAATCCCACCTAAAAGATCGACCTTTGCTTTGGCTAACCTTTAGAACTCCTTGGGTAAGTCAATAACAGTGCCAACCCTCACCCAAACCCCAGTGCAAATGTTTTATAGTGCGATCCTGGCACATCTCCAACTGCATGCTGCAAACATTTGTAATCAGACTCCTGTCTTGTTTCCAACTGGGAGAGACTGCAAAATGCAACTTAAAGCACATGCCTTTGCCTCTATTTCATTTCTAGGTTTACTAAATTCTTCAAGAGCTACTAGAGATAAAATAGATAAATAAAGTTTCATGTTTTGCCTTCCGAATACAACCTTCAGTCTTCTCCTAATTAGTATAAAACACTGGTCGTGAACTCTACTTTCATGTGATATATTAACTGCTGGAATAGACAGCAAGAAGAAAATCTGAATGACCTAATTTCAAATGTGGGCAGCAGCTACATTAAAAATGTATGCCCTTACAGTGCTTATTAATATTCAGCCTTAAAAATTGCTCTTCATGTTTACACAGAACTGAAAAATGAAAAATATGGAACTTTTTTATTTTATCCCACTTAATTTTACATGGAAGTTATGCATCCTGTCTCGAACATCTAAGCCAAGATAAAGAGAAAAAAATTGCTGAGAAAACAGGAGAGACAGCAACAGCCTGACTTCTTATTCCTTTGGGAACAAAAAAACCAGAGCAAAGCTACAATTTCTGAACCACAGTCACAGATGGTTTGTGCAAGCACATAGAGTAGTGACAGGTCCAAATGGCAAAAAACACACTGGTAAAACAGACTACAGAGATTTGCAGTGCGAGTCACAAGCAAAGAACCCTCTGGTTACTGAGCTATCACGGAGCCCAAACGTATATACAGATGAACATGAGAGTAACAGAACCAGCAATGCTATTTTAAAGAATGAATTTTAATTCTCCCCAACACTTTTTTAAATAAAAAGCCAAAAAATATAGACACTTTTATTGAAGCAATTAAAGCAGACACCATTTTTTATGCAACTGCTGTTTTGTAATACAGGGGACTATTCCATTCCTCAAAACTGTTTATTTTGTCACTACTGTTATGGGCCAAATTCATTTCAGGGCATCAGTCATGGCTGTCACCATCAGATGACTGAGTTGTTTCCTCAAGCATGTAAATTTGCAGCAGGTCTCAGCAGATGTGCTCATATAAAATAAATAAAAAAAAGTGGAATCTCATATATTTCTAACAGCAAAACATAAAATACTGTTTTGCTTCCATTCAAAAGCTTTCTCTAAACTCAGGGAGGGCTATGGCTGTAAGTTCTGTACATAATCTGTAGATATGAAGATTTATCTCCCCTGGACAGTTACCTCAGCACATTTTGCATTAAAAAAAATACCCCTACCAATCAACCAACCAAACAAAACCAACAAAAAAAACCAACAGAACATTAAAAATAAAGAACATCTAGCAAGCCCTAACACAATTTGAAACAAGTTACTGGGACTGTCAAAGAAGCAAGTTCTTTTACAGATCCTGAATCCACTCTTCTATTTGGCTGCAGGGAGCATAATTTATTGTACAATAGATTTTACAATTTATTTACTGTTAGGAAAAACAAAACAAACCAAAAAAAACACACAAAAGAAAAAATAGCAAGACTGTCAGAACCTTGATTCGCAACTCTTTTTGAGCTTATGTGAATAATCAGTGTTTCAGCAGCAACTAGACAAAGCCGTCCTGCCCAGACTGGGATTTCATGGAGGTCATCCAAATATGTTATTGGGAGATTTAAAAGCAGCACCCACAGTTCTTTGTTATGGAGGAAATTGAACTGCTCTCTATTTTTCTGGTAGCAAATCACAATACACTTTTGTTGTCCAGAAAGATGGAACAGTTAGCGTACAAGAAGGCCTCAGAGAGTCATGAGTCCCACAGAAATTTATATAGTGTTTTACTACAAAGTAGATGCATGGTCACTACAGTGTGTCTGGCAGATTAAGCATAGTAAGGTGGGCAAAAGAAAGTCTAAGAAGCATTTTGCTGGAGACAAAGCAAATACTAAATTATCCTTCAAACACATCAGGAGGTTAAAGTCTTGGCTCAGAAACAAATGGACAAAGCAATGGGAGAAATATTCAATGAGAGATACTAAACACTCCTCCTGGAGCCACACAGCATCAGGAGCAGCAGAGGGATTCCCAGGAAGACACACTACTTACTCTGTCTGCGATTATAATCTTCCCTAGACATCTCTTTTTTTTAGGCACAGTCCTTACTGAGTTCTGAGCTAGACTGACTCTCAGTTTTGGACCAAGATGACTGTCTTGATTCACATGGCTCAAATCAAAGTGGTACCCAGAGAGACTGGGACCCCATGAGACAGTCTTGGCATCCAGGTTGAATTATGAGGCAGCTTTGAAATCCCACTCACAGACCACAGGAATATTGCACTTACATCCATGTGTTTATGGCCCAAGCTACACACATGCAGGAGGAGTGGTGCTGACACACTGTGCTTCCCACTCTGCTGTTTCAGCTGTTCCACAACACCCCCACTCCCCTGTCTCCTCTCAGCCATGTCCACAGGCAGCTCCTCGAGACTTTCAGTGCCTGTCTGCAGGCACAGCAGAAAGCAGCTGGCTTTGGGCTCTGTGAGATGCCCAAGGACTGCTCCCTACAATGTGAAACCCAAGCAGCCTTGTCAGAGGGCTACCCCGTCCCTAATAACATGCTACTGGAAACACTGCTAACACACGCCAGTTCACAGCTCCAGAGTTTTCCAGCAGGGGTAAACTTGGGAAAGGAAGGGGCTTCAATAATACCTATGTGGCTACTGAAGTTAATTCTACAGCAAAAACATACTTTATCGTAAAGGTTATAGTGACACTGTGTTGAGGGCTGGTTGCTCCAAATGATTCAGTAAAACAACTTGCAAGGAAAAAAACCACTTACAGTAACTTACAGCTACACATATCCTCCCCCCAGTAACTGGTGCAAAATGTAAAAGGAACAAAACCCACAGATTACAAAACCTCATCATTGCAAAAGTCAAGGATTTTCCCAATAAAGGGTAAACTGGCATGCAGATAAATTCAGAACATTCAGTCATATTTAATAGTTTTTTACAGTATCACAAAGAGAGCTGCACCACAATAATGTACTGTTGTGCACAAAGAATCTTGTTTACAAGCATGGTGTCACTCCAGTATTAAATATGACTCTTCATGTTCTACTTTGTCTCAACCAAAATCTATTACAAACTTAACAGGGGAAAATTATCTGGGAGTGAAGTGGGTGTGTGAGAGAGAAATTACAGAGGTCTGTATCCTGATGAAGTTTTGATTAAATTACCATTTGAAACTGCACAAGCTATAGATCCTTACATGACATATTCCAGTTGTTTCATTGTTAGCACTACACAAGAGAGAATTCCACCATCTGTTACCTGGTGGTAACTGAAATTCATGTTTAAAAATCCTTGCTCGGAGGACTGTACAAAGGCACAGCTTTTAAAATATTTTGGCAATACAGATTAAGTAAATAAACAGCAATCACCAGCAAATGATCAAGAGAGGCTGAAGTATGTTAATACTTCTATTCACCAAGAACACAGGCTTTAAAAAGAACATCAAACTACATGAAACATACACTAAAAGTTTTTCCATCACTCAACAACTGTCTAACCATTGCTCCTTTCCTCACCGTACTTTACAAACAATAGGCAGCCAACACAACAGTCCTGCAAAAAAGACCATAAAAGCGGCATAATTTTGTAAGTAGAGGAGCAAATGGGAATTTATGGGGTGGTTTGCAGAGCATCAAGACTAAGAAGATAATGCTAAGAAAGGAACCCTAACTGGGCAGCCTCTAGGTGGTTAACTTGTTCTAATAACTTGAGCTGTCCCTTTTTCTTGACTCCCAATTTCAGTGGTTTTGCTTCAGAAACTGCCAGGGATTCTTGTGCCATTAATGTCACCTGGAGTAAGAAGCTAAACACTTCGCAGACATTAGACATGCAGACTTCCTAAGCAGTCAAGTACTGTCAGCCTGGGATTCAACAAGAGGCTCTGCTTATCAGGGGCTGTTGAGAACATGCCTGAGCACTCTGTGACAATGAGACCTGCCAACAGCAGGTGCTTTCTGCAGGTGTGCAAACCCCAGCGAATGCACAGCCCCAGGCCGTGCTGCAGAGTGCACAGAACCCCACATGTGCACAAGCCAGGGGGGCACACCCCACTCCCTGCAGTGCCCCGGTGCACTGAGGCCAACAGGAGACTGCTCCATCTCCTGCCACATTAGTGGCAATTCAAGGCAATGCTCCTTTAGAGCAAATACACAAAGCCAAACTGCATGCTCTGAGTGACGAGGGTTGGCAGGAGATTAGAGATTAATCTTCAGTATTAGTAAAAATTAGAACACTTTCCACAAGCCTCACTTTCAATTAGCCACAGTAATTTCCTCATATGGCAAAGGGCTAAGCCCCTTTAAACGAAAAAAAACCAAACAAAACGGAAAAAAAAACCCAACCAAATCAAATAAACAAAAAAAACCATCCAAAAATTAAATTCAGCTATTACATGTTTGAAACCCTCAAATCTGGCAGTCCATAGCCCCAAAACCCCCATCTCTATTTACACAGCTATTATATCTTATTGGATAGACAAACAGAAACACCCACACCATAGTGTACCATCTTTGTGTGGAATACGCAAATGCCCCAAAAGTGAGATTAGGAAACAAATGTCATAAACAAATTGTACTTTTTTTTCTATTCTATTGAGCCCAAAGCTGTGTTAAAACTCTCAAGGACCTCCCTGAAGTCAGTGGGTCAAACCTAGTCCAAATCTGAACAATAGAGTAAGAACCTGTTCTCAACAGACCATATAATTTTATACCATGTCACTCTAGAGTTTTCAGAAGAGTTAGTCCTGGTTTACCTAGGCCAGGCCAGGTTTGAACTGATGAGAATCATGGGCACCACATACTTCATGTTTTCAGTCCCAAGCTTACCTGTTTCTCAGAGGTCTCACAACTTTGAGAAAAACTTTGAATTATGCTTACTTCAATCACATTCCTATATTATGCAAATTAACATTTGCTTGTCTTGTTTCACAGGTTATTAATGAGAATGTCCTAATCAGAACAAGAACAAAATCAGATCTAAATGAATGCCACTCTAAAATATATGCTTTAGTCAGACTTAGGGTTTTTTTGTCCCAAATGGAAGAAAAACATTACCCAGTACAATGATAGACTAGGACAACACAGATAATACCAGCAGCAATTTGGAGCCCCTCTAATTTCCCTCCATCACAGGAAACTTTCATTTTAGTTCAGGATTATTCCAGGTAGAATGTTTTTTTCAGAGACTGAGACAGACATAACATAATACAATTATGTTCATGTATCTTCACACTGATAAGACCTCAGAAAATCTCAAGGAAGGCAGGACAAATATTCACTGACAGTCTGAAGAAATAACTCTGACAAAAGAGGGAGTTGTCAGGTCTGTGGAGAATGGTTCTTGTCTTTTCTCTGTGAAAGGCCATGACAACTGTGAGGAATGAGGAGATGAACCCAGCAAACACACAGCTTTATTTGGAAGACAAACAAACAGCCCTGGCAATACAGCAGGCCAGGGAAGACAGATAGAGCACAGCTTTCAAAATAAGTGTGTTTGAATGTCTGGAAATCTAACAGCAACAGTAATCTTTTAATGATGAAATATGTGAGATACATTTTATTATTTCTCTCACCAAATAAGTCAGTCTCAAAAGATGATTTTTTTTTAACTAAAACCAAAACTGAGTAACAGCAGCACACAGGCTCGGCCTTTTCACAAGTCAAAAGGGTAAATCACGGCCACAGAGGTGCATGCTGTAAGTAGCAGTCAGCCAAAGAACCTGAAAGGCTAGACAGCAACTCTGCTGCCACATTTCCCAAAAAACAAGCCTTAATACCTCAGGAAAATCTGAAGTTCGCTCCCAAACTCTGATTTACCTCGGGGAAGAAAACCCACAGCTCCTCAAAGGGTAGGCTCTGCACACAGAGGGATGTGGCCCCGTGCAAAGAAAGGTGAATGGGGGAAGGCATTGCAAGTCCACGCTTTCAGGAAGAGCGTGCTCCCCAGGGAGTCACGACTGCTGCGTACACGGGGAGGGAGAGGGCACACAGACACATCCACAGACACAGCAGCACACAGGCACTGAGGCATGAAGGAAATGCAGGCTTTCAGAGAATCCCAGACCAACTGAGAAGCCAAAGATGAGGGAGAAACAACGCTACAGTGTGTATCTATGTGCTACTGAGAGAAAAAGAGAGAGTGAATAATTTAGCTTTTGCAAGAAAAGTAGGTGTTGGCAGGAGAAAATGGCTACATCTGATGGGATACCCTAAGATGTAGTTATTTTTTAATTAAAAATGACATCTACAGGTTTTTAAACCATCTGTACCACAACGAATACATCCATAATCACTGCTGTCTCTGAAAACATCAACACATCTGTAAAAGAATTAAAATATACAGAAACCAGAATAGCCCATTATCCCCATTTTAATAATATGCAACAAAATAAACTAAACTTACATGAAGTTGTAGTCCTAAAATGTATCTTATTAGTCAAAATTAAATGTTAAGATTTTTATTGGCTCTATAGTTTACATTTTCATTTTTCAGTCTGCAAAATGAGTTCTATTTCACTGTAGAACAGTTTCTCAAGAAAGCTGAGAAAGCCTTATAGTCACAATAACTTCAAAATGAGACCAGATATTTACCTTGTGCTCTTTGTGTTTTAACTCTGGAGCTCAGATTTCCAGAATTATGTCCTAGTTCACTAGGAGTGTCCCTTTCCAAACCCAGCATCACATACTTCCAAGGACCATACGACTATGCAGTAGTAAGACATGAATTATTTCTTCAAAACCCAAAAAGCTTGACTTGATAATTCACATCAAAAAAGCTCCATAGAATTTTTAGCAAACTGATTCATTGATTATCAAGCTGTCACCACACATAAACATGAATTAAATATGTGAATAAATACCTTGGGGCTTGCTTTGCTGTGTATCTATTTAAACACATCACTACGGTATCAGGAAAACAGCACTGTTATAAATGAAGTCTCTGAAAATATTTAATAAATGGAGAAACAAACATACTATTTCAGGATTTTTATATTACTATTTTATATCATTACAGGACTTTTTATCACTATAGCCCAGGCTACCCTTGAGCTTCACATTCTCCACCAATCCCTCCTTGTTGGCTACAACAAGGTCCAGCATAGCACCCCTCTTTGTTGGCTCCTCTATCACTTGGAGAAGTTACCATTAGTGCATTCCAAGAACCTCCTGGATTGCTTATCCTTTGCTGTGTTGTCTCTCCAATAGATATCAAGGAGGTTGAAGTTCCCCGTGAAGACCAGGGCTTCTGAATGAGAACAGTCCTATCTGACCATAAGGGACCTCACGTGCTCAGTCTTCCTGGCCAGGCAGCTGTTGCAGACCCCCACTATAATGTCACCTGTCCCTACCCTCCCTTTAATTCCTGACTCATAAGCTCTCAGTCATTTCCTCTCTCAACCCTTAACAGAGCTCCAGGCACTCGAGCTGGTCCTTGACACAGACGGCGACACCCTCCCCTCGTCTCTCCTGCCTGTTCTTCCTAAAGAGCCTGTGTCCTTCCATTCCAACACCCGAGTCCCAGGAGCCATCCCACCATGTCTCCATGATGCCAGCCCTGCACATGTCTTGTTTACCCCCCATGCTGTGTGCCCTTGCACAGAGGCACTGAGGTTGGGTCCTGAGGAAGCCACCTCACTGTCTGGAGTTACAGCACAAGTTAGCTGGTTACTTAACCTGTCAGAACACAAACCTCGACAGAGAGGTAAAGAAATCTCTCCCACTTTATCAGTTACAGAGATTTCAGCCCTTATGAATAATTGATGCTCTATGTAATTACTAACACTGAAAATATAAAGATGAAGTGCCTGCCTGGTATGTTAGACCAATGACCCAACGCAATGAAATGGGCTGTCACAGCCCACTGATGGGAAACAAACACTGCCCTTTTCCCACCAAAGCAGCTTGTTCAAGATTTGTGGCTTTTAAAAAAATTTTAAATCTATTCTTTCAGAATTATGTCCCATGTTAGAACATAAAAGTGAAGATGCTGATTTATTGAGTTTCTCTATCTTAAATGTGTGGTGTTACTGTGAAAATTTACTTAGAAATTCATCCTCCTTATTGTTTGTGACCAGTACACTAGGTCATTATCTCATTAAAAGTAATAACTAATCCACATAAACAGAAAATATATATATATATAATTCACTGCAATATTTCTAATCTTCTGTTATACCATGGGGCAAAAAAAAGTTAATTTGTACCAGAATTTGTCTGGGCGAAAGCTGAAGATGTGAACATGTGCAGAAATCCTGGCATGGAGTACTTTGTGCCCTCATCCCCAGGTTACTCAGGACATATGATGAAAACTAGCAGTATGTATGAAAGAAGATTTCTACACACCAGAAACAATATATTTTGAAATCAAAAAGAGATATGAAATTGAATGTAAAAATAACAATGGCATACATGTACGAGGGAGGTCAGCCTTCCTGGGACATGCTCTGGACTATGAAGACTCAATCTTTCCCACGGAGCCAAACCCCCAGACCTGCAGCCCTGCTTTACCCTGGTTACCACCTATAGATTCTGTTTTGCACAATTTACCAAACTGCCTATTTCTGCCTACTGGAGGGGGTTGGGGTCGTTTGGTTTGGTTTTTTTAACATGATCACTACATCCCAACACCATTTGCAGAAACATTCTTCCTTGCTAATTTATTACCATCTCCAAGAGAGATTCTGCTATAGCTATAGCATAGTTTACAATTGCTACTAAACAATCTGACAAAATCTGACACAAAATGTCAGTAATGCTTTTATCTTCTTACCATCTGTAAATGGCTCCTTTCCACTTGAAATTTCATAAGCTATTTTAAGAATATTGTGGTTATTTGCTTTCTAACACTGCTGCGTAGGCATTTAGATCCATTTCATGTTCTTTCCTGCTTTCTAATTTTGCTGCCTGGAGCATATTTACTAATGTATGCATGTTCTCTATCAGAACAGGAGAAAAACTGGTCATTCTGCCAAAGCTCTACCAGCAAAGCCCAAATCAGTTGAGTGGTGCTGCTCATCTGTAAAAGTATCAAACTGACATTTTATATGACATTATGCTTCAAGCTCACCATCTCGTATCATGATGAAAATATTGCACCTGTCCTTGAACCAATATTTCTGCCAACCTGAAAACTAAGAAAGATTTTACAAGAATGACCTGTTCTGATTTCATGATAGGAAACAGCTTCCCTTAACCATTACACAACAGTGCTCTAGGTCTTTTTTTTTCTTTTTTCCACAAAATTTTGGCCTACGTCTTTTGTCTCTTGACAGTACCTGCAAGATATATTTATTACAAAGGAATAACGTTGCAATCTCACTGATGGAAGTGGGTTGGAGAAGATGTCATGGCTGTCAGTATTCTTCTCTGAAGGAGTACACCTTTGTGTAGAGTTTATAATTATCTCATCTATTTTATATGGTTTAACAACGGTGAACATAACTGCTTTTTCCCATACACATTCATACTACCTGTGTTTAACCCAAAGCCTCAAACCTTTTAAGACACAGGCTTTCCTACTATTTTTCATGTTTTTGTCACTTTGCTATTAGGTTATTACAACAAATCCTACATGGGCAAACACCATTAAAACGTGCTTAAGCAAAGATTTTATACAAAGACTCTCTGCCTGGTTCCTAGGACTACCTTGGCAGCAATGTGTGGTACAAAGAACCTTGATGGAGAAGCATATGAATATGTATGATTTGCAATCTGCATTGCCTGCTTATTCACTTCCTGGTAAAATTTAAGATGTTGGACTTGATGCGTATTTCAAAGTTTGCATATTTTAAGAACATTACGTACTTAAGGGGAGTTTCTCTTGTATTCATGATAATTCATTCTCGGCTAGTCAGATCTAAAACAGACAATTTTGTTAGCTTTCATATTATGAGGCAAAGCATATATTCCCCACTTGGTTTTAGAGAAAGGCTAAGAGATGTACCTCATCAGAAAGGACAGTGACTCTAAAAGGAAAAAAAAAAGCCCAAACCCCAAGTGTTACTACTTGAATATAACAGGAAGAATGGCACTGAGACTGTTCCAGAAAAATAAAAAATTCAAAAAAACCCAACCAAACAAAATGATTATAAGCATCTCACTAGAAAAGTCGTGACCAAAAAGAGAAGCTCTTAAGGAACACCCTGTCCTCCCTCCTGCCACGTAAAGGAAGCTCATGGATGACACTGATGGCAGGACAGTGTTTCCTGGACTCCAGCACGCTCACTCATGAAACGTCTAACAGTCCCCACGCAGAGCATATCACCCATTTCCTGGTCTGACATCTCACTGGTTTAACTACAGATAACATACTTCCCACCATTATACAAACTGTCCATTGCCTGGCAGGCAACAAAGCCAGTTAGTGAAATAACACCACAATGAACAAGTGTCCTCTCAACAGCTAGGGACACACCTGCTGGAGTCACTTAACTTGGTGGCTGACACCTTCCACAAGCTCAGATCCCACGAGTAGAGTTTCTGAGAACAGGTTTGGGATACTTTTGGGTTCTGTTTTTCTGTTTCTAGTAAATGCTTATAACTCTTAGGCTGCAGACCTGGGCAACACCAGCAGCAAAAGCCTGGACTGCCAAAAGCTATTGTAGAGATCTAAGAGTTTGAGCCAAAGGCAGAAAAAGAAAGAAAAGAGGAAAAAAAGAGAAAATCAAAAATATTTGAGTGTTCGCTTCCCATATACGTGCAATAGAAATCACTGCAAGCAGCTGTCAGGGATAACAGTGAAAGCACCCTTCATGATTTCACCTTGATAGTTCTCAGGGGCAAGTGAATGAAGCACAGCTGGTGCTGGAGCTGCACTTGCTTCAACACAGGCCCAAGGCACCACTGCAGCAGCTGCTCTCATTTACTCCTGCAAACATGCAGGACAACACGAGCCCAGGCAGAAGGTGGGATATAGGTTCAACTTCAATTATACAAGCATTTCAGACAGTCAAAACCCCTATCCATATTCACAAGACTACTGATGATAATGTAACTACAGAGACCCCAGGTGTGGGTCGGGGTGACCTTCATGAATGGCTGTATGAGTCAAGGAAGAGCTTAGAGAAAGCCACCAAAGAATCTCTGGTGACAGTGATATCCAAGCAACTCCACAAATCTCCACAGGCTCAATCCTGAGTTAGCAGTACACCAACCTGTTGACGTTGCACCAGCAATGCAGATGCTATTGAAGATGTGAAATCTGCCAGAGCAACTGAAGGACTGCAGATAACAGCAAAAATCCATCAACAACAAGCTGCTGTGACTTGCAATAAAACAAATTATTGCTCTCTCTACAGATAAAGAACCACACAAAGGAGCACCACAAACATATCATCCTGTCAACAATGCCAAAAGAGCTGCAGAAACTTATACAAGCAAACTGCATGATCTAATATTTTTCTGTTACTCAGAAGGGTATTAACTGAGGATCTTACAAATGGCACCTCCCAAATTATACAGCTGGCTGTCATTTTCCCCTAAACTGGGCAGGTAAAGAATGGGCAATGAGGGAGAACTAATTTCTAAGTGTCCAGGCAGCACACTCCCTCAGTTCCATTGCCTTGTGATGGCTAGCTACTGAACAACAAAGAACATGGACTTCATCTCCATGATCACCGCTATCCTGATCCTGAAATTTTCCCTTGAATGGCTAGCTCTCAGTTTTGGAACACGATACCCCACTGTCACTATCTCTCTTCTCACCAATGCAAGCATGCAGAACATGTTGCAACTCACAGCACAGTGTGTTGCACAGCCCAGTTTCTCTCTTGTACTCAGTCATGATACAACTGTGCCATCATTTATATGACCCTGATCAAACACAGACCCAGGCTGCTGCATGTTACTGTCCCAGTGCCAAGACTCAAACAACATAGCATATAGATGGTATAATGCCTTTGTTTAGGATCTTCTTCCAGGCCTACACTCATATCAAACTGTTTTTATCTTCCATGGTAACAACTCAGAACTTCCCCAGAACATTCCAGGATTATACTCCAGACTACACAGAATGTGCACAGAGAATGAATAGAGAGTTCAGTTGCCTAACTTGGTGTGGAGATCTTTGTGGCCCAAAGGTAAAATGTGTGTATAATGACACCAAATTTTGCCACTTGAGCCTCTTTATATATCCTGTCTTTATTCTCTAACTACTTCCTGCTGAGTCAGTACCTGTGCCTCAATTATGGAACCTTTGAGGTCAAATAACTCATTTCTCAAGAGAATTGAGAGGTCAAAGAGATCCCACAGTGTGAACAGACCTTATGGACCAGTTAATAGGATGTGTCTTTTCTGTCCTGAACCAGTCAACCCATGAAAGTGAGATGAGGAGTGGCAAAGGAAGCTGCAGACACCAATTTAATTCAGTACCTTCTGTTGTGTTAGTGTAGTGGTAGCACCTAAACAGCACCCCCTGAGAAAAGGGCTGGTCAAAGTACAAATACTAAGATCTATCTTCTATTATTTGGCTTTCTTCTTATACTGCATTAGCATTAAAAGCATTCTGAGAGATGATGTAAAACTAAATGCAGTTATGCCTTTTGGCTCCATTGCTTGTGGAGCACATTCAGAAATGTCTGGTAAAGGCGGATTTTTCAGCACTACTCCATTTTGCTCAATAATTTGTGCAGCATTTGAAAAGTTGGATCTGTCGCAAATAAACTTCAGCATCACAGTCACTTCACATCAATTTTGTTCTTCTTCTGGCTAGAAAAGCTTGATAACATTGTCCTGACTTCTTTCATTAACTACCTGTGAGATTCCTACCAGGGGCCAACTTTCCATGACTCTTGATAACAAAACTCTCCAACAGGCTGATTAGTCATCAGGCAATGAAATAATTCCTGGCATAAAATAAAATGATCTTCCAGCAGACGGCTTTAAAAAAAACCAAAAAAAAACAACAAAACAACAAAACAAAACAAGTAACCTTCTGTGCTCCCAGTTTGGATTCCCTAGCAAAATTACATGTGATAATGACACCATTACCTGAAATACAGCTAAAACCAAAGATCCCTTCCCTCTAGACCCACCCAAGAAGTCCAACACGCACTTTTTCACAGTGTCTATTTACAGGTACCTACGTGGGAAGACAGTCTGAGATCTGGGTACTGAACAGGGAAGTACAGAGCCAGAACAAAGGCAGACAGCAGATGCAGAAGATCTGGAGACTTGTTCAGACTCTGCTTTGGGGAATGGCAGAAACACTTCACTCTGTGTCTGATGAAGTGCTATTTGTCCTGCCTAGTGCTTTCCCCCAGCCTACGCTGCCTTTCAAGAAATTCTATTTCTTCTAGAGCAGGTAAACAGAAAATGTCAAGATTGCATTAAAAAGGGAAAACTCAAAAACTAAGGGATGAGTCTGCTTGACATGTCAGACTAGCAACCCACACCTCTGAAAAAAAAAAAAGCCTTATTTTTCAGGCCATGCCATATTCCAAAAGCAAGCACTAAAAGCTCTTCTCTTGAAGCCAAGTCAATGTGCAAGCAAGCATGCTAAAAAGCAGATAGGGCGCCTGGCTCTGACCTAGTGATCTGGATATTCAAATGCCCACAAGGACAGGCTAGAGTTTCTTATTCAACTTACTGGAACACGCGTGCTTTACATTATACCCTCAGCAGAAAAAAAGATAAATTACATTTTTGTAAATCAAATTGCAAATTTCTAACATTTCTTCCTTGCTTTCTCAAAAAAAATCCCAAACCAAACCAAAAAAAAAAATCCCAAACCAAACCAAAAAAAAAAATCCCAAACCAAAAACAGACTGCTTCAGAATGTTTCTGAAATTAAAGGACACTCAACTTCACAAACATTTCCAGCATCCACATTAGGTTATTACAAGGTGAGATGAGGAATACTCCGCAGGATTTTTCTTTTAAAAATTATTTTGGACAAGAAAAAAAAATTCTTTTTGTATTAATAGCGGATTTAGAAAAACCCATAACAATACAAACAAGGACAACTTCATTTAAAAACAAAAAACGCAACACAAAACAAAAACTGTATTCACCCCTTTATAAGCTGGTCTATACATGACTTTCATGTGAAGTGTGACCAGAAGAGCATAGGTAACACAGGATTCTGTAGCAGTTACATGGCAGGAGTCCATATTAATAACCACAAGCTGCCTTTTGCAAAAACAATTTGGTAAATGGCAGTATGAGTTAGGAATATCCAGCAGTGCAATCTCTCCAGTGTGCAGACAAGAAGTTCTGCATTTCCTTCTTGTGAGGCCAAGCATGTGGTAGCCTGCTCTGGTTCAGAAGGACTGGCTGCTGGGCAAGCAGCTACCCCAGGCCATCTCCAGCACGTTCCATCCCCACAATGGCCAATCCCTTTTGGGGCAGCTGCTGACCAGGCAAACAGCTTTGCCTTTTCCTTCTCCCTCAGGCTCATGGAGTTTCCATCCCCGGTGTGCCCTGGGTCTCTGCACCCCCACTCCCCTAGGTGATTCATGCCCCTTTGGGGATGTGCTCCAATTTCCATTAGAGCACAATGCCATCAATACCAACAACCTCCCCAGGACTCTTCCATGAGAAAACCTGGGAGAAGTCAACCTGGCCCAGATCTAACCTAGGCAGGACAATGGCAAAATTCACTAAAGCTCTCTCGGGTTTGGTACACTTTTAAAGGCATCTTTGTAGCCTAAATAAACCTCTGTTTACAAGGGCTTTGCTGATTGCTCAGGTATTCCTGCACATTTCAGTGAAAGACAAATCCATGATCTTCTACAGTTGGCCACAAAAAGATGATGCATCAGACAACAATTTCTTCAATTCTAGCATCAGGTGGGCCCAGGACTTTAAATACTAAAGGTTTCTTCAAGGATTGCAGGCAAATAGCACTACATGAGCCCCTCCTAATCCTTCACAACATACTGCTACAAGGTCCCTGAAGGGCTGGGGATGGCAAGTATTCCATTTTAGCAAGTTACAGAGACCACTGCAAATCACTCAAAGGCACAGAGCAAGCCTGCGATTCACATGGAGATTTAACCCAATTTGTCTTAACTCTCAGAACCCTATTTTTAATTGCTGGATCATGCTTTTTCCTTAAAGGATTCTTATCAAGGGATGAGATTAGAATATAGCAAACCATAGCTTTCAGTACAAATTCTTCTGTCTTGTGGATTTCACCAAGAGCCACAGACTGTTAAAATAAATTTTTTTCCCCCACAACTTTTTAGTATCTCTTATGGCTGGTAGGATAAGGGAAAAGTTACCCTCAGTTACTATACTGCACCATGAACACTCATTTTAAAATGGTTTTGTCACTAATTTGACAGCTACAAGAGCTTCATCAGGCCAGTCTATAAAAAATAGATAGGTATGTGTTTTCTAAAGCATATCATTTCATAGCCCCCATAGGTGTTCCTGTATCATGACCTTAAAATTTCTAGAAGTATTACAGATTAATGCTATCCGGTTTTACAGACATGCCAGTAATTCTGATTAACATGACTCTTTCATTTGTTTCACAGCTCCAGTGAAAAATTCTCCTTTTTGCTTTTAAAACAAGGAGTTACTTCAAAATCAAACCACTTCCATAAAATATGTAGGATGTGACCAATAGAAAACAGCAGTCAAATAATAGTAATACATAGTATCTTAGATATCAATACTACTGATCACCAAAAAATAATTTTTCAAAACCGAGAACTATGATTAAACTTTCTCTCGATACAAAGAGAAAAAAGTAAGAGTTTTGTTTTATTTCACAGTCTCACTGGAATTTCATTAACTTTCCAATTATGGACTACAAAACCCAAACCTTCTTCCCACTCCCTTCAGTACAATCAGTTACATGCATTTGATGCTCACTCTACTAACACAGAATCCCATGTCAAACAATCACTACACTAAGAGAAGTTATCGTTAGAAAACACTGCAGTTGTTGAATCTCTAATACACAATTTGTGCAAGAAAAGTGTGAGGCAAGTTCTAGGGAAAAACCAAACTTTGCTACCTAAAATGTACTCCATTAAAAACTCAAATGCTAAGATGAAAGCTAAATTCAACCCTTCATCTAAAAAAGAGGGTAGTTCTACAGCTCTATAAACTGTTTTGTCCTGGAATGCTGAACACAAGTTAAACAATGTCAGTTCCTAGCCAGAAGTAAATATAAAGTAGGTTTCCGGAATGAATGCACAGATCTCATTGGCTCTGCCTTTACATTTTTGAAACAGCACATGTGTTTATATTCTGACCTTTGTACATTTTCCAGATGAAAACAAAACAAAAAATCAAAGTAATACTTTCTGGCAATAACCAGGCTCCTGTTACTTTTCTGCGTGTCAGTCACAGTCAGGAAACTGCCCCAAGTGGCACAGCAATTATGTTTCTATTCTTGATAATTAGGAAGAAAGAGTGTGCTTCCAGAGAACCTGGCCTGTCAATTTTAAATTGGTTTCTGCACAAACCATTAAAACACTGGAAATAAGAAAGGATAATTTCATTTTGGAAGAGATATACCAATTCTTTTAAAAAAATAAAAGAAAAAAGCACCAACTGAATGCGCTGAACAATTTTCGATGGAATTTAACAATAAGGAAAGCCTCTAAGGAAGAAGATTCCACTAATTTGTGCAAATTAGCAGCTGATAGCAAACTAGGATCTAACATGAAGGAAAGGTCCCATAAATTCGGTCTTGGCCTGCCAGGTGATCAGTAGCAGACACTCTCACCATCAGTACCTGATGGCTCTGACCAGGCTCAGGTGCTGCCCCTATCTGAACACCGTGGTGCACCTTTAGTAGTCTGCTTCCCGAAGACTAAACATTGCAAGGGCACAACACACACTCCATGCCATCCACCAGCTGGCTCTTTCAGGCCATCAAACATGGATTAGTTAATTAGTTTTTACCCCAGCTGAACTGAGCCTATACCAACCAACCACAGTGATGGAATAACTTCACAATATGATTTTAAGAAACAATAAAGACATGTGCCAGTTTGTATGTTCAGGGCTGTGTAGCCAGTTTTAGTAGTACTTCACAAGCAACTGTGTAACAGCTTCACCAAATAAAAAAAAACCAAAACCAAAACTTCAAAAAAAAATTCACTGAAGAGGACCTCACAATAAATGCTGAAGGTGAGACAATTAGATCACAACTTACAGTCCACAGCCACAAATAACTCCTCAGAAGTTAAACACATCTGAGCAAGCACAGAAAACCTGAGGCTCATACGAAGAACAGAAATAGTTTTGCTCAATGCTTGAATTTCCCCACGGCAGTGGAATGATGCCCTGGTTGTGCCCGTGCCAGCAGGGGCCACTAGCAGTGCTGCTGGGACAGCTCCCCACTGAGGGCTGGGACCACAGGCCAGCTCCCAAAAGAGGGACCCTGGGTCTTCACCTGTGAGCCAGAAGAGGAAACAAATGGCCTGCTTTATTAGGGAGAATTACTAATAGGCTCCTTAACCTGTAGGATTTAAGGACATTTCCTTTTGAATTTCCTTTTACATGCCTTGTTTTGATTCTGTTGAGGATTCAGATGCTACAGTGGCAGAATGCTTAGAGAGCTAGACACAAAAACATTCTTCTAACATGAAAAAGCGTATTTCAGTAAGCACCCAATGAGGTACAGGCTGATACCAAGATCACTACAATGATCTGGATCCAAGAGTACTTGTCTCCTCTTCTGAAAGAACTGTACTTTATGTTGGCTCACTCCCAGTCTTAGGTTATGTGGCGTTACAGCTATAAAGACAGTGAGTGTCATGCTAGAATTGTAAATATCAACCTGCCTCCTTTCAATTGAGCAGTGTGATCACACACATTCCTGTGCTTTATCTTCCATTACTGTCAAACAGAACTGCAAATAATACTTTATCTCAAAACAAGGGCAATGGATGTTGGCCCCGACTGAGCTTCTGGATAAAGAACCTTTTTAATTTCACATATCGTAAAAAAACAAAAGAAGGAAAAATAAAACACTTGATAGGCTCTTAACAGCAGCAAAAGGTGAAAAACAGAAATGCTGTTACTGTCTTTTACTGTCTCTTACTGTCTCCTACTACTATTTGTTTCTTTTGTTGTTGGTTTGGCTTTTTTTTAATTCAGTGCATGAGAAAGATGCTTCGGTGGGTGGGGGGGAATGTTGTGACGGAAGAAGTAGATTGCAACTCATTGCTGTACTTTTGTGTTCCACGTAACTTCCCTAGGAAAACTCTTCACTGGAAATGGATCACTGACATCCAGTTTTGGTAACAGCATGAAACTCAGGTCTTTCTAGCAGTATTTACTGAAGTTCTTGTTGAGAAACTCCCCAAAAACAAAGACAGAGAAGAGGACAAACACCCACACATCTGCAAGGAAAACACACCTTTCTCTCACAAGCTCAAATCATTCTTTGACTGGATTTCCCAAGATCCCAAGACTTGGGAAATAGTCTCCTTATATCTGCCGAACACTGCATCTGTGCTGAAAGCAGTAATTTGAAGGATGGACTTCAAGAAAGCATGACATTGTTAGCTTTCTTTTTTCAAATTCTTTTTCTGTGGCCATAACCCGAAATAATTATAGACAAGCCATGCTCATATGACAATATATTGCAGACAGACAGCAAACTCAGGCACACTTAAATCCATGACTCCATTTTATTCCTGATTCTAGGAAGGCAAAACCAGAAGAGCAAATTACTTCTTTTTGCAAGGTGGATAATGGAAATGAATCTACCTCTACTCCCACGTTTACTGCCAGCAGCAGCTACGTTCCAGTAGAAGGGCAAAACTGACAGATTAGCAAGGGAGATGTACAGAAAAATACTGCAGATAAATTTTTAACAAGAAATGAATTTAGTAGTATCTAGGAATAAATAACCATCTCTCTTCTTTCAAACAATTTTTTATATGTGCATTAGCCATTAAATAATATTTCCTGTAGGCTGAAGCAAGAGGAAGGAAGGCAGGCTGTTTACTTTATATTTAAACTACCTCACAGATGCTTAAATATCGTAGTGGTGAAAGGTATATCAGAGTTTCTCATGTTGAGAGTACCTATTAAAAACCAATAGAGAGAGATAAATTATCAGCAAAAAGATGCCTTTTAGAGAAAGATGCCTGAGCATTACTCAAAGGTATTGAACGGAATGGCTGCAAAGAAAAAACACTATGCATTCAAAACAGGAAAATAAAATCCCCAAAATGGGAACTAAAGCCAAAACGATGCCTGGGTCTAGTGCTAAAGAGACTCATGAAGAAACAGATCGATAAAGCTACCCAATCCTAACTCTTCACCTTCAGTAGAAATTAGGCACGACTGGGGGAAAGAAATTAAACCTAATGTTTAATAGCATCAGTTATTGAGAACATACATTTTTTAAAACTGATTCATGATGAAAACATGGTTTTATCACAATGGTGGAAAACATTGTATTTGAAGTCTTAAGAAAATTTTAACACAGGTCTATAGCACACAACTCTTTCTGACTGCAAGTGTGATGAGCATCACAACCATTGTTTTGGAAGAGAACACAAAATCTCAGGACAATTCCAGCCTTCCATTAGACAAAGTTTTTGTCATATAAACCATTGCTAATACAGGATGAGTATTCAAACATGCTTCCCAGCTTTGAGACATTCATTTCCAAAACCTTAAATAGCAAAATTTCTTGATCAACACTTATTTCAAGGACTTGTGATATTAGTCTGCATTTTTTAGCAAAGGCAATTACTGGCCCAATGATGGACTTCCTAAGCATCAGTGAAAAGTGCTAGAGCTTCAGAGAGGGGATCTAAAAGAGAACAAGCTCAGTGGTAAAAGTAATGTGAAACAAATGAGGACCAGAGCAGTGCAATGACAACACATACTCATTTGTGAGGTCATCCAAAAAAGGGCCACAACAATGCTGTCATGGACAGCTTGAGTTCAGGTTCATCCATACCCTGCAACGCTTACAAATGCCTTCTAACTCATGGAAATAGACTTTGTTTTTCACACTAGCCTTACAAATCTATCATTAAAATCAGAATGGGAAGACACACCAAGCCCTTCAGCCTGTGCTCTTGGGATAGCAAGCCTGGATGCTTACACTCGGTTCCAACTTGTATTCACTGCAAAGCTGAGAATTCTGTACATCTTATTTATAGTCTACACTGAGGCTTTGAAAGAAATGTTTTCTTTTCAATGTCGGGCAAGAATTTCTCTTCTTGTCTGGTATGTTTTACAATAGACACAACAGCTGAAAAGTTAAAACATGAAAATACTATCAGTATTTATAAAAACACATTTGACATCTGCATCACAGGGATTCAGAAGGGGTTGATGATGTTATAAAAATCTTTATAGAAGCAGGATGGTATCTGGAGCGACTGAGCAGGAAAGATCATGTTACTTCTCTCCCCTTTAAAAACCTATTTTATACAGCACTTTTCTAGTCCTTCCATTAAGGAACTCTTCATAATATTTACTAATTGGCCCTTTTAGCCCAGCTTTACAAAAACCACTTTAGTCATGTAACTGGAACAGTATGTGTAAGAGAGCTATTCTCATTATGAGCCTTTACCTGCTCGAGCTCTCAGCTTCAAATTCTTGCTCTGATGATTTTTTCTTAATATCATTAAGCAGAGCAATTTAAGAGTCAAACACACAAGTGAAAACACTTTCTGTTGTTACAGCATGTTTTTTACCACTCTACCTTCCATTATCCAGTGTTACAGAGCAATAAGGCAAGGCTGACTAAATTAAAATTTCGATTTTTTTTTAATTGTTCCATTCCTTATAATTTTCTCATTTTATCTGTGGTCCACAAATTACTTTTCAGAGCAGCAATACTAAAATGATGCCTTTTATGGAAAGGATGGCAAACTGCCATATGGCTGTTGTTCAGCTCACTCTGTGGATATCTTGTGCCTACAACCTGCACTTTACTCCTGGGCACTTCAGGTTCCCTTGCCTCCATGCCCCTTCATTTCAGATCTCACACATTTTTGTGTGACAAGGTATCGTTTTAAATGCTGATTAAGGCACTGGACATTTGATTAACATGATCTTTTTGATGTAACCCCAAAACTGTATGTCTTCTGGGTTACTTGCTGCATCGATTTAAATCTGGATTCACGTACTACACTGCCTAGAGATGGCAAATAGAAATTCTGTGTGAGTACTTCTGCTATTTTTATCACCAAATGCACAGAAACTTGAAACAGAGCTCTTCAAATATTTAAATGAAAAAACAAGGAAAAATGTATACTAGTCAATTAGAAAAGGAAAAAATGAAAACAAAGGGACACAAAGCCAAATTTCACCCTTTACAACAATGTTTTGTTTAGTACTGTGAGTGAAAACTGACCTACAGACCAAAAAATTTCTTCAATAAAGTAAAAGATTAAATAAAAAAAAGTTTGAAATTACTTGTCATGATCAAAATTCACAGTAAGAACATCCTGTTCAGTTCCATGTAGTAAACAAGTTATCTATCATTCCTGCCCAGCATGTGAAGGGATTAGAAAGGGTTTCCTGAAAGGATAAGGGGTTTCAGTATAAAGAAAAGGGAAAAAAAGTATATATTTCCTTTAGAATTCTAAGATGACTTCTTTCAAGCAATACCATACTTGACTGATGTCTATGGTAATATTTACTTAAAGATGAACATATTTCTTTTAACAGGTTAGGGCTAGGGTTTAACAGGTTTTATTTCTTTTAACAGGTTTGTCTAGCGTGTAGTAACTCCTATATATACATACAGACTTCATCTTTTATGCACCCACATCGATATACCAACCTACAATATAAAAAAGACTGTGATAAATGTATCAACCCTAGTAAGATCACCTCTTCTCATTCATGTATGTCAGGACCTATTCCAGTAGCAGAGAACACTAAGCCATTTTAAATGGCTCTTTTTCTCAAACTCTTCTCCCTTCTTCATTCACTTTTTAAAAATCCCTCTCTTTTTTAAACCACAGAACTTCTTTATAATTACACTCACTTGCACCTCATAATACAAGCTCAAACCTGGAGTGGGAACAGTTTCTCTACAGCATGACTTCAAGGCATTCCCATTAAAATAATAGTTGATGAAATAATAACTGTAATTTGTATTAGGCACTAAAGAAAGGGACATTTCACCATGTTTGTTATGCACTGTAAAATATTTCATTTTTCCATCAGCACTAAAACCACCTTAACTCTCTGTGAAGACTGAAGCTGCACCCATGTGCCTATCAACTTCCTTGATGATGACACTACTGTTATTTTTTGAAACAGAAAATGGGTGAATACAGTTTGAACTCTCCATAAAAAACTTGAGTGGAAACTTCCATTAGAATACACGCTCATTAGAATACAAGTGGTACAAGGCTCCAGACATGGCAATATGACAGAAGACAATGTCAAAATATTTAAAAGATCTCTCTATTTAAAAGCATTAGATGACCAACTTCACATCCACACAATTCACTGACCACTAATTTTAGTTCAGTTTGCATTTATGCTCTTCTGAAATACAACTGTAAGCCAAATAGAATTTCAATAGAAAATTCAGGACATAAACTTGGGATCTCCTCTACATGAGGAGAGCAGGGCTGTATGTGGGTAGAGAAAGTAAGAGCAGAGAATTTAATGTGCTCTCCCTCTCCCATGTGCTGTCTATTCTTTTATCTTCCTCCCCTTACTTCAGTTCTGTCTCTCCTCCTTCCTCTTGCTTTTACCTTTGCACTTTTCTTACCACACACTGACTCCTCTTCTACCTCTGCATCCTGCCTTCCACCTTGCCTTCTTGTTTCTTTCATAACTGTCCCAACAAATGAAATTTCCCAATGTAGAGGTCATCTTTGATACTGGAATACCAGAAGCAGGGCAGCAGCCTGTACCTTGACTAATCTGTACCTTGTGACCTAAATGTGTGATTTCCAAACCATATGTTCCAGATTTACAGGAGCAGCTAAGGCCAGTAAGTCTGCAGAGATTTGACTATTTAAGGTAGATTTCCCTCAGATTGAGGGAATTGGACAGAACTAGAGAACACAGTGAAATACTTTTGCATAACAGATTTGGGATAAACCCCAAGCTCTACAGGCATCAAACCAAGCTTGACTTCCTGACAGATGCATGAAGCACCTCTGTGCAGGTTACAAACACTAGACTATTTTGTTGTAGGAGTACATTCTAAAAACAGGCATTTTCGTGATGTCCAGCAACGCATCTTTATTCTGTTCACTAAGCAGGGAAAAAAAAGAATTGTTTTCCCATTCATGTAAATGCATAAACAGAAGCAAACACAGGGAACAAAAAATATAAGGTTTCTTTGGGAAGCTGAACCCAAGTCAGCAAGTGGCACAATACTTCTCGAGCATTCCTGAGGAAGCCAGTTTTCCTTTAAAACAGACATGATACATGCAAGAAACCGAGTGTTGGTGTGCAAATGTTAGTGCTGACACTGTTTATAATTCATAATGCTATCATTCCAAACTCATGCCAACAAAATTTTATGTCTTCCTATACTTACTGAATGAATGCCATTCTCCTTTTCCAAGCTGAACAGTCAGCCAAAATCAGTTTCAAGTTGTTTCTTTAGAGAAAAAGAAACTGGAGACAAACTCAAATATTTTTGGATAGTTCTACTATTTTTTATGTCCTTAGGTCTTCAGAATTTTCTTCTCCTGCTTCTCTTCAATACACAAACACAAACTTTAACAAAGTATTAGACATCAGAGACACTTTCACTCATGCATGCTTTGCTTTGAGCAGGTATGCACAAATACTTTTGAGTGTAAGCTGCTGTCATTTCAACTAAATTATTAATACAAACATACATTTTTTAAAAATAGTGGTTAGTTAAAGTATGCTTTTCATCTACAATCACAAATATATATGGACATCTGAGAGGGAATCACAGTCCTTACTACAAAAATTACTAAATATATTACAAGTTCACATTTCTAGTTGCTTATAATTTTGTCAAACTAAGTTGTCAGACTACAAATCTCTCAATCTGAATAGAACACCTGTGTCAGATTAAGGGATTAAAAAAAAACCCCAACAAACAACTGCCAACTTGCTCAGGTTTACTTTCTAAAATAACTGCTAGGAGAAAGAAAAGATTTTAGTTTGCCCCTGTCAAAAATACTGGAAATCTTTACTTCAAAAAGCTGCATTATTCTGAAGATTTACAACAAAGACTGAAAGCTTTGTGGTTTTGTGACTGTGTACGGTACTGAAGAGCAGCCAGTAGCCAAACCCTGACCACCAGGGCCCACTGGACCAGCAAGATTCATGTAACTGGAATTCTTCTCACCTCCCAGAACCTGTTTCCTTCTCAAACACCCATCCTGAACGGTCTCTCCACACACTTTATTCTCGGAATGACAGCAAGCATAGTGCAGAAAAGTGCAAGGAGATACAGCCCAGAGCCTTGCCAAGGAGTGCACCAACAATGCTGTGCTCACACAGGACTCGCCTGTGGCTGGGAACCTGTCTCTCCTGAACTGCAGCCATACTAAGGCTGCTCCAGCCTGGGTCCAGTTAGGTTTGTCCCTATAAACCATACAAATAATGCTTTATTTCTTTTTGTATGTCAAAAGAGTGACTGTAGAAACTATTAAAACTTTGTTTCTAAAGTTGGCTAAGCACATATTAGATAGTAATGCTTTCAGCCACCACTCATCATAACTCAGATTTTAATTTAAATATACACAATTTAAGAAATTCACATTTTTCTATATGAAATTAGAAATCAGGTCCCTGATTTAATGATATCTTACTACAACATATATATATTTTCCTATTGCCTCCTGGCTCGTATTCCCCCTTCCACTGCTCTAATCTACCCTTTATCTACACATTAGATTAGATTTCCTCCAGGAAAGTCACAAACTAATCAGCTCTTCCTGGTT
Organism: Margarornis squamiger; assembly: GCA_035222235.1. Lineage (NCBI taxonomy): Eukaryota > Metazoa > Chordata > Aves > Passeriformes > Furnariidae > Margarornis > Margarornis squamiger. The sequence continues at coordinate 13,246,690 of JAWWTY010000037.1, read as the reverse complement.
TTCTTTAATTTCAGGAAGAAAATTGTAAGTTATCTTAACAGTACTGGTGAAGTACCATTTATCATCATCAAGCTGGCATAAACGTGGTTGTGTGCAAAGTTTTCTCCAATGTTCTGGTTTCTACAATTTATCTATTATTCCAAAATTTCTATGAACAGCAGATACATAAAGCAATTCAGACTGAATAAAGGAACTAAAATAAAGACATGCCTTTAAAATTGGTATTGTAAGCCAGAATATATATGTTTTACCTAAGCAGTGATTTCATATAATTTAGGCACAAACGGCGGGTTAAACTGAGATATGTACTTGCATTTTCTAGCTCAAGTTTTTAAAGGAGAAACTCAAAGCAACCAACACACCAACACAAGCACATGGGGGAGGAGAGGGACAGCCGTAGTATTTTCCTGTTAAAATACACCACTATCTGAGAAAAGACACTGAAACAAACGGAAGTAAAACAAAACAAATGAAAAATAAACAGAAGCCATGTGATGCCAAATAGTATATACAGCATCACAATTATCGAGTTTAAAGAACAGCAATGTTACCTCTAAAAATTCCTCTAACTCATACTAAAGCTACATGAAACACCAATTTTTAACTATGGCAAATATTTTAAAACAGCTGTTACAAATTACATGGGTTATTACCCAACAAAATAAGTTGCAAATCAACATATAAGTGATAATGTCAAAAGAATAGTCATTGTAAAAGAACAAATGCTTTACTGAACGTTTTCAAATTCTGCACAGTACACTAAGTCTTAACATGCACTTCAAACCTGCATAAGGACGAATTTTCTAAAAAAGGGATTCATTTTTATGTACATGTCCTATTCCATTTAATAACTGCTATAAGTACTAGTAGGAATTAGTTGTCACTGATTAACGCTAATACACCCATGTAGGACATTGGATATATTTTTTTAAAAACCAACCAACCAACCAACCAAACAACTAGAGACCTAAAAAACATTGCCAAATTAAACAGTGTGTTCCAAAGGGGGTAATCTAAATGCTCTAAACCTAAGGAATGTCATTTTCGAGGTCACCTTAACTCCAGGAGCCAATTCAAAATTATGACACCAACACAACAAAGCTCTCCCTCCTGACAAGGTAACTGCTTTTACTTTTATGTGATTTCTGCAAAGGATGTAAAGGACACAGCAGAGACCTGGACAGAGTTTAATTCAAGGTTCAGATATGACTCTTAATCCCAAGTACATTTTTTTATCTTTTTAACACAGCTTATGTCTCAGCTCATCATTTCTGAAATAGGATAACGCTGATGTGACTTCCAAAACACATTTCAAGGACAAAACTAATAATGACAAAGAGTTCAACTGCAGGGCTTGTAGGTATTTAGAAACAGTTGGGGGGGCGGGGGGGAGGTTGGAGACAACAGCTTTTACAATGAGCTCTCAACAATGTTCTGTTTGAATTAATTAAGGAATAGTGACAGTTTGAGATTTATCAAAGAAAAGATACCAAAGATAAGGTCTGAGCTCCTTCACAGAGGTTTTCATTTTACATTTGCTCATCAACTTTTCCAATTTGTTGCCCTCTCCTACCAAAGCAGTATGCAAACAGGAAAAATTCACTATACTGAAGCAGTCTGATTATTCATAAAGCCAAAGAAAAAAAATACCACAAATTTAAGTTCAAGAATTGTTACTTAGAGAAGCAGAAAGCAAAAGCGTAAAAGAAACATGCTTTTAAATTGTTATTTAAACACATTAAACAATTATTTGAGTACAAGGCTTTATGCTTTCAGTTATTAACAAAAGGCTGAGTGGATGCATTGCTATGTTACCTTAGAATAACGTATTCAGAGCAGACATAAAATCTGAATTTAAAATACACACTTCTGCACAATGCACACATACACAACCACACCATTAGTAATAATTTCCTGTAACTTATTATTAACCTTCCATATGGTTTCACAAATATTTTCTTTTTTTTGTTACTTTTAATCAACAATTATTTAAGCTGACAGAAATTACCAGCCATAATACAATTAAACTTTCAAAATATATTAGACTTAAAAATGTGATCTTTTAAAGGGGTTTTTTGTCAAATAAGTAAATCAATCAGTTAAACTAAGATTTTAGCATGTCCCTTAATGAGAATATTGATAATAACGGCTTTCCCTCTTCACAATCACAACAAAAAGACTATCAAGAGAATCATGACTACAGGTATTTGTTAGAAAGCTTCTTAAAGCACCCTGTAAAGTTTTGCATATGTAACACATACATGCTAATAAATCAAGCCACATTTCTGCACTTCCCTCCACACAACATTCCAGTTCTACATTGACCAATGAGTTTGTTTAATAATAATTAATGATTGAAACCCAGGCCCAGTGTTAGTGAATTAAGATAATTTTGTTCTTTCACATTATCACGATTTCAGTTTTCAAAGACAGCAAATTCTCAGATTTTTACTAATCTCAGATAATCAGCGTTAGAGTTTAAAATTACCACATAAATCTGCAGAACCTGATTGACAGATTCAATTCCTCACTAAATACACATGGTATAGCTGAAAGAACAGATTAAAAGAATGGCGACTATCTTACACATTAAGTAATTTGAAAACTTACCCAGTTCTTAAACACCTGCTTGTTTATCTACATTTCCTGATAAAATGCACGAAAGATGTAATTTTTGAAACTGCACTGATATTCAACTAGCAAACTGCTGGCTCCTGCACTCTGCTTAGTAAATCTACCTCCAGCATGACCGAGAGGGATGAATGCTTTGATGATCTGATGAGATGCACTTCAATTTCAAGCTATTCTCAAAAAAACCCCAAGATAAAGCTAAAGATGCTCGGACACCTTCTCTTATTGACTGGCTTCTCAGTATCTAGCAGTATTGCCTGACCCTTCAGTCAGCCTGCTGGTGACAGAACGATGAAGCACTACACACCCTTCAGAGACAGCTATTACCCATCCCATAACCACACGAGACGATGGATTGATACGGTCTCCAAATAAAGCCTGTCAGCCACACAAAGATAAGGTGTCTTCAGCTGCGTGCAGAGAGGAGTTACCCTCAAACACAAAGACACTGTTCTTTGCTGTCACAGCCTCGCTTGCTCCACAGGCCCTTCTACATGCAGAGAATTTCCCTCCGGCTCTCGGGAAAAAAATGATGTTTTGAATTGTGCTCTACTTCTTAAAACACATATAAGTACACCTACACAAAATGCTTAATCAAGTGCGTGAAAACAGTAACATGACCATGAGAGGTGTTTTCTAAGGTAGAGATGCCACCGCACTAACTGTAGAACCCAGCTCTGCTCTCTTCTGCTCTTATAAAAAAGCATCTTTGTTAGGGCCAGTACAGGCTTACGCACTACGAGGGCAACAGCTGGTGATACCTGTGCGCCCAACACCCAGCACCGCCGAAGGGCAGGGGGAAGCCCGTGAGGTTGAAGTTTGTCGCGGGATACGGGAACCCTCCCGCGGGCTCCGCCGCTTGGCATCAGCGCGGGCGGGAGGTGCCGGTGCTGCCGCCGCTGCCCCTGCCCCCTGCCCGTACCCCCTGTCTGTGCCCCCTGCCCGTACTCCCTGTCTGTGGCCCCTGCCCCCTGCCCCTTCCCTGTGCCCCCTGCCCGTACCCCCCGTCTGTGCCCCCTGCCCTTATCCCCGTCTGTGCCCCCTGCCCGTACCCCCTGTCTCTGACCCTTGCCCCTTCCCCGTGCCCCTTGCCCGTATCCCCTGCCCGTACCCTCTGTCCCTGCCTGTGCCCCCTGCCCGCTGTCCCTGCCCCT
>JAWWTY010000037.1:13188534-13241990 GCA_035222235.1 Margarornis squamiger | reverse complement strand
TCCCTGCATCCCTGCACCCCCGGGCCGCCCGCCCGCATCCCTGCATCCCTACACCCCCGGGCCGCCCGCCCGCATCCCTACACCCCCGGGCCGTCCCCTCGCATCCCTTCATCCCCGGGGCTGCCCGCATCCCCGCATCCCCGGACCGCCCGCTGGCATCCTTGCAGCCCCGGGCCGCCCGCATCCCTTCATTCTCGGGCCGCCCGCTGGCATCCCTGCATCCCTGGGCTGCCCGCCCGACCCCCGCCCCGCCGGGCACCACGGCCTCCCGGGGACCCGGCTGTCGGGCGCCTTTTCCCTCCGGGGGTCCAGGGATCCCTGAGGAGCGAACGTGTCCCCGCTCAGGGAAGGACCGCAGTGCATGTAGCGGTTCATAGCTGGTTACTGCTCTGCTTTTTCACGGCCATGCACCACCTTAAAGCTCTTCCCCGCATCATTCATATGCATAGATGTGCTGTCTATTTATATTCGTCTATATTATTTAGAATGAGAGGGGTGATGTGCTAGCAAGCGCATCCTGTTTGTCAGCTAGTTGTCTAAGGTCCATGAAAAATTTAGCTGGAGAAAGAAACAATTGTTAAAAAAACGGGGGAAAAAGTCCAATTTAAACACTGCCGAGTGCCAATGCTCAGCATAAACACTCTTCCAAGCCATGCTGCAGAGACTACTTAGCACAGCGGTAAGTGGGTGCTGCTTGTCATCGCCAGGAAGCTTTAATGTTTTAAGTAGAGTAAGTAGCAATTACGGGTGCCATGTTTTCCAAGGCTTCACTAAATGCTTCTTGAAAGTGAGATCTGTGGAATGCCTGAAAACTCCATCACCCCCTGGTTTGCAGTCGTCTCTGAACATTGGCCAAGGTTTTGGGGTTCCAGAAATGTCTGCTGGAGTCGTATTTTTATGCACCAAGCAAATTAACTGCTAAAATGTCTGAGGCTTGGGACTACTTGGCTGTTTGATAATTGATTTCAGTAAACATTAAGCATTACTCAAATTTCCTTGAAATATGCTTCTTGAGGGCTTGGGGTAAGATAAGCAGTCAAAATGTGAGGTTTTAGTAGCAAGATACTGAAAGACCTGACCTCAAGAAAATAACATGACAGCAAAATACAGCAGTCCTTATGACGCTTTTCATGCAGATAGGTATCCCAAAGCCAGTTTTAAATTGAATTAGTTCTCAAGTGGAACCTAATGCCCCTAGCATATGCATTTTCAAATAGAGCTTGGCTCACAAGTTGGATCTTCAAAGCAGATAGAGCAGGTAAATCAGTGAAGTGAATGAACCATGCCTGTATTGGTGTTGCTGCCCTGCAGCAGGCAAGAAACACCTCTGCCAGTCGAGCTGTGGAATGAATACCTTTGAGCAACATCTTGTGGCTTCCTTTCACTCTGCATGAAAAACCTACAGGTAGCCCTTTTAAAGTACTTATTTGAAGTTAAATTCACAGATGTTTAGCACTGTCCGGTCTGCGAAAGACCTTCACGTTCAAGCTAAGTCATCTAGGGGCAGATCACGAGTGCTCTCGGGGCTGCAGAACACTGCTCCACCAGCAGGCTCTAAGAACTGCTGCGGTGTCCGGGGGCTCCCAGCCCAGGAGCACACCCTGCTTCATGCCACTCCCCAGGGCCGGCATGCCCTGGCCACAGCTGCCTGCACAAAGCACTGCTGGTGCAGCAAGTAGCCACACACATTACAGTGGCTCAGAAGGAAGGGCAGCGGGAGAGCTGACAACTGTACACTACAGACAGGTGCATTCCTTAGTCATTCTAGAGGGTGGTTTAGCTAGAAATGCCAGACTGGCTCGTTTACAAGTTTAGGAGCTTAAAAACCTTCTCACACCACTGAGAGGGCTGATCTGTTTGTGGCCAGGTTCAGAGATACCTAAGCTTTGAGGATATTCCCAGGAAGTGAAGTGTTAGTAATTTGTGCCTTCCAGGCACTAGGTCTTCTGTGAGCATATAGTATTCCGTTTACTGGTGCCTTCCAGGACTAAAAAGGTTGTCATCCCTGAGGTTTTCTCTTAGCCAGACAAGGCACTCTATTATTCTAGGAATTTACCAGCAGCATAATGTCTTTTGCCATCTAATCAAGGACTCCCTTAGTTTTGCTAGAGCCTCCCATCCTCCCAGACGTGAAAGGAGATCACTTCTCTAAGGACATCCTGAAGAGCCACCCTTTGATGTTTTTATGCAAAGCTGGGGTAATTTGAATAAGAGATTCCTATGTGGCAGCACGCTAAAGAATGCTTTTTCTTTTTTAAAAAATTTTCAAAACAGCCTAAAACATTTGTGTCTTGTGAAACTTGCCTTGAGTTTTGTGTATCTCAAAGTATGGCAGTGAACTTTGTAGTTCAAGTTGGTGTCATCTGGTTTCCTTAGATGCTTTCTGTTCCAAGGACCTTGCATTGATATTTAAATTGCTTTTAAATCCACATAAGGAGGACAGCTGTTGAAAAAAATGTGTTGTCTAGCAGAGTGAACAGTTAGATAATGAGTATCCTATCGGTTCACACCTCTCTGATGAGTTTTATTAGTTGCTACTAATTTTTGCACATCATTCTAGTTCAGCTGTAAATATCTTGTTGAAATGAAAGAGAATATAAAATCTTCAAAAATTCTTCTGTACTGAAAAAGGATTGGGCAAAACATTCCCCTCACAATTTCCAAGAAAATGACATCATGACTGTTGTCTACTTTCCTCCTAACCAAGAGATGCACTCTTCGTAATACACTGCTTACCAGCTTTGCGTGTCACTCTGTCCCTTCACCTGGTTCAAGGCTGTGGAAAACTAGAAGACCAGAGTAAAGAGGTGAGAAATAGCAAGCACTGTGTCCCCCACAGGACAATTCCAGCATGCTTCAGACCGTGGTTGGGACTGCTCTGTCAAAGACGGGAGGATGAGCCCTGGTTTGATCAGGGGAAGGACAATGAAGAGTGCAGAAGGAAGGAGTGTCAGACTTTCAAGCCTTGTCTTTACCAGGGTAAATGCAAACTTAGGGAATTCAGTAAACTTCTGCTAACAAAGTTCATCCAACAGCCCACTACAAGCCTTTCTTTTTCTGCCAGAGGTCGATATTTTGCCTGATAGGAACATTTTTCCTCAGTCCTTACAGACTGGCTAAGCCTCCAGAGCAGTAGGTGCCATACGGAGCGGGGAGAAGCGTGCACTTAACATCGTGAGCGTAAACCCGCCTAAAGCCCTTTCTGTAGTGTGGAAAGTAATTTTAGCAAGCACTCCAGTGGGATCTGGGCTTTTAAACCCTGCTCTTAGTTACCTTGTTGCAGGCAAGAGGCACTGGTATTATCATTGCCTTTTTTCCGGCTGCACAGCTAGCCCAGATAGAAGAGACCATGATCCTTTATCTGTGGTAGTATCTCTTAATAATTTGGCAACCTCGTAGCTCCCAATGGTGGGGCAAAACCTGGCACTGTACCTATTGCAGCATAGGTATATTTGGCATTTGTGTTTTGGAGATATGTTAATTTCCTGTGTTTTAAAAACCATCAGTTTGTATTATCTTAAATCTTTTGTCTAGGCTTTTGAAATTTCAAATGCAAATGCACTTTGCATACTGCATGACTAAAAGCTGCTGCTGAGAAGGCATTTGCAAATCTCTTCATGCTTTATATTTACTTCAGAATCTCTTTAGCGATATGGTGATTTTTTTTTTTCTTGCTGGCTCTTGATCAAGCAATAGCTGGTCTGTAAGTTCATAAGAATAATCCGGCACCAATTTCAGATCTTCCAAAATGTCTTTAAAATGTTACATGTATTAACTTTTTTTCCCCCCTCTCAGCTCCTGCTGGCTTACTAGGCAAATCTTATTCACATAATTTTTTTACTGACTGTTTGTAATGGCAATCATTCAGCCATGGATTTTCCAGCAATAACAAAACTTGCAATCGTGCAGATTCATAGTTTCCCATTATTCCATTCTTCTCATTAGACTGATATGTCATTATTATTATTTTACAAAATCCATTGCCAAACCGAAATCTATATCAGAAAAATCTTCAGTTCTACCAATAATATAAGAAACTAGTGCTTGTAATGCATGAATCAAATTTGAACACATTCCTCATGATTCTTCCTGCACCTGAATCTCCTGTTCTCCATCTCATACCTTTACTCTGCCCATGCCTATTGTCCTATGCATTCAAAACACTGAATTCTTCCTCTGTCTAATGTAAATCTAGAATGGCAAGAACCAACTTACATACTCAAGTGAAATTGTTATTTATGCCAGTGAAGGCCAACAGAAGCAAACAGAAAGGCCAAGTCCAAAACCTGGATGGAAGGAATTCACCTCAGGAAACAGAATAGTGGTGAAGCATTGTTAATAAAATAAGCCCTGCCATTTTCAGTACCAATTCACAATCACTTTAACCAGATATATGCTTTGAGGAGTATCCTCATACAAAATGTCACCTGCTAAACCTTGAATGAGTGTTACTTTCTTCTCCCTTGTATCACCTTTTTAGCACTTGTAGGGCTATGTAGTCAGTGAAATTAAATGCTTGATAGAGCGGAGATGAATCATCATGCTGTCAGGGAGAAGAGAGCAGAAATCATGGCTCAGGAGAAGTATCAAGCTATCAGCAATTCAAATTCAGGTTGTCTTACGTTCATCATGAAACCAAGTCTTCCCAACAACCTCATCTACTGAGATAATATGTTCAGAAGAATTGCAGAGTATCACATCTTGTGACCTCAAGTCCATTACTTTTTGACTCACTCTTTTTAACCCCAGACTGGATTTTCTGGAAGTAGGAGCTTCATGACTTATTGCAAGCTCTGCTTACATCTGTTATTACTCAGTAAATGAACAGCTGTTGATTTTCATTGAAATCTGTTGTTTGTGGCCCTTGATATTCAGAAACTACTGGATACTGTCTCTTAGAAAACTGGTCCTTTTTACGTGGGCACTCATTTTGGGCACTCATAATCACCTGAAATTTCAGAAAAATGAATTTTAAAAGATAAAATAGTGAGTGCTGAGTTTACCATTACAAGTAAACCACCTCATTTTAAAAGCAATGAAATAAAATGACAGTATAAAGATAGTAGACCATCTATTTTAAGGATCTAACTTTGTAAGATGTCCTACTGCTGTTATAAAAACGACATTATACTGTCAAGACACCTGTTAAATGGCTAGCAGAGATATGTCTTTAAATAGCTGACAACAGAAAATCATCATCAGATGAAGAAGTTCCCCAGGCTGCTTCGGTTAACACCTCCTGTAATCACACGGGAGCAAGTAGAGATGTTGCTGATGTAATTTCCAGATGACACAAAACCCAGTCAGAACATTCAGTTCAGTGAGCTCAGGAAAGCATAGAGTGATCTGGGGGACTTGTCCTTTTAAAAAAAATTTGTCTTTACACAGCTACATATTAAGTCATTGACATTGGAAGAAAGAGTGCAAGATGTTTTTACAGAATGGAAAGACTTTATCTTGGAAAAGAGTACTTCTAAAAGGTTTTGGGAATCAAAGTGGGGAAACAGCTCAACTTCAATTTCCAGTATAATTCTGTAGAGAAAGGGGCTAATGAGATTCTTTCTTGTTTCAAGAGGGAGACCAAAAATAGGAATCCTCCCTCCATAAAACACTCCTGATACCAGTAAAAAAAGTACAGATTTGGTGTTAGTATGTTCAAAAGAATATGGAGAAATAGGAGAGGTGCAAAAAAGAGACACAGAAATTATTCATAAGCTGAAGAAAATGCCTTGAGGTGAAGACTGTGAGAGTTCACAGCCTTTATCTAAGCACTTGTTACTATGCTCAGTAGAAGAGGCTTATAGATCCAAGTGATGAAGGACATCAGACTAGATAGTCTAATAGCAGCTTTAAGGGAAAGAATAGTATCAGTCTTGCTTATCAGGAATGGCTCAATGTCTTCTCTTAGAAAGTCAAACTCTTTCATGTCACTAGAGGAACAAACAAATATCCTAAAGGATGCAGTAGTTCTTTGACCTTAAGAAATATGAAGCAATACTGAGAAAATCATAGTAAAAACATGCTTTTAAAAACCTACAGTCACCCCCATGGATGGTTGGGTATTATTTAAATGAAAAGGAACTATAGTGAATTGATAGTTTTGCTTCATTTTCCTTGAGGGAGCCGGGGAATCCAATAATTTTTTTAAAAATGAAATTGGTCCCTGCCTCTTCTCTTCCTATTAATCCTGAGCTTAGGTATGACATTTTCAGATCATCTACTTTGTGGCAAAAACAGTGAACAAAGGAGTAGAAATAGCTGTTGGATGGAGAACAACCCTACAATTCCATGTCTTGCATTTCTCATTGACTGTCAATGTTTCTAAAGAAAGAAAAAAAAAAAAAGGAAAAAAAAGGGAATTAACTTAGGTTTATTGGTAGCTAATTTCCAAAAGGAGAGGCTCAGAGCTGTGGAGTTTGCAGAGTAATATCTTCTAGGAAAGAGGCAACTTTTTCTGTGGACATTAACTGTTGGTCTTTTGGTTTGAGTTGTTTTTTTGTTTTTGTGGGTTTGGGTTTGATTGTGTAGTGTTTTGACTTGTCTGTTTTGTTGGCTTGTGGTGGTTTGGGTTTTTTCCTGCTAGATTTAAAGGTTAGTCATTATTTTCTTGAAGAAATTATTTATTCTTGGCAAGGGGAATAAAGCATCTGCATAAATATTGGTTAAAGAGGACATATAAGCAGCAGCTGAAATATTTTCTTCAGTTTAAACCTTAATGCAGTGGAAATGTTCCTGCAGACTTTTGACCTGGTGAAAACTGGGAATAGCATCAGTAAGTAAAACCACCCTTCTGCCCCTAATGTGTTTCTCAGTTTGAGAGTCTCTGCACACTTAGACCCAGCTTGGGTTGGGTAAGTAGATACAATGAACTGTATGAAAGTCACTTTAGTGTGTTAAAGGCATCAGACAAGATGGGCTCAGGTATTGCCTGGTCTGTGAGGGAAGATGTGCCTCTAGTTGGAAGAGCTACATTTGAGAGAAGAACCTTAATTCAAACTAGGAGACCTGAAAGGACAAATGTGGATGTGTCAGAGCTGGAGTGTCAGCTCTCCAGTTTGTCTAAGGACGGTTTGTTTATATGAACTTGTAGATGTGCATTTGATTAAAAAATACTCTAAATGTAATGACCTTTACAGATTCTGGAACAGAAGGACTCTTTTTTTTCTCATGTAAGTATATGTATGTGCATGTATAAATAAATACTCACACGTTTGTCTGTATATAACACGACTCTTTCTATTTTGGCAGAACCTAAAGACTCCATCATATTAATCTCTGCATGAATGCAGTGTGAGTATCTCAGCTGACTTGCAGTGAATTGAGACTTGCTATTTAATGTAGACTTATTGATCATCAAAGGAAGTACGTGATTATTTTTTATACTTTTATAAGAAACAGAAATATTTTTATTTTTAAAGTAAAATTCATAATTGCACCGCCCTTTCAATATTCCAACTTTAGCCCCAGGAGTGAAATATAAACAGTGCCAGACATGCATTCCCATGAGTTTTTATCGTTGTTTTCGACACAATCTATTTTTATTCAGTTCTATGGGAAATGCACACACTTTGTGCAGTTGCCAGAATGTGATTTCCCAATGCCCCTTATTTATTTCTAAGTGTGCTTTTTTCAGATTCAAGTACTTTTGCAACAGCACTTTTTCGTGTTTTATCATGTAAGTGCTCCTTGCTCATACTGAGCCCCTTTGCTGAGGACAATGGATGCATATGTGGAGCTGAAAGGGCAGCCCCATAAGTGAGCAGAAGCCTCCCACTCTGGCTGTAACAGCTGGTTCTTCTTCCTTTTTCAGGATCTGCCATTACTCACGTCCCCTCCACGTAAAAGCTGCATGCTTATAGCTGTGGGGCAGAACTTTTGCTTGGTTCAGATTCTGCTGTGTCTCTGAGTCCAGCAGTTGTCAGGGAGATGGTGATGGTCTGCTGAAATCCCTCTCTCTGGGCCTACATTGCAGGACCATTTGGAGGCTGCCCAAATTCGTAACAGATTAATCAGTGGGAACCATCCATGAGTTTGGGCTAGCCAGAACACAGCAAGCTTCAGACTGATTTACAACATAACCATAGCATAAGGAGCTATGGAGAGGTTAAAGCTAATAGAGAAAACAGCTTTGGCTGTGGAACCTGTCCCAAAAGGACAACTCACCTACATGAGGACATGGCCCTTGGTCAACATATCCACTAAGATTTGCATGGTGCTTTCCAGGTCAGCATAATTTTCTGCCCTGAGATCGCTTTCCCTTCATGAACTTTTTTCTCTCATTTACTTTTGAGGGTTCGTTTTTGTGCCAAAATCGATCTGACAATGTCCTTACATCCATAGAAATCATCCTGTTAGATCATTACCATAGTCAAGGACTCCCGTGTTCAGAGGCAGCTTCACTTCCAGCACAGTCCTTCACAAAGTGCCCCAGACACTTCTGCATGTATCCAGGTGCAGGAAGGCAAGAAGGTTCTCCTTTGTGTCTGAGTTCATGACTAATCTTGAAACTGTAGCAATGAGTCAGGAAGAAAGGCTGCAAGGCTACACTTGATACACATCATTTCCTTAGCAAGTCTCCTTAGGTGATACCATTGCCTAGGCCTTTGGACTCACAAGGACACCAGGCAAAAAGTAGCCCTCTCAAGGTCTGACAACCTCGTAGGCTTCCATGAAGGGAGATATAACTCATGAAGGAAAGAGGAGAAGTATTTTGAAATCTGACACCTATGGGGAGACAGATTTCCATGAAGTGTCATGTGAGTGGAGCATCTGAAACTGGCAGCATCAAAGGGATCCTCCTAATCCAGGTCCTTCTCCACAGGCTTCGTTGTGACAAAAGTATTTTCCCCTGAAAAGCCAAGAAGTCCCACCAAGGAAAAGTACACTGCTGCCTTTTCAATCAGCCTTCAAACTAACTGTTTTCCAACATGGTCTACCTACTCAATTGACCAAGATAAATCTACATTAGGCGTGAACTGCAGAATTCGTCCTTCCTCCAAAAACAAAAGGAAAGGAAACAAAAGTTAAAAAAAAGTCCATATGGTTCTGCATGCTTCTCAAAATCGTATTCCCTTATTTTCCTGTTTTCTTCTCATGAATATATGCCTTTAAAATCCAGATTTTCCCTGGCAGCCCCATTGTAAAGGGTCCTAAAATAGGCCACTGGGGTGGAAACACTAGAACAGACTTCAAAACAGCCATTCTGCCTTTTCCATAAGAAAGAAAGAAAGGGGATTGTAATTGCTCTGGAACAGTCACTTTGAAAGATAAGTCACTCATTAAGCATCATTTTGTCTTTGGCAGTCTTCAATAATTAGGTCCTTGTTCTTTTTCTGAAGGTGAGGATGAAGGAATGCAGCAGGAATACAGGCACAGAAGTGTGGGGATCCTTGGGTGAGAAAATTCCCCCTGACCAGCCATAGCACTGATAAGACAAGTCACTTTTCAAAGTAAGTCTTCAGCTTTTTATCCTTCTCAAAAATGCCAGGATGTGGCTGAAAAGACTGCAATATGGATACTTCACAGATTCCTTCAACAGAAATAGAAGAGGAGGATGCAGACAGTGGATACCCTGTTTTACTAACATTACACAGATCGTCCTATGGGAGCTGGCAGAAAGGTGCAGCTGATCTTATCCTTATTGTAAAATAGGGTAATGACTATGCAGAGCACAGAATGATTCTCAGTGTGTGACCAGTGCCACACAACTGCCTTGACCCATTTCCAGTGTGATACTCACCAGGCTCAGGTTTTTTACCTAATCCATAAAGCGCTAGCCTAGTTTTATGGTCCTCCCCATGGAATCCTTTTCACATGGGTTTAAGATACATGGAGAAGCCCTGTCAGCTGGGGTGGGAGGGGAGGACTGTGAGATGGGATTGCATTGGTCTCCTCACCTGTCCTAGGAAGATCCACTTCGGGCACATCTGCAAAGCTGGTGTGTGCTTACAAAGTCACACAGCTCTTTGTGATTCTCCACCATTTCTTGCCCTCTCGACACAGATGCAGAGAGAAGGAAGCACCATAACAGACCAGGAGAAAGGGCTGACTCCTTGCAGACCTTTTCTTCACCTGCACCTCTGTGTGTTGCTATATATCTAGTGTGGGCAGCACTGTTCCCAGCTGGATGGCAAGACAGGAGGAATGCAATGAGGAGGGAGGGCAGAGTAGGGCAGGCCCTCCTGAGACTAAAAGACATCTTATCCTGGCAGGGGCCATCCTGGAGAACTGCAACTGATCATGTCCTGGGCTCTAATGTGCCCAGTTGCAAAGTAAATTTGGGGTTCTTAGTAACTGAGATTTTCTGGTTTTGTTAGCCAAAGTAAAAGCAGTGAACTTTGTGTAGTGGAGATGCTCTCAGAGAAAGCTGGCAAGCAAGGGGAATGCAGAATTGCAGGGTTCAACCTCCCCAGCCTTCCCTTTGTGAGGGGAAGATTTGGTACAGAGATGGGCACACTCTTTCATGCCATGGAAATTGCCCAACACTCTTAACTGACAGAGGACAGTGCGGACCCAGTATTGACTGTATCATTGTAAACCTGATTTGCACCCACAGGAGACAGAGGGCTTGGATTATGGCTACATTTAACAAAGAGTGAAAACCTTCCATGTCCTGTCAGTGTTTCAGTGCATCATTTGCAGAACCAATACATACTCTGAAGATGCTGCAAAGCTGCTGCCCACTACAGATGGTGTTGGGGTCAGGTCCTACCAGCTTCAGGTTATTTCTCCTGTGAAATGGTAAATTAATTAAAGGTGAGAAAGACGTAAGAACAATGTCTCATAGTCTTTAAAATGTAGAGTCCCAGAGAAGCTGAGGCTGGCAGGGACCTCTGGAGATTGCCTAGGCTGTGTATTTCAGGTTGTGGGCACCACTGAACAGTCTGGCACCATCTCCAGGATGAGCAGTCCCCGCTCTCTCAGCCTCTCCTTGTATGCCAGCTGCTACAAGCCCTTCATCAATGCTAGTGGCTCCTGGCAGGACTCACTGTGGTATCTCCACATCTCTCCAGTACAAGTACAAGTACTGGAGAACCTTCATCCTGCCAAGGTCCCACTGAATGGCAGCACAGCCATCTGTGCACCAACCACTTCTCCCAGTTTTGTATCTTCTGCAAGCCTGGGGAGGCTGCAGTCTGTCCCACCATCCACATCATTCACAGAGCTGCACCCAGCCCAGGGTGACCCCTAGGGTATGTCACTGGTGACAGTATCCAAGTTGTTTTCAGGAGCAAGGAAGGATTTTTCCCTGGAAGGGTTTAATTTCTGCTGCTCAATAGATGGAGAGTTAAGAAGAGCTCTTTTAAATGTTTATGGAAGAACATATTTTATTTGAGACAGGCTAATAAGTGCTAGAATTTATTTTGAAATGTCTACCATTTTAAAATATCTACTACTCAGTAAAGCATGAAACATTATTTCATTTTAAATGTGCAGCATTTCAGATTTGAACTTTTAAAACATGTAGATATTTTAAAATTATTCCATTGTGTAAACAATTCCTTTCCTAATAATGCAATGTCTTGAAAAAAATTCTAAATAATTTAATTGATGGCTCTTATTTTCTTTTTGTGTCTCAACCATTGGCATTCCTCAGTTTAGATGTCAATGTTTCTATGCCTGGAAGCTGGAGAATAAAAATAGTTACACACTAAAAAGGGGCAGTGCTGAGAGTGAAAGGTCCTGATCTTGCAAGTTCTTGCTCATATGGAAACTCAATGGAACTACTTGGGTGAGGAGGAATTACTCAGCCAGCAGAAATTAAAAAGTGAGGCTGAGCTTCACTACTAAAATGGTAATAATTCAAACATGGAAAAGATTATTCAGTTTCCAATTAAACAGGACGAGCCTGAACGTACAAATCCGTGATTTTTAAAGAACTGACCACAGCTGAAACTCCCTGGAAATCTGTTTTGAAAACAGATGAGAACCTCCTGCTAAGCAGTTAGACTGCAGTGGTGTTTTAGCAGTTGGGATTTTTTAGGGTTTTTGTATTGAACATAGATGAGCTACAGGGATTGCAGTCCTATTTGAAAGCCAACTATGTATTAATGTCAATATTAATAATGCCTTGGGCTAGACAGAAAGCTTGAAAACTATGTGTTAACATAAATAAAAAGCAGTGCATTTTTGGAGTTACTTCATTCTATGGCCTTAAAAAGAGTCTCCTTGGCACAGTAAGATGACCTTATCCTTAAAAAAATAGTATTATATGTCAGAAATGTCTTTATTTCCTGACACAGTAGGACAGAAAAGCCACTTTTATTCCAAGTAATCCAGCTTGTTCATATGAAATGTAAAAAGAACAAACACATCAGGACACCACAATACTGATTGTCTGACTCTTGCAATAGGGACAAGTGTCTAATAGCTGTTTTCCAGACAAAGAGCACTCAGTTAAGAAAGAGGGTACATGTCAAGGAGGTTTTAAAGGAGGACATTACTCACAGGTCAAGAGAGGTTGAAGAATATTGAATAGGCCACAAAATTATCTCTTTATTAAATACTCTAAGTGAAGGGGGAGGGGGAGAGGGAAATTCCCTCAACCCATAAATCTTTTATTCTCTCCTCCTTTTCTACCTGGAGCACCACCTTCTCTGGTTCTGAGCACCTTTATGCTGATTTTCAACTGGAGTTTGCTAGAGAAGGCAGCACCCCACTTCCAGGATTCAGGGATAGTCCAGTTGGTGGAACCAGACCCTGCCTGAGGACTCTGCTACACCTGGCCAGTTTCAAAGCCATTTGTAGCAAAAAGCGTTTACAACAGCAGAAGGTTCATAATCCTCAATCCTTCAAAACATCACAGCTAAGGTCATTGCAGCTACTAGTTATCAGCCAGCAAAAGGGCACCTAAACTTTTGAATTGCTGATCCCATTGCCCTTTGCTCCTTTTAAGACATTTCTGATTTTCCCTCTGAAAGATGATGATCCTATGAATAATTAGCTAACATCTTAAATTGCTTCTTGTCTGTTGTTTGTGGCAGATACTCCCCAGCTGCAGGTGGGAAGTGGAGGAAAAACCTCTATCTCAGGTCTCTTTGCTTAGCACATCTTGGTGGTTCTCTCATGGAGAAGTTAATGGGAAATATAGAAATCCTTTCTGTGGTTCCTGTGCACTTGATTCTTCTTCTCCTCCACCTTTTCAACTGGAAAAAAAATGGTTCTTTGACCATATCTAGTATAGCTTCTTACATAGGAAGCTCTGTAAAAAGTATTCCCCTTCATGTATGTGTAGACCTACTTTTAGTCAATGCTGATTTCCTCTCTTACTTCTGGCTCTCTCTGAGCATAATTGTTGTATTTGAAAGAACAGAGCAATTACCTTCTCCAGATCTCAGTGGTTTCCTCTATTGTTCTCCATTGTGATCTTGTAAGTAGCTGTGTGCCTACAGACTTTTGTGCCTGGCCAGCCTTCAGTGTTGGATTGAAATCTGACATTTTATTGCTCAGAAGCATTTTTGTAAATAACCTATTTCCAGTGTAAGGCTGCAACTGATTGGTTTCCTTGGGGAAAAGATCAGGAGTTCTGAAGAAATGGAAATGTCATGTTTCTCTGTTGGTTTAAAGCCTGTTCTTGGACCTTGTTGATGACCAAGTTACTAAAAACTGAACCACTCTGAGTTTACAAGGATATAATCCATCATAAGAGAGTCCCAAAGAAGTTGGGTTTTTTTCTCTTTTTTTTCCTGGATGAGCTTGTTTTCTGAACAAAGTAGACCCATATATTATATTAAATAGGTCTCTCACCATTATTTATTTGCAGGCTCGTTATTTAAAAGATAAACCAATTCCCTCTCAAATGCAGCTCATTTGTCTGCGACCCAACTCTGACAGCTGTGAGAATCTGTTTGTCACAGACCCATTGGAATATATAAATTTGTATATTAAAAGTAGTCAGGGGTTGAACAGTCTCATTTGTGGGTTCAGAACCTTAAAACACAGTGTGAAGATTCACACCTGCTTGGGGTTTCCTTGAACAATGACATTACTTTTTAACTTTGCACTTCAGCAAGTTCTCTTCCAGGAGTGACTCTTACCTGGGAAATAATACTGCCCTGAACGTGCCAGTCATCCTCCATGTTAGAGTATCCATCATGATTCCATGGCAGTCTGGGAATGCATCAGGCTGAGGCTGGTAGTGGGCTGTTTGCCATTCTGGGGTGAATTGTTTCTGGCTCGGTACCATATGCCTGAGGGTGGCATGTGTCTTCTCAGGAAGGACAAATTGCTCTCCTTCATGTTTGGCAAGCTCCTGTTGGCATGCCAAAGAAGCCTATATTTAGTACTGGTACTGTTTAGCCAACAATCTGGGAAAATTGTCATGATGATGCGACTAGAGATCTACTGAGGCTGTTTTCCAAGAGCTGAGGAAGACATAGTTGAAGTGGGCTTTGAATTTCCAGCTTTGAATCTTGTTGCTCCTGTTTTCTCTGGGTACAGTACATCCTGCTCCCAAGCCCAGGCCCGCAGTGTTGCAGCTTGAGCTAGAGCTCATTTACTCTGATTTGGCATTGGTGGGATTCCTACAAAGCTGGCTCTTTTAATATACAGCTTGGTATCCAAAATTTTGCTCTCCTTGTTCTGTTGAATCCTGGCTGTAGCTGTCTCCTTTCCTGCTACCCCAGTGACATGTTCTGTCCTGGCTACCTAAAGCACATTTGCTTCCAGATGTGCTGAGAGCAGAGATCCAGAGAGCAGCAGCAACTGTCCTCATCAAAACCCCCATCTGCAATGGGCATGTGACTTACGTACAATTCAAAAAGGTTCTGAGACCAAAGGCAATATGAGCCCCGACACTCACTGTGGGAATCTCACCTCCCCTGTTCTTTCCCCTTGTGAAACAGCAACTTCAGGAACTTCTCAAAGAAGTGGAGAGGTTATCTGGAACGGGGATAGCATGGGGTTGTCTTATTTCTTATCTTATTTCCATCCCAAATCTGCCACAGGAACATCCACTCTTCAACAAGATCATCTGAAGAACCTTCTCCTCGTAGGCCACACCTATGGGAAGGATGGTCTTGGTTATCTACTGTTTGTATTAAACTGAAGTTACATTTTCAACTAGTAGTTTATACTTAAGGTTTGCATACATAGCAGTGTTAGCAAGACTGTGAAAGAAATTATCTCTTGAGGAAAAAAAAGGCAAATATGGCAATATAAACAGGATTTTATTGCCTTTATTTAGGCTGTGTGAGGGAATAGAGATCCATATGAGATGAGCTAAACTGAATAGGCTTTTTATTAATAAAACTTTTCAAACACATGCTCTGCTCACAACTCAGTTCAAGATATATGAAAAAAAAAGATTAAGGAGGACTCTAATTTCCTATTCCTTGCTTTAAAAAATCCATGTGACTATTTGCTTGTGTCTTGCCACATATTCTCATAAGCAAAGGGATTCTGGAGTTATTCTTAAGAACATTGTCAAAAATGGACCATAATCCTTTGCTTGGGCATTTAAATATTCTCTTCCATCTGAAGCAAGTGTTGCTTTTGGTTCTTGTAGCTATAGCCAAAACATGAAAAATCATCTGTGCTTGGGTTAGCAGTATTGGAGTTTTCTCTTCTATATGCTAAGTAGGAGGTTCCAGGGCTGGCTAATACTGCACACATTTTCTCTCCATTTGTGGTTTCAGTATTGCTGGCAGCATATTGCACAGTGAAGAGCAAGGTGTTTCCTTTTTCCTGTGTGCCCCTTCTGTGTGCATAAAAATTATGTTGTTGTGCCGATTTAATTACTGTGAGGACAGATCATCTTCTTAGGCTTCTTGTCACAAAACAGACATTTCTTGTGGAAGTTTTAAGTGATTTTACACCTCTTATCATAGTACAATTCCTAGCTTATCTTCTAGTGAACAACTGTTGATTAATAATTCTTGGCATTAGAAACAGCTCACAGCTTTTGCTTATTTTCAGTAGTTCAGGGAAGGTCTCAACAACCTTAACTTGCTTTGGTTAGTAGATGATTGACTATTTTTGTATATTTTCAGCTTTTTGACCATTGGGCCAAGAATAACCTCGAGAGCAGGTTGTGCATGTCTGAGACATCCACCCTTTACAGACCTGTTAAATCCCTCAGATGTTTGTTGTTGACTATTGCTTTAATAAATTCACTGCAGGTACCTTATCCAGCAAACACTGCCACATGGTAACTCATGGCTATGAACGTTCTCAAGGTCATAAACTCTCTCTAGTCCATTTATCTGCCAAGAAGGTTTTTGCTTGCATCTTCCAATGGAGCCCTTTTTCCATGAATAAAGTAGCGTCAAGACAAGTGCAAGACACAAACCAGTTGTTGGAGGACAAGCCAATAAACACTTTTAGTTTTAGCATGGTATAAGGCTTTGTAACCCACAGCTTTTAGGGAAAAGTACATGATAAATAAACAAGAAACATATTATGCCTGACAATTTGTAAAGACTAAGTGGAATACACAGATGTGAAAATGCACTGAAGATCAGAGTTTCTTGCCCTGTACATCCTCCCCTCCAGCCCAGGAGCTTTGTGGGGCTCTGTCACAGCCTGATTTACTGTACTGTTGGCTCTCACGTTGTTTGATTGAATTTGAAAAATTGCCACAGTAATCAACCATCAGCAG
The DNA here is from genome assembly GCA_035222235.1 of Margarornis squamiger. Classification (NCBI taxonomy): domain Eukaryota; kingdom Metazoa; phylum Chordata; class Aves; order Passeriformes; family Furnariidae; genus Margarornis; species Margarornis squamiger. The sequence goes on along the minus strand of JAWWTY010000037.1, from coordinate 13,225,393 downwards.
GTAATGGTTTCCTCTGAGTTAAGAAAGGGCAGCCACCAGCTCCTGCTGTGCTGTGTTGGGAGCACTGGGCATTGCTGCCAAGCTCCTCGAGTTCTGCTTCTGGTGCTTGGAACAAACGAAACAGTCTAACTCTTTTTGATCATTCTCGCCACGGGGGGGCACAGCCCACTTCCCCTGTGGGTACCATTTGAGAGATCCCCCGAGACTCTTTCTCTGAGCCATTGGGGTGTGTTAATTATAAAGACCAGGTAGTCTGCTTCTGCAGTCCATGTTCTAGAGCTCACTTTGCTTCTTCCTTCCAAAATTCTTTAGCAGTCAAGAATACGTTGTTGTTCTAGAATTCCTAAATTGTCCTCAAGGACTGCTTGTCTTAAAACATTCAGTCTCTCCTTGGACTAATTTTTCTTGATTTCTAGCAGGCACTGAGCAGTTCGGGGGGAATTATCTGTGTTTCTCCAAATGTTGGGGTTTTTTTTCAGCCTTCTATCATGGTATTTTTTCTTATGGACTTCTGTGATTTCATGGCATACTTTCATGTCTTTTAAATCATTCTCTTTGTGGATCTGTGAAATTTCTGACATCTACAAATATTTCTTTTCCCTGTTTGAACAGAAATGTTGCTATATGGGTATCTGTGGCCTAATTTACACTCACAGGGCTTCTCTCTGTAACAGTGCTCCTCTCCCTGGTGCTGGCAAGTTGTCTGCTTCTAGTGGTTGTTTAAATTGTGTTTCAAGTCTTGTGGTGTCTTTTAGGTTTTTGGGAGGTCTTTCTGTGAACCACATGACATCTGCTGTATTACAATAAATCCTGTCAGGCTGTTACCAGCTGTACTGTTGTGTCTATGTCTTTTTGACAAAACAGTGCATTTAATTATTTTCCTGTTATTCAGTTTCAGTATATTCTCTTGATCTTGTAAATAAAATTAATAATTATTTCTTGTGCTTTATCTTTGATGCTGTTGTAAATTAAGATACTGCAATTATGAAAAAGACTCTTCCATATATCTTTTTTATTGTATGTGTATTGATGATAAAGTTCCTTTTCCACCTTGAGCCCATTGATAACAGGAGTCAGGAGGGTGAATACAGAGTATTAAACTTTGGAAAGCCTGGTCTTCCAGTGCTTTGCACCTTGAAGCATATACACAGCATTTCCTCATTTCTTTTCAAGTTTGTTTCCTTTTCGGAGTCAGGAGAATTTTTAGCAAGTTTCTCTCAGTGCAGGTGTTGACAGCATCTCCAGCTACTTGTACTTTTGACACTTGATTCTTTCACTGACATTCAGCTGTGTGTTTCCCAGCTAAAAGAAGTGGACAGTCTGTGCTGGTTTTAGATTTTGCTGTCCAAACAACAGCAACAAGAGAATAGAAATAAGGAATTAGAGTGAAGATCCTGAGCAGCAGCAGCAGGGAATAATCATCCATATTATGGTTTTACCCACTGATAAAAAAATAATTTAGATTTTATAAATTACATTTATTCTCAATGAACAGTCCTGATAACACCACTACTTAAATGGCACGAATCGTGTGAAAGGGACTTTCACTAACATACTCTATCTGCTGAGGTCCAAACCCTGCTGGTGGTGCTGGCTGTGCCTTCAGAGCCCTCGAGAGGGGTGAGCAGTGCCAGTCCCTTAGCAGACAGAGGGTCAGGAGTCTGCATTTCCTGGTCCAGAGCGAGGGGGTCCGACTCTGCCATCAAACTGTTGTTGCTCTGCTCTTTAGCGCAACATGCTTACCTTTGCCTCGAAGCCTCAGAGCACACGGCTCATCCTGGCACTTAAACCCTGATTCTACAACCATTTTTGCCAGGGCTGCTGTCACTGGGTCCCTGTTGTCCTGCAAAGGCTGCAGCTGCACCCAGTGCCCATCTGCTTCCCACAAAGCTGGTGTCAATCTCCACAGGACCTTCAAGTCTCTGGTCTTGTTAGAAGCCACTCTTTGCCCTCGCTTTGGTGTGCTGTTGCAATGATGGAATCTCAAAGATGGTCCCCTGAAAAATTAATCTGTGTAGCTAAATAGCATCTCCCTAGAATGCAAGGTTTGTGGTGGCATGAAGAATAATTGCCTGCCTTTGAATGAGCCATCACCTTGAATTGAAAGGTCCTTGTCTGCTGGTTTCAGACTACTTTAAAGTCACTGAGATCTCTGGGTGTTTTTCTTTCTAGGAGGGCAGAATTATTGTTTTACAAGGTTTGGAAAATACATCATATTCTGTGGGAAAGAAGCAGGTTTATAAAACAGAAATGCTGCCATGAACTTTATCAAAATGAAGGATAACTTTGGCTGGAGGGAGAGCATTTCCTGAGGAAACCTGTTTATTTCACCAAGATTCCTTTTGTTCAGACATTTGACAGCTGAGCAGAAGATCTGCCATCCCTCATCAGAGACAGAGTCTGTCCGGGCCAGTATCCTGTCCCTGACAGGGGCCAGCTCTAACTGCTTCAGACAAAAATGCAGTGCCATCACGATGGGAAATAACTTCCTCATGTGATGAGTTTAATGCCAGTCCCAGACACTTGCTGGTTGATTTGGGGTAGAAGCACAAGACTAATTGTGGGGGTTTGATTTTTTGGTGTTTTTTGTTTGTTCGGTTGGTTGGTATTTTGTTTTGTTTTGGTTTTTTTTTGTTACTCTCAGGTCATTTAACAGTAAATATACTGAGCAAAATTCAGCTCTGGCCACATCTTGAATTGTTAATGAACTCGATCATGGAACTGCATTGTGGCAGCAGATTTCTTAGGTTATTAAACAGTCATAGCCCTCATAACCCTTTGCAGGGTAAGTTTAAAGGAAGATACCTTCAAAAGCAAAGGAGGATCTGATACAAAGTCTGAGCTCTATTTTTAAAGCTGTTTTGTACTATAGGTCATTAAGATTTCTATTTTCTATTTCTCCTTTCAGGGATCTTGCCTGGGTATTCTTCATTACCTCAGATTTGACCTTTGTTTATCTTATAAAGAAATGTCGCTATTTACAGGGTATTCTTTTCCAATTTTTTCTTCATGCACTTAGTAAATGGATCAGTGGTAAACTCTGGCCGTAGACACTAGACCAAAGACAGCTTTTGCACTTGCAAATGGTGATTCCTAATGCTGAACACCAGAGTGATTGCACCTGATTGTGCGATGTGCTCTCACTTCCTACATATAGCACTTCTGCCATACACAGGTCTCTTTTGTCAGCTAAAATTAACTGGCACGTGTTTCTGGCAGTGCTGCTGCTGTTTCCAAAGTGACAGCCTCTTCTTTTGCATCCCCAGGAGAACACCTGAGAAACAGCATATCTTTTTGTAAACACTGCCTACTTGCCTTCCCCAGCCTGCGGAGGGCTCCTGCCATGCCCGGTGCTGCTGGGCACCCTCTGACACAACAGACCCCCATTCCCAGGGGTTGGAAGGAAAAAGTCTTTCCTGTCAAGTGTCCACTTGCTTATTATCAACAGGCAGGTCACCAGACTCTCTCTTGCTGGGTATGAGACCTACTGATGCTCAAAGAGCCAGGAAAAGCCATATCCTTCTGAGTGTCCCCTTGTATCAGCAGACCAGAACGGGTCACCAATGCCCCTTTTCTCTAATGACAGAATGAAATAACCTCACATGGGTATAACCAGGTCATTTGCATCTGTCGCCAGTCCTTGTTATTCACCATGTAACTGCAGATAAACAATTTCTCTTTCTCTCTGCTTTCTCTTCTTCAGCATGAATCTTATTTTCTGTAAGTGTGCCACAATATTTAAAAATTTATTAGTATCTTTCCTGGCCAGTTCTGCCTCCAAAATGCAGAGTGGGGTGAGCACAGCAGGAATCTCTTCCTGCAGACCTCTATCTGGGAGAATCAATGACTTCTGGAGTGTTTTTTCCAACATATATTGTGTAAGTTGGAATTAGAGGTTCATGAAAGCACATCAATGTTTTTCAGAAACTTTAGTATTACTGGGATGCTCAAAGAGCCCACCAGACCCTGCAGACAGTTTGGTATCCCAGATTTTAATTTTAATAATTTATTTTTGAGACTACTTTATAATGTAGTTTTTGTAAAGTCATCAGCACAGAGTCTGTAACCTATATAATCCTTGGGGCTCATGAATTTGCAGAAAGCTGCTAGTAGGCAGAAAAAAGTGTTTATAACGAAAAATACAAGAGTTGTAATTTTCATTGATATTTTTCTCAAGTCAGTTGTTCATATCTGTATTTCTGCATCAATGATCACATTTTAGAAAAAAAAAATCTGCTAAACATGTTAAATAAGGCTAAATACTCTGCCAATGGTAGATTAAATGCCTCTAACAAGTGCACACAGTGTATTCAGTGAAGATCTAAATATAATCACACTGTACACCTTAGCTCCGTTTCAACTTCTCTTCCTGTCCTGGAATATAATTAGAATGGAGCCTTGGGGACACACTCATCGCTAACCACCATCTTGATGACCTTGTTGAAGCCAAAGCATATGTCAAGTCATAACCAAGTCTGAGGCACTGACTCTGAGAACAGATGCAAATTTCCACTGTTAGGTGCAGTACTAACATAAATTAGACTACCAAGAAAATATAAGACATCTTAAAGAAAAAGTAGCCTTTAAAAATAATTTTCAAAAAATAACCTTAAGGCTGACGGGAGATAATGATCATAATTGAGACCTACTCAAGAAAATTTTAGTAATTTTCTTTCTCTGTGTGATGTGTGAGAACCTCTGAAAAAGGTAGTTAGCGACTAATTTACATTTCCTGATTTATAGCCCTTAAAACCAGCCATTCTGAAGGGTCGGTGTGTTTATGTACTGCAAGACTCAGGAAACTGTGGTTCAGCCTCCTGTTCTGGCAGTGGCATCAGTGCTAAAGCTGCAGCTCTCCAGGCCTTGGGTACACAGCTGCCGCTGCAGGAAGGGACAGCCCCATTCTGCACTGGGACATGCAGACGTGCTCGTGCACTCAAAAAGCAGTTCCACTCCACCTTGAAGCTGGACTGCCTCAAACCACATCTCTGCATTGTTTCTCCCTTGTGCCAGGGCTTGGCAGAAAACAAAGCCAGTTGTGGGTGGACATTTCCAACCGATAATCAGCTGTACCAACGTGCAGCTATTTATAAGTACAGTGCCGGTGCCCATAGCTTGCTCTGTAGGTAAAAAGGAGATTTGCCAGCTACTTTTGACCTCCTAGAAGTCTGGTTGGCAAACACCCAGCACCCAGAAGACACAAGACACCCAGGCAGCCCAACCATGGGCTGCACGGGCGAGGAAAGCAGTGAAGAGGCTGCAAATTAGCTCAGCTCTGAGGTGTTCCATATGCCTGTAACAAACTTGGTATACAATTCAGTATAGCACAACATGGTATACAATTCAGTATAGCACATTTTAGACTGCTGATAAAAACCATCAGCCGAAATTTAGTGCAGGACTAAACTGCTTTCCTCTGGGTGCAGATCTCTCGTAGACCTTTTCCTGCAAATGGAGGCTGCTTCAAGAGAGCCATTTCCCTTGAAGCTGTGATTAGCATTTATTTCCCCATGCTAGTTAAATTTAGCAGTAGATCTACTTACTTCTTGAAACTAGGAACTTACTAAAATCTTTTGATTTTTCTTTATAGAACAAATCAGGAATTAATAAAGTGCTCTGAGAAAGTGGCAATATTCTATTCACATTTTACAATTACAATAATTGCAATTCTAATACTTTAGACTATTAAAATTTAAGATATCTGACATCATACAGAGTTATTAATATGTAACTAAAACAATTCCTCTGAGTGGGACTTTGAATATGATTTCTAATTGAGATCAAATAGTCTCTAAGAAACTACGTTAAAAATATTTACATGTATTTTGGGATAAGTTGCTTGTTCATAAACAATAATCAAACGAATAGAACATGTCCATTTATTTCAGATCTATAAAATACAAATCTAAAAATATTTTACAGACAATAGTCACCATTTAGTTTATGTTTTAGTATGGTCTTAAGCCTTGTACAGAATAATAATGGAGCAGAACAACAAAATATTCTACATTTTAACTTTATAGATTTCTTTAACTAGAGTCTATCATATACATAAAAATAGTTGTGCAGAGTAACCAATTAAACATCTACATTTCAAGAATAGATTGGCCACATCTCATAACTGAGACACCAATTACAGTACATTTATTAAAAATCCTTCAAGAATGCACTCAGTAGTAACAGCAGTTAAAATCATAACTATTCTGTGAAATGATCAAAGCAAATGATAACAGAATTGAAAAATTCAGTTAATCATTTATATGTAATGTAAAGCCCATGTAACACTACAAGGAAAAAAGAAATTACATGGGCACAAGTGCAAAAAAGCAATATTGTAAGCCATCTTCTCTCTTTGGTAAAAATCAAATAGCAGGAAGTATACCATAATAATTCAAGTCAAAGACTAATTCAGGCTATATATTTTTTCCTTTCCTACCACAGGCAGACTTGATGATTTGCAGGCATCCTACAGTATAGAAGTTAAAATTCTACTTAACACTGCCCATTTTTTCCTTCTTTAAATATTGAAATTAAAGATAAGGATTTTTTTCTTTCATAAATAGCTTTTCAGTAGTATAGTCTCTTAAGGAATTTAAAAATAAATAGCAAAATATACACCATTTCAAAGATTACATTTAATTCCTTCTAGGTATATCCTGAAAAAATATCACCAAAGAATAAATAACTTTGGGTTTCTCAAATATTTGGTAAAATGTCAATTACTCTTATATAAGGAATTTTCTCTGAGGGATAAGGCAGTACCACTGCTTTTTCTACAAAGCTTTTACTATACAGGTGAAATTTTAATAAGAATATAATCTGTAATATAATACGGATGCCCCTCATTAAAGAAGTACAGTAAAAAACCTTTCAAAATTAAACCTTCAGAATTTCATGTTCAAACCTGAGGAACTTCCAGGTAACTATGAAGTTCACCTGGAGGACAGTCAAGCTCAGTTGTCTATGTCAGGAGGCTACAGTGACTGTAAGGCAATTTCCTCCAGTGGTAGAGCCAAAGCTCTTTTCTACTGACACCATATTAAAAGTCCAGAAAGGACAAAGTGTTGAGGAAGGGACAAGAGAGAAGGATGTGGGTGAAGAACACTTGAATGTAAGCCATCCTGAGACAGACATGGGCTGCCTACAGCGATTTCACTATAACTATAGATTTTAAATAAATTCTTCCGGTTTTTAAGGACTTGGCTCTCATGAACAGTTATGGTAATGTCATAGGGAATTTGTAGGTTATCATCTTACTCAAGCTCCTCATATTTATCTTAAACTATTACTAAAGGAAACATGAAAAATGCAGGCCACATCAGCAAAGCAACTTGAAGTGTCATTAAAAATTTAAAAAAAATAAATCTTAACTGCAGGAAGATCATCCAGAGGGGCAGAGCAAAAGTTCTTGCCTTTTTAGAAGATCCATTTAAGCTGCCAGCAAAGTAAAGGCAATTTTGATTGCTCATTTATTCAGAATTCATAAATAACACGTAGATTCACTAAGCTCTTATTCACACCCACAGCTAATTTACATAAAATATTAAGCAGAATGCTTTTCTACTCCTTGTTTGATTCCAAGCACAAGATGTAAAAACCAGTTAAATTGCACAGTCCAGCCTTTATCTCTGCAAACTTCTATCTGATCAAGAAAATGCTTTTTGGCATCTTCTTCACTTTTCCCTACTGTCAGTGCATCCCTGATATATTCAATATCTTCTTTGCTGGTTAATTGGGGCATTCCAGTCATTAGCATCATGGAGAACAGGATGATCAGCAGGTTTGTGTGGTGCCGGAGAGCTAAATAAGCCTTCACACATACATCCTAGGAGAGAGAAGAGTTTTTTGTTAATTGATGAGAAGAACTGAGAGGGATGGTGTAGGAATTCCACAGGACTCTCATTTACCAATGCAATTGAATCACTCATGTGTCCCAGTTACAGTGGCTGGAACCAGTTTATCACTGTGTGGGTGTAACCAAAACTGTGTATTCTACACCCTCTGTGGCATTTCTGATGAACTGTTAATGATGGATCGTTTGCAGCAGCTGCCCAGGGCACACCTGACACCTCAGGCTACAAGCTGGGTGTTAAAGAACTCTGTGAGACAGAGGAGTGTTTCTGTCTTCTCACCAGTGACTCAGGTGTGATAACTCTCCTCTGGGGAGGCATCAGCACCTTCACACCCAGCCTGACAGGTCATGTCTGCTAATGAACAATCAAAGATTCCAAAAATATCCCATGACTCAGAGTAAATCACCCAATGTGAAACTCCTTGCTCTGGGGGAGGTACTGGGCATTCCCACCTGAATTTGATCATATATAATCTTGGGTTTTGGGGACTTCTGGTACCACTCATGGGATCCAGAGGAGGACCAGAACCTCAACAGAACTGCAACTGCCACTCTCAACCAGATTGCAACCATCATCCTCCCCAACAGGTTTTCCTTTCCTTTTACTTTACACTCAGGGGGACCACGTGGTGCTCAGCACAGGGGCTGATGAATTCCATTCTGTTTGTGCCCCGGGGTGCTGGGTTATACATCTGGATTTGTAGGTCAAAAATAATTTTTCTCTGTATCATTGTATTTATTGGAATCTTTTTAGTAAATTGTAACTCTGACTTGTAATCTCTCAAGTTGGGTTCATTTCTCTCACCAGTTTACCTTTAAACCAGCACACTCATGTCAGAGGCAGGAGACCCAACAGAGACATTCACCTGAGCAGAAACGTGACCTGAACTTCTGCATCTGCTGCTTGGTGTGACTTCATTCATCACCACACACTGGGGCAACAAGTGCTGTTTTGGTGTACAAAGCAACAGCTCTTCCTAATCACACATTAATTGCTAAAGCATAAAACCTTAGCTTCACCAAAATCTCAAATTAATTCCCTTGCCATATAATCTCTCTCCATGGCTCTTAAAAGAGACAGCAATAAGTCACTGTCTTCCTTTCCCGTTGGGATGTTCCCATTTAGAGACCATGGCTGGCAAGTGATACTGAATAAAGCAGCTCCTCCAAGGGACTGCTCTTCATTTTATAGAGATGTCTATTAACTTTGCAGTGGTGACTGCTTATTGAACGGGGAAGGTTTTTCAGGCTTGGTGTTCTAAGAAACATTTCCAGCTGACAGCTCTAGTCTTCAGGCACCCTGCCTTGCTGTAGGACTTCTATCTTTATATACTGTCAAACTGAATTCCACAGACGTTTTTTATAGCTTTTTCATTTTCATGTATAAATAATCTGTGCTTAACAACATAACCTTTAGAATAATGAAATACCTGCAGCTTGGAAAAACATGCAACGCTTTTTAAAATAATATTTAAGTGACCAATATATAAACTGAAATTATTATTTCTTCTACTAAATTTATTACTCATTTACTATTAGAGTTAAGAACAATGCAATGAAGACATCAATCATCAATCAACTAGAAACTAGGCCTGCAATGCCGTAATGTAAAAAGATGAAAAATATTTCCAAGAAAGTTGTTATTAAAACCAATGCTGAAGCAATGCTAATTTTCAGCCAATTAAATATTCAATTTAACCTTTCCACAATGAAATAATAATTTATTGAAGAATTCTTAGGAAATGCAAGTATTTTAATATAAACTTCCATCAAATCCCATCAGTCCTATAGAATGCCTCTTTTTTTTTTTTACAAGATGTGTGTTTTTTCTCTTCCTCTGAAACAGGAAGAAGTGCATAAATAATCTTAACATCTATCACTGTTCACATCAGCAACACCAGGACACCCAACCAGACAGGTCAGGAAAATACTAAGGAAGGAAGATAATATATTGAGGAACTATCTGTATGATCTCTTTTTTTTTTCCTATTGCCTTGGAACTTAAATTTTTCACTCTGTTTCCAAATAAATTCTGTCCTGAAATAAGTTTATACTTATAAACTCCAATGTTAGTTTCATTCTCACAAATGGAAGATAAATTGCAACGGTCAAAGCACAATTTATGACAGAAAATAACCTCACCACAGAGAACAGTTTCTCTCCATGACACCAGGGGAAAAATAATAATAATAAAAATTTGTACTTGTGTATTATCAACTTCAAACAGGGAAATCTTGTCACAAGAGTTAGTCTGTGTTTTGTTCCCCTTGAAAGAGATGAAAGCTCTTTATACTTATATCAAAGAAGGTTTTACATTTCTGTATGGATGATGCATCTAAATGCTTCGGGTGTCTGAGACAGAAAAACAATTACGCAGTCAAGAAGAACCTGGCATCACTGCATCTCAAAGGCACTCCTTCCAGGAATTCAAAAGATTTAAAAAATCTGCATCTGTCTGTTACAGTTATTTATTCAGACAAGAACTAAATGTAGTTTTGAATTCGTATCTTCCAAGAAAATGAATTTTTACACTTCTGAAAGAGGCAGAGAGAACCAAAAATAATACAGACGATCCATATGTGTCAAGGATATATACGTGTTTAGCCTGGGATTAAGAAGAAAGCTGCTAACAAGTCTAAGGCCATAGACAAAGTGAGAGGAAGTGAGGAGAAACCAAAATCCCATTGTCCAATAGACAATAAAGAATAATTATTTTGAGAGCTTGAAACTATCCTAAATAGTATTACTCTAAAATTCAAGCATTTTTATAATATAAAGGGTCTAAATTCTGTTACACAGGCCATCCCTTCCCTCTACAGTATACTCTGACTAAGTATTTTTCAGTGATGAGTTGCCTACACTTCTGTTGTCACCTTTGTTTGAAAATCAAATACATGAGATTTTGTAAAGAAATATCATAGAAGAATTTGATTAATACTGAAAATACAGATGCCTATATTATCAAGTCAGCAACGAAAGAAATAATTAAGTAAATTAAATATAATTAATAAAAATGAGTAATTTAGTGCAAAAACTATCAAGGACAATTTTAAGTAAACTAATAATAGTTAGGTGGACAAAGCTCAAAAAAGACTATGAAGATCTTAGATGAGGCTTTCTCAAGGTCTGTACAAGTAAGAAGTGAAAAAGTTGCATGTACACAGGAGTAAGAGAGTTGACGGGTTTCAGCCAAAGGCTGGAAAGGAAATGCTACCACCACATATGACACTTATAGCAAGAGAAATCTGGGCAGTCCCAAGGCAGCTGAAAAATTCATAGAAGAGAAAAAGACTTACCTTCTCGGATTAAGTTATGCTTAAAAATATGTTTGCAACGAGGACAAAACCTCATCAAATACTGCTTCCTACTAAGCATTCCTGTGATGGCATTAATAACCTCTGGCCTCTAGTTTCCAATAAACGGTCACAATAAATGCAAACAAAAAGGGAAACAAAATTTAGATTAAGAATTTTCTATTGAATGGAGCTTCATTGCTAGTTCCAGAAAAGCTGCCAGGCCACTGACAGCCTCAGAAATTCACTAGTAACAAACTACACTCTTCTGCAGTGAACTTCAGACAAAATTATTTGTCATTTTAACCTCCTCTGGCACCTGCAATATGAGCTATGGCTAACACATCTGTATGGACTGTGTCCGATTGGTAACAGAATATAAAAATTTTAAGTTATTAAAAACTTGAAAGCCTTTAAAAAACAAGGGATTCTTCCGCAGTATAGCCTATTTTAATGTAGTTGAAGTACAAAACAATGAGAAACACTCTTAAAAATTAATGAAGGATAAATGCCGAGACTTTTCCATTAATACATGAATGAGTCAGCAGGCATGCTGAATGAATCCCTCGATAATAGCAAATATGATGAAACAAGTTAGTTGAAGAGTGAAACTATAATTTTGTTTATATTTTTACTCTGGCCATGTAATAAACCCAGACTTTTTTAACAAAATATGTGAAGCAGATGTTTCTCTGTGTTACTATTCTACTTGTATGAAAGTATCCTAACTTCCTTTTTACTGGTCTTTGAGACAGAAAAACCTTTTAATGCACTGCCACAATAGTGGTTTATAAACAGTACCTACTGCAGCAAAACTATACATGAACTTTTTTTTTTTGTTTAGTTTATTGTTGTCCATGCCTAAATCATCTCACTTCAAATGCCCAGGTCACATACCATGGTCACAGTTCACAAAAGTAAGGCACATTAATCACCTTCTATCTGGCTAATGACACTAGTGGCAATGACACTGGCACTATCACAGCTTTCCTAAAATGTCTGCAGTAGTGGGACAGCAGCAGTACTTAGGAATTAGTACCAGAGTAACAAAATGTGTATTTAGTCAAAGGCAGGACGGTATGATGGAGGCACAACATTACTGAAGAGAGGCTAAGACCAAAATCACCTCCAATTGCTTTTGACATTTGGGCTGCTGCAGTAAAGGTCAGATATTCTCTGAAGAGCTGGATGATACATACATATGAACACAACTTTACTTCACTGCAGACACCAACAGGCCTTTCAACTCTCCGTTAACACACTTTCACTATTAACTATTTTATGCTTCCAGAACAGAGGTCTTCTTTGAAATGACACACCCCAGAGTGGTGTTTCAGCCCCACACTTGCACTTGGCTACAGCTGCAGAAACAGCATCATTCCTGTACACAGCACAGCTCACAGGCTTCTCTGAGAGCATGGGCTCAGCATTCCCTTCCCATCTCAAATCTTTTGAGCTACAAGCCCCCTTCAAAACACCTGCCCTGTGATAAAGATAGTCCTTGCAAACTGAAGACTCACAGATTGCACCTGGTTCTTCAGTTATTTTCAGAAGTGTGGGCAATGACTTCAACAAAAGATAGTTGGGTCTTCTCCTGGGTCCTCCCCCCACAGCACACCCTCTTCCTTGTGATTGTCTCTGGTGAACAATGTGATTTGTCCTAAGATGAGAATACCAGCTGGAATTGCAGGAGGAACTGTCTGGATGTTCACCTAATGGATTCATTTCAGAGATGGGGGAGCAGCAATGGCTTCAATTGACTTTGGTACATCTTGGCATGCAAAAGGGTATGAAATGCTGCTGGAAACTGGGCAAACTGGTCTCCCAAGGTTGCAGGCAGCTTCTGGGTGGATCCTCACCCCTGGCAGAGATGTCTGGAGGGTATGTTTGGCCCGAAGATGGAGAACATTCACTGTTGGTGAGTGAGTAAAAGTGCTGAGATCCGGTCACATACTGAGATTAAATGGTAAAGTAGTTCCATAGAGGACCCACTGGTGTTCTAATTTTAGGAACAATTCACATTGCCCATCATAGACAATTGCAAGGGAGAGGGGGTGCGTGTGCGTGTGTGTGTGTGTAGGACAAAGATTTGCTATACAATCATGCATATGTTCAAAGGGACATAGTCACCATCCAACAGTAAGAACCTTAATTAGGTACTCAGGTTACAAAACCTGACTTCTGACTGGGACTGGTTCACCTACAGGGAATTCAATACTTAAAAGTTAGGCTTTTGCTTTGACTCACACACTGCAGGGGACTTTTCTTTTGTTGTTATAAGGAACCTGCTTTCTAAATTAGACATTTCCTAGAAGTCTCTAAAGATGACCACAGGAATAACACCCCAGATATACATTCACTTCAGACTAGCCATGCTCTCCACCACTTCATTAAACATGCTGAATAGCATTTTGCTTTGCTCTCTCTTTGACCAGGTCCTACAGTAGCTTGAATAATCACAACTGCTTTGGAAGAACTCAATTTCAAATAGAAGCTTCAATTTACTAGATTTTTAACACCATTCTTTTCTTTCAGAGTTACATCTATCCATCCCCTTCACAAAACCAGCATCTGACATAGCTTAGGGTTACTACAGATTTTTATTCAGATGCAGCAGTCTCAGAACTCGAGGGCAGAATCAGTAGGGAGTATCACTGGCAAAGCCAGCTGAGGAATGCCTCACACCTGCTGGCACTACACAGAGGCTCTGCTTAGTGCCATGAGTTTCCTCTAATTGCACAAACACTGAAGCCTTGTGCAAAGTATTTTTAATCAAAACACAAAACAAAGAAAGAACTGCTTATCTGGTCTGCTGCTAGGAAGGTTTTCAATATGGCTTTGTGGACGTTTGAATTCTATTTCCTATAAACCTAAAGATGATTTTTGCTCTTAGCTGGGCCTAAAATATCCCAGAATTGTATTATGATTCATTACATTTTATTACCATAATGCCCAGGAGCCTAGACCTTTGAAAACCAAGGCACTAATGTTCATTTCAGAGGGTAAAAAAAAAAACATTGGTTAATTGATTTGCAGCTCATTCTTTTACCTGAAATTTATGGAAATGAAGACTTGTCTTCTTTCCGGAAGTCCCCATGACATACAGAAAATCTGGAGTCAGCACAAAAGGAACTCTCTCCTTATTAATTCCAAGGAAGCTTTTATAATTCCCAAGAATATGGCCAAAATCAATATGGAAAAGGTTACCTTCATAAAGAGAAGAAGTCACAGTTACAGTCAAATACAATAAACTGCTAAGAACACTTACTTGTATTTACAGTAGTTCCAAACCCTCTTTTTCTGTTATATATATGATCACTCTTTAGTTCAGCAGAAAAGACTATTTTCTCTGGTTTTTTTGGAAACAGATAATTCTGTCCCCTTGGTGAAAGTAGTTTTATTTATCTTTGGCAGTTGTTAAAAACCCATCAGAGCTGTTGTATTTTCTAAATAAACACTCACAGCCTTTCAAAAATCAACCAAGGAAAGCTTGTGCCTCACATCCATAACAATCAGCACAACACCACGTGGAAAAGGCTTGAGGATTATGTTTCAAATACCCATGGGATTCTGGCACTACCAATCTCCTTGGCAAATGTCATTGACCAGAACACGCTTCTTCCTCACAGACCTGCACTGGCAAATTCTAAACCACTCTGTATGTGCAGAGTAAGTGCATTGTCACCCTTCTGATAGCTTTGAGAGAGTAGTAGGATATCAGTTCCCACAAAAGCATTGAAAAACTCCTCTCTTAAAGATCTCTACACCTACAGGACTGGAGTGTGCTGATACACTTCAGATTACTTTATTACTTCTCCTGGCAGCCAGGATAAGGATACAAGAACATGGTTACTTAAAAACATAGATTTGTAATAGTGGCACATGTATAAAAAAAGATAAAACATCAAATTATGTAAGACGATATTTAGCAGGGATCTGTAGGTGGAACATCCTTATTTTAAGGCAGCTTCCAAATTCCCCCAACCTACCAAATCTGACTCCCTGCAGACCTCTCAGACTGTCATCCTTCTGGCTTCTGAGGTTCATGATAGCTCCTGTTAAAGACCCAAAGGTAAACCTGCTCCTGACCACAACGGAGTAACACTTCTTTCTCTCTTTCCCTGTCTACTGACCTGTGCCTCATTTTCTGCCAACAGGAACTAACACTGCATTGTAATATATATAATGTTGAAATTAAAGCATTTCTTTGTCATCTTTTCCCCAAGGAATTTTGCTGAACTTTTTTACTGTAGTCTTCAGATAGCTAATTTCTGCCTTCAGGCTACTTCTCTCTAGCCTTCAACTGGTAAAATTTTAACTATAATATGATTAATATTAAATATCCAGCCTTCTAACTAAGCCCTAAAGTATTTTCCATCTCTTAGCAGAGACTAAGAGGATCATGAAACTAAAACTGAATTCCTTAGACCAAATAAAACTCCTCCATATGTACTGCTTGTTCCAGGGTCCTTTATGGGACTTCCGCAGGTATGTAAAATTAAGTATGAAACAATGTGCAGCTACAGAAATAATTCTCAAAGTTTATAGTACAAAACAATTGTGGGTTTCTTCAGGAGGATTGCAACTATCCCCCAGACTTTAGTACCAAAACCAATACACTCCATGTATGCTTATTTCCTAGGATTTTTTTTACAATACATAAAGCAATTATGTTCCTCAAAAGTGAAAACAGTCCAGCAACATCTGAATTCTGACATACATACAGTTCCACTCAACTCTGTCAGAACCATATCCACACATCAAACAGGTGAACAGCTGTCTGCTTTACAATTGTTCTGGTGCTCAGATTTTAGATGTAGACACAAAAAAATAATCAGTTTGCATTCTCCATGATGTAGTTTGTGCTCTCATAGTGCTCTTTGGAAAATAATGGCATTATTAATGAGAATATCTAGAGCCTGTATGAAGGCCAACAGGGGTGACAATACGTTTCAATGCCACAGGAGGACCTGAACTTGTAAGCAACACTGACAGAACTGGATGGTGTCTCTTCATTCATTCTTAAATGCATTATTTATTAAAATGAAAGATAAATCTAGTGAAGTATAGACAGTCTGCATTTCTATGAAATTCTCAAAAAATAACCCACCTGTTTCTGTAATCATGATGTTGTCATTGTGCCTGTCTCCTATTCCAAGTACAAAGGTTGCCACACAGTATCCAGCACAAGAGTAAACAAATCTTTCCACAGCTGCCTGAAACTGAAAGTAAATCTTCCAGAGGTTAAATGCTTCAATGCTAGACACTAAATGCAATAATTCTGAGGGTTATGTACCTTTCTGTTGACATGTACCTATCAACAGTTAGACAACTGTCTTATAAAATACACCATTGCACAGGAGAGATCACAAACCCAGCCCAGCACTGCACTCCCTGTGCTGTGTGAACAGGCTCTATCCCTTAGCACAAAGAAAAGCAGCATATTCCTCACACATTCTGAGGAAAAAAAGCTGTCAGAAAGCTCACGTTGGTCAGTGGACCTGCGCAAGCAAAGGAGTTGTGAGTACCCAAACCTGTCTCTAAATCCTCTAAAACCACACTGCCTTTCAGTTTTCTTAGATGTCCTTTCAATCTTCTCCTCATGTATCACTTCTAACTTCCATTGACAAAGAAGTAATTTCAAAAGCACCTTGTCTCTCAGGAGTCTGGCTGCCAGTTGGATGCTAAAGGCTCTTTCACAGACACCTGCCGCTAAGTGCAGGGAAAACAAACTGATTTTTCAAACTCCTGTAAGTAACAAACATGTGGGCTCTATGCTCCTAGATTAGTAGGATCCATCTGAAAATCCTACTTAAAAATTCAAAGAACTCACCTTCTCTTCAATCATGCATTTCTCCTTGAGCCACTGGTTTAGTATTTCATCCTTAAATGCACCAGTGTTCCCAACTGTGCTCTGTTGAATTTTGGCAATTGTTGTAGCATCTTTCACAATTTCGATCATTCCTAAAGAAAATAAGGAAGGAGTTAGAAGTAGTTATTAAATTTATATCAAAGCATATTAAAAATATGAAAAATTAAATTTTAAAGGGTGTTTTAAAATTGACTGCAGAACCTCATAGGTTGTGTGCAGAGGTTCATTTTACAAGCGACAACGGTTCTTGTTCATTCCCAGCAGAAACCAGACAGAGCTCATAAGCAGCCTGGCACCCTAAACTCATCCTCTTTTAAAATGGAAAGTATCACATGATGAGTGGGGACCCTCTGCATAAGGCTTTTCCCAAGAGGAGGAATTCCTGTCTCCTTATCCCCATTCACATTGTCCCCAGCTTCTTTCCAGCTTCACAAATACGAGGAGCTGAAGAAAAGCTTTGTTGTTGCACCAGTCTAGGGACGCAAGCATTGCCAGGGCTGTGGCAGAGGTACTGGCCATCCTGCAGTAAATCCAATTTAAGCCTAGGTGTGTATACACACAGAGAGGTTCAGAAATACCAGTACACAGTGAGGTATGGCAATGGGATTGCTGGTGAAAAGCTCTGGTTGTCAGGGCCCACAGGTCTGTCCCTAAATTAAACAGACCCTCATCAAGGCAAACTGTCAGATCACAGCAACATGGTGACAAAACAAGGCCTTGTACTGTTCATGCCAAGATGCCATATGATGGAGGGGGAGCTAGAGGGAAATGCATAGACAGAGGCTGCAACACAACTCTAGCCTGTAGCTAAGACTAGCAAAGGCAGCCTGCCCCTGGACTGGGTATGCCTGTATGGAGGAGGGAGAAGTCAGAATTTAGTTGAAATTATTAGATAATTGGAAATATTTTATTTTCTTCCTCTGGTTCAAGTTCAGCAGTGTCTTCCAGCTTCAGCTCCACCTCAGAGATGAGCAAGCAAAGAAAAATATCCCTTTCTCCTCAAAGTGATTCAAAGCCGCTTCTGACTTGGTTTCAGTTTGACTCTCTCTGTAACAGATCAATTTCTTTCTATTCACAGTCCTTTTTCCTTTTGCAATTACTGCATGATGTGCAAATTTTTCAGTAACAGAATAACAACGCAATAATCTCTTCCTGCCTTCCATGCATGGCTGAATATCCCCTGGAGGTATTTCTTCTGTCTTGATGGTGGCCTGGATTTGTTTGTAATAAAACTATTGTGGAAATATGACCTCTGAAACCCACCGCCAAGACCACCAAATTACAAAGCTCTGCATTTTGGTCTGTGCTTGCCAAGCTGTTGTTTTCCTCCCGGGAGCGAGCTCCAGATCACATTCCAGCTGTTGAAAAGGTTTTCCCTGCCTGCACTCACAAATCTCCCTCTACCGGCCAACAGCTCCTTGATTCCAGGGGCAAAGGGCTGGTGCAAGAGGCATCTTCTGTAACTAGGATTGAGGTTCTCAGCGGGGCTGCATTCAGCTGGGAAGAAGTGCAGCAGTAAATGCACTATGTGATGTGTTTCTGAGGATCTGTGGTACTAAGGCAGGTGACTCTTTAAGACCCAGCTTGAACTCCCCTTAAATTCGGCAGGGATGCAGCACAGTGATAATTGCCTCGCAGAGCCAGGAACATATGGACATGCCAAAGGGAGAAAGAGCAGGGCATGATCTTTTACCAGTGATACATAGAAGAGAAAGTTCCTCCTACAGAGGTCTCCTTGGCAGCAGCAGTGGAGAGGACAGATGTTTCCAAAATGACAAACTGCACTGAATGCAGATGTCGTTAACAGAGTGAGAAAGCTCTATACAGCAGGGGATGCCAGCCCCAGGTGTGGGACACCTGTTTCACCCTGTACTCAGTGTAGAATGGGATACTGTCCTTGTGTCAATACAAAAGGAACTGCCCAAGTTCCATGGATTTATTAACCGGGAGGGAAGAAGAAGCTTGCAAGAAGACTGCATGTGAATATTGTGAAAGAACATTTGCATGCCACTACTCTTTGGCTTTGTTCCAAACAAGCATAAGCTCTACATCAAAGTGTCCCACACTGGGTATTACTAATTTAGGCTGCAGGTATTCTCAGCAAACTGAGCAGGAGTGTTTATATGATTAACCATGCCCCTATTGTGGTGCTAAAACACGCTAAATTCTTACATCTCTCCCATACATATAGGAAAGAAAAAAATTATTTCCTTAAAGACACAAAAGAATGGGGAATCAATTAAGAATTCATGAAAGAATTATTAAGTCTGTAATTTGAATATAAGAATGCTGGGATCAGTAGCAGAATTTCTCCTTCTTCCTCTAGTTCTCAATACACTACATTGTCTTAACATAATTTTAAACTAAATCATATAAAATCCTAAAAACCTCTCTAAAATATTAGGTCTATTTAAACATATTTAAAGGAGGAAAAAAACCCAATCCTCCTTACAGTTCCTCAGTATTTTGATTTATAATGTTCCATTTCCTTTATTATTAAAATTCTATCAATACATATTATTAAATTTTAAAACATTTATATCAGGAGAAAGCAAAATCTTTTATGTCACACTACCAAATATTTTATCAATGAATTTGGGTTTCCTGCATTGCTGAGACATCCTGCAATTTTATGTGGCAATGGATATTAGAGAGCAAGTGCATTACAGACGTATATTAAAGAGAGTTCTTCATTTTACTGGGACTTCTTCCTTGATTTCTCTCACCATGACATTTTGATATATATCACATCTTCAATAAGTCACACACTTTCACTGCTGTTTCCAACTAAATACTGTCACTAATAAGAAACTTGCAGCACGACCCAAGCAGTTGCACTTGCACGGGAACCACAGTTAAGCTGGTGCAGCAGCTTAAGAATATTGATCAGAACGGCAGAAACCAATGCCAAGACACAAATTAAGCTGCCACAGAAAATGTAATAAAGTGCTGTTTATCTCAGCACCTCAGTCCATATTAGAATAGTTCTCCCACACAAAAATTCTGTAAGTATGGTATTTTGAATTTCTAACCACTGTAAGTGTGATCACATACCTATTTTGTTCCCTGTAGAAATACAACCATATGGTAACAAACAGAGGTCCAAGGATTCTGCTTCCCAAATGGATTCCATAATTCGAAGAATCTAGTAAAAACAAATGTATATGCTAAGTTATTTCAGATTATTTGAATGTTACGTTTACTTATACAAATAACACTACCTAGACTTCTGAGATGGGGCTAAACTTACTTGGCTATTGGACAGATTAGGAGAAAAATACAGAAGGTGTGTAGCTGTTCAAGTTACAGAACCAGGTTTGTATTTCCCCATCTGTTCTGTGAATGGGCATCTTTACTTTTTTATTAAGTATTAATAAATATATTGTATGATTTCTATATAAGCTGAAATCGAATACATTAGCAAGTATGTCCATTTTTTCCTATAAATAGCCACAAAAGTACTAACAAACCAGTTGTCAGAACAATCATTGAAATATTACTCTAGTAATGCTATCTTACTGATTTCTTTTTCATCTGTTAACCTCAACCATTGCATAAATAAATGATAAAAATGCTTCATCAGAAAAACAGGCCATTTTCCACTAAGTAAGAGTCGGTCCCTAGAACACCTAAACGTGAAGTATGTATGGCACATGGCAGGAAAAAACAGGGTTACAGTATGTACTGGGTCTGGCTGGGAGGGAGGTAATTTTCATCAGAGCAGCTTAGGCTGGTGACCAAAACAATGCTGAGAACACACTGATGTCCCAGCTATTGCTGACCAATGTTTGCTGAGCATCAAGGCTGCCTGTCTCTCTCAATCTGCCTCGCTGTTACTACGTCAGGGAGAGCACAAGAGGTTGGGAGGGGACACAGCAAGGCAGATGACTCGAACCAACCGAAGTAATACTCCATGCTGAACGTCATGCTCGGTGATAGAAGAGAGAAGGAAAGGGGTTATATGGGTTAACCACCCTCTGTGCATGAACTGTCTGGGCACTGGTCTACCCATGGAATGTGGTGAGTGACTGCCTTAGCATCACTTGTTTTGTTTTCATTCTCTCTCTTCCACTTCTCCTTTGCTTACTAAACAATTTTTAGCTCAACCCACAAGTTTTCTTGCTTTTACTCTTCCTCTCCGGTTTCCCCATCACACTGGAGTTAATCCACAAAACAGTAACATAAAAAACTGTAGTACAAGAAAGATGATCCAATGTTGATGTCAGCCTTGCCATACACAGTTTAAAAAACAAAAGATAACCTCATATTTCATATGGACAGCAAAGATAGAGTATACACACTTTTGAAAAGGAAAACGATTTTAAAGTATTTTCAACTATTCACATTATTGATTTTATATGTTTTAGCTATCATACCTGTAAAATAAGCATGTCCTGACGGAGGTCATCTCCATGTTTGAAGATTATGCCTATGGTTTCATTTGACAGAGCTGTTGGATCTGCACACTTAAACTCAAGCCAGAGGGGCTTCTTCTTAGATGCCATTACTTTACATTTTTCTATCTGTGAAAGACACATTTATTGCTTGCCAGGCATTGTACTCCAACATCAACACAACTAACTTTTTTACACAGCAGCTACAGAATAGTTTACAGACTTCAAATCAGTTATACCACAAGAAATACACTGAAAGCACATGTAAAGAATGGTGTTCAGTTGCCACATAAAGCCTCACTGAACTTGCACAACTTTTAACCACAGTCCAATGACAAAGGAAAAAGTATATCCAGACTCTCCAAAACTGGATTTAGTGTGTAAATCTGCTTCAGACAGATTTAAACCAGTAAGACATTCTGACAAAATTGGAGAATGTGGACCCTCACAACAGCCCTTCAAGAGGTGCTTTGCAAAACCAAAACATAATCATTGTCCAATGCAATTTACCACATCATCCATCCTTGTGACTTCCAGACAACTAATATCATCAGGTACCCAAATGAGTACCTGACTACTGGGCAATTTTGTAAGTTGGATGGTTTGTATGTCCTTAGTTAAGACAAAAAGCAAGCAATTCTTTTCTTGTGGGCTCCTTGATGCACATCAAATGACTCCAAGGACCTTTTTAATTGCATTTTTCTTTTAGTGCATGGTGGCACATCATTGCACTTAGAAGAATGATAATAGCTCTGGGAACAAAAACTTACTGAGTCCATGCAATGTCATCATATTCACACTGAAATAATACCTTTAGACATACTAGCAAAATTTTTTACCAAATCACACATACTTGCAAATAGACTTTTTAAAAAAAGGATTTGTAGAAACTAGGAATATACTTACCACTAGGGCTCCTGCTCTTAGCCCAGGATCATATGGAACTCTAAAACTTTCTGGAAGTTTGCTGTTCTGTAATTTTTCAAGCTTTTGTCTCAGCTGTGCAATAACTGCAATCACAAGTAAGAAAACACACTGAAATCAAAAGTTTGAAGGCGAAAAGGTTATAGGCAGTCAAACTTCTTAAGCATCATGATTTGGCTAAAAAAGCTCTGTTTAGCTACTATTTAAATTGCTTTCCTCATGATCTCCTGATTTTAGGAATAGAGAAAGACTCTTTAACTTGCACTATTAATGGTCAGCACTGCTTCAGATACCTAAGGGTAAAGCCTTCCAGCACCTCACAAGTCCTGTGCTTTCTCTGCAGTGTTAGAAGCACTGCATAGTGCTTGGTGTCCATCTGAAAACTCAAGAGATTGCATTAAAATGTCAGCTTTCATTTAAAAAACAAAACAGAGTAGAACACACAAAAAATGCTTTGCCCTTGTAACGGACAAGAAATGCAGACAGAATCATGGCTTTTGAATTCTTGTGAAGGAGACAATCTAGAGATACTGAACTTCCTATCCTCCTACAACTGGTTTCATAGTGCAGCCTTGTTAATCTCACATTCCAGTAAGAAGAAAACTTGCTGTATATTATATGAACAAGAATTTTTATGTTCACATCTAAACTCAATCTTTTAATTCATCAAACTTCAAGCTCCTGAATCTTCAGCTCAGAATAGTACAGATTATACAACACATTACATACTTTGTTCATCTCAAGTGGTAGCAGCATAACCAATACACTGGTTATTGCCCTGCATTAGGACAAAGACCTCAACACAGTTCTAAAAGAAACTGTAGCTACAGAGCAGAGGATGGGTATACATGTTCAAATAATTTTGGAGATAAAAATTAAAGAGTAAAAAAAACATTGTACCGAGAAAAGCTAGACATGGACCTGGATACTTAACACAGAATCATAATCATAGAATCATGGATTAGTTTGGGTAGGACAGGACCTTGAAAGGCCATCTAATCCAACCCTCCTGTAATGAGCAGCAACATCTTCAACTCAGCTTGCTCAGAGCCCTGTTCAACTTGACCTTGAATATTTCCAGGCACGGGGCATCTCCACCTCCCTGGACAACCTGTTACAGTATTGCAACAGCCCCATCATAAAAAATGTCTTCCTTATGCACAGTCAGAATCTGCACTCCTTGAATTTAAAACCACTAACCCTTGCCCCTTTTTAATAAAGTCTCTGTAAGTTTAGGAAGGCTGTTGTAAGGTCTCCCCAGAGCCTTCTCTTCTCCAGGCTGAACAACCCCAACTCCCTCAACCTTTCTTCATAAGAGAGGTGCTCCAGGTCTCTGATCATTTTTGTGACCCTCTTCTGGACTTGTTCCAGCAGGTCCATGTCTGTCCTGTCCCCAGGGCCCCAGACCTGGACACAGTGCTCCAGGTGGGGTGTCACAAGGGCAGAGTAGAGGGGCACAATCATCTCCCTCGACCTGCTGCCCACACTACTGTTGACGTAGCCCAGGAGACTTCGGCTTTTTGGGCTGTGAACACACACCGACAGAAAATGAAGACAGTTCAAAAGCTGCTATCAAATTAAGAAAGTCAAGCCAAAAGAATTAGCTAGGAACTCACAGAACACAAGTGTCATATCTATACTACAAGATTTTAGAAGAGAACTACCAAGCAGTGCCTGGTGACCAGTGTGGTATCTCTTCTGGTAAAAAGTAAATCTGACAGCAATACAGGAGATAATAAGTAGATTGTATAATTAGACACTTTAGGCAAACAACCAAAACCCAAACCCACCAATAACAAAAAACCCCCAACAACACCCAAAACCACAAAAAAAATCAAAACAAAACCAAACCAAAAAAACCCCAAACCAAACCAATGCACCAAAAAAAACCCTAACAAAATCCCCTCCATGAAAAACACCTAAGTTATAGTAATTTGGGTCATGAAACAGCTTTCTAAAATGTACCTACAGATTTCCTAGAAAGATGTAGCTTTAGTTCAGTAAGTCTCCTCATTGTATGTAATTTGAAAACTGTATGCCAATCAATTTAAGTTAACAAAATTAGGAATTAGCCAATGTTAAAACAAGTAAATGCACTTGCTAAAACAATTTTCAAGTTGATCTGGCTTAAGAACAAGGTGCTATGCCTTTTAAGAGATGAAACAGCTGCATAGACACAGTCTTGGGAAACAAATCATCTAGTACAGAGTGATTATGAAAGTAGATAATCCCATGAAAGATGTAATATTATGATCCTAAGACTTTATTTATTTATTATTACTTGCTGTGTTCAAATATAAGCAAAAAGAATACATGAAAAGTGAAAGAAACAGTTTGACAGCATGATTGCTACTGGAGTAGTATGGACCTAACAGGAAGGAATTTATTCTTTATAAAAAAATCCACAAACACTGGAGGAAGAAATATATATAGAAAAATTAGATGAGACAGCATGACAGAATGAAATGAGACAGAACAAAACATTCAGACTCAAAGTATGAACAATGATGAACATTGGAAATGACAGGGCAAAAAAGAAGCAATAATCTAAAGAATAAATTTTATGATATATATTTTTAAAAACATAAGAAGAGTGCCTGTAAGAAAAATTATGTCCTAAATAATCTGAGAATAAATTACATTAGATACAGCATTAGTAGGACACTCCACAGTTTTAGGAAGTCTTATTCAGTAAAAATGTCAATTATATAAGTCATCTTTCAATGTTCTGCTGTACATTACATATAAAGATTCTTTAACTTCAAAACCTGGTGGGTGTTAATGTGATTGCATTCTCTTGAAACTTTTCTTCTTTGCCCACATATCCTTCAAAGACAATGTATTATGGAATCCACTGCTGTTACAGACATGTACCTCTGCAAGGCTGTAAAGTTTCTTTCCAAAATAGAGGATTCTGACTCAATACATTTAGATTACAGAGTATTTTAAGATAAATTTAGGAAGTCGGTTAGAGACAATGTTTTATATGGGGCTTCAGTAAGTCCCTTAACTCACACTACGTGGCAGCTTAACAGATACTACCTTATATGTTGAAAAATAAATGTGTATTTCCTTCAATTTGCTTTTGAAACACCACCACAACCACTTCTGCATAGCCAGAGTCAAAAGACTCTCCAATCCAAGGAATTCCTGGCCTTGAACACACCAGGCTGAACATGCAGGAAGAGGTGGTTTCTCTACAGCTTTCAGAACTTCAAAATTATCATATGTCTTCTCTCACTTACTCCCAACACCAAGCAAGTAACAAGAATGATGACAGACAAGCTTTTAAGAAGGAAGTTGGGGGGAACAGAAAAAGGCAGGCAAACCCCAGAAGTAAACAGGCACTGCATAACCCTACTGTGACTTCAAAGCAGTGCTTACAAGAACTAGAAATAACAATACCACATCCACATCTCACAGGACAAATGCTCCTCAAAGACATGCTCTGTATACTCAGCCCTGATCCGCCAGCTACTTTCATGGCATAGCAGAAGCTCTACTGGACTTCTTCCCCACTTGCCAAGTCTTTTAGTGAGAGCTTAGGGTAAGGCTGTGTTTCTTGGCAAGAGTAACTTTTTATTTCCAGTTGATATTTGTGTCCTGGATTGTTTCTTTCTTCAGTCCTGGCATTCAGCTAAGGGTTATGTACCTGAACTTAGTTGTTTCCCAGGAGCATGGCATGAGGTTCGAGAAGATAAACCAAAGCATGGGAAAGTGGGTGTCTAGAACACTTGATATTCCTCCCCTTTCGGGGTGGAATAAGCAAACTATTCCTGGTTCAATCACTATTAGTTTACACACGTTTTAAAAGAAAATAATGCCCTTTGACAGTCATTTATCCACAAATTTTCTAAATAAGCAGTAAAATTTGCTGCCTAGTTTTTCACACCCAAAGAGAAAAAACCACAGTATTATTGTCAAGAAAGAAATGCCTGTTTGCAAATACCTTGAGAAGTAACATCATACTTTTCTGCAGAAACCGATTTTATTTCCATTGTGACTTTATGCAGCAATTCAATTACTTGAACCTGCTTCATGAAATCGTGCAGCATTGCTTTCCCACAGCCCCTGAGATAGGCTTCGAGGATGACTGCAAACCTCTGCTGATAATGCATGGACTGGGCAATCTCGCTTCTTAAGAACCAAAACAAGAAGTGACCAATTCTCTTGTTCTGCAGGTGAAGAAAAAATACTACAATCAGCACACATTTCTTGACATTTCTCTAGCATAAGTTGGTTGCATTTTGAAGTACTTACTCTCAAACCACGTTTTAGCAGAAATCTGGCTAATGCGCTGTCATGATATGGCTCGAATTTCACAGCCTGAGTTAAACAAACACAGAAGACATGTTTTTAACACAAATCAAGATCCCATTTCACTTACTCTTCACCACTGACATCTACAGAACACACTGCAGCAGGAGTAGAAATTGTATAACAAAGCAGGTCTTTATGAGGCTTCTCTGTGTCTCATTCAAGAAGCACTTTCTCTTTGCAACAGGTTGTTTTCAGGTTTATTATTATTATAACAAAGCAAGGCATGGAGTATCTAACCAGTGAAACCAACTCAGTTACACATGAAGGAATGTGAACAAAACAACAACATTCCCAGGCCACAGGAAAACCTAGCAAGATAAGGAAACAGTCTGCAGTCTGACTGACACTGAGAATGCTTCAAATTATTACTGCCAGATGAAATAACGTATTTGTAATCATTCTTTAATAAAAATATCAATAATAAAGTACTTGTTTTGGACAACATTCACTACTTCAGGAGTAACGCACCAGGGTTCATTGCTGGGTTCTCCAGAGATATCCACGGGATACAGGAGCAGCTTTTCAGAGCACCTATTTGACCTTTAATCCCTAAACAAATGACAGAATAAAGTATAGACATCCTATACTAATGGAGTACAATTAATAGGAAGACCTTCACCAGAGCTTTTTTTTTTAATGACTGTGAGAACAGATGCAATTTTCACTCCTCTAAAAGCTGCTCCCCCTCCACCCAAGCCCACAGACATTTCCAAGCTACTGCCAAAAGAGTGTGGGGAAAAAAAAATCAACAACTCTTTTCAAGTGTCAGCATTGAAATTTTTTTGCTGTTATTCTCTTCTCCATCCCAGTAACCAAGTGAATTGGTCTACCAGAAAAATATCACACTTCCAGGTACTGGGCTGTGCCAGGGAACTTCTCCACTTCAACTTGTTTTTCCAACAGCTTCTTTCCTGCTGCTTCAGAAACTCAAATTCATAGGAGCTTTGTATTAAGATTAATGGTGGAAAAAAATATGCATGTATATCCCATGGCAAGAAAAAAGAAATAAGAAGCATACAATCTCTGAAACAGTCACAAAATCCTGTCATGGACTAAGGGGGTTGGTGAATGGCTTCAGGTTCTGGAAACAGAGTGCCAGGAAGCAGCCTGTAGGGAGATTAAGGGAAAACAAAGGGATGCACAGAGAGCTGGGTGCATGTAGTATGCTCAGCTTTCAGAAGCAACTAAGTATGCAAACCTCTAGCAGTAGTTATTCAACAGAATATAATGGCTCTTTCAAGATCAGTGTGGTCCACAGCTTGCAAAGAAGCAACCAAGCCATCAGCAAAGGTCTGCTAAATTCATCAAACAAATCATAGTTTTATAAACTCTTAAAAGTACTGTGGCACACAGTTGGTTTTTTATTAAAATATCAACATGATTTCTGAAATGTAAATCATCCTGTAGGTTTATTCAACAGGCAAAAGAAAAAAATCAAGCTTTTTCAGTCAACCTTCTAGAAGGAACCAACTTACAAAAAGGTCACAAAGACACGTTCTTTCCAGCTGCTGGCTACGAGACAGACAAGAAAGCTAAGCACCAGAGACAGACTAGAAAGGCAAGCATCAGACTTGCCCTTCTCCTGTATCATAATTCTGCAGGAACTGTCTTAACTGTCTCTGCAATACTGCTTTATTTCCCCAAACAACTTCATCTTAATTTAATAAAGATAATAAGAATTCACAACTATAAATCGATTTTACGATGTATAGATCCTTTTACTTTGTGTATGAGATTATGAGGTATGAGGGGTTTTTAATAAAAATTAATTTTCACTGCAATAAGGTGCCAAACAGCTATAACTATCACATAAATTCAAATGGATTTGCTTACAGTTCCAAGAAAGCCTATTAAAAATCTCACTCTGGTATATACTATGCTTAACGTTCTCAGTGCATATCCTTGAAAAACAATTTAAGACTGAAATAAAGCCAAACAACTGACATTGCTTCAAAACAAAACCTCCTTATTAAAGTTGCAAATACATTTTAACATAAAATAATATTAAAAATGTATTATGAGCATCCTTACTGAGCGGATGTTTTAGAAATAATTATTTTAAAAAGTCAAGCCCATTTTTCTTTTTTCCTCACAAAGTCAAACATCAGCTTTCACAGAGCAACAATAAAAGCTGGCCATTAAAAGATGTCTGCTGGCATTTCATCTGGTCTGTGCACATACCTTTGCCTTGTCAATTCAGCAGAAGAGCTTTACTCACTGCCATATACACACACACATTAGAGTCGTTGGTGTTTGTCTTCCAAAGGATTTTGTTGCATTTTAACTATCCTACACATGTTTTATCAACTGTACAGAAAAGGACAGACCATTACAGGAAGCTAAACAGGTTTTTTTACGGTATGGTTGCTTCTATTTGGGATAAAACTGGGGGGGAAATAAAACACTTGATTCCTAACTCTAAGGGGAGGTAAAAGGAAGGTTAAAAGAGTGAAATAAACCACAGAGCTTTCAGAAAGGCATGCATTTGAAAAGTGATGACCAGCTGCAGAAGAGACATCTCAGAGATGTGTCCATTGAAACAAAGAAATGGCTGACATCCATTCTCTGAAAAATGTAGATTTTCAAATACACTGTGGTACCAAAACTTTGCTGCAGGATGCTGACAGCCCATGTTCCATTGTTAGCTGACAAAGAAAGACAAGGAAAGCAGTAGAGAGGCAAAACTTGGAATCTAGCATTTTTTTCCTTTTTAAGAGTGGTACGCTTGTAACTTCTTACAACATCTCTTACTAGAAATGATATAGCAAAGATAAGCCACTATAATTTTATTCTACAGTATTTTATTTAACTGTTAGAGAGATTTATTCTTTTTAAAACTCACTAGATTTGTACTTCCTGAAAACAATTTCAAAAACAAATGGAAAAAAACACCAGTATTTCCCCCATTCTCTCAGGCGTTTGGATAGCAACCAATCACCATCACAAACTCCTAATTTGGATAGAAAAAAAATCTAATAAAATTGCTGAGCCACACGTAGACGGCAAAAGCTCACAAG
Organism: Margarornis squamiger; assembly: GCA_035222235.1. Taxonomy (NCBI): domain Eukaryota; kingdom Metazoa; phylum Chordata; class Aves; order Passeriformes; family Furnariidae; genus Margarornis; species Margarornis squamiger. Next base: position 13,195,721 of record JAWWTY010000037.1, on the reverse strand, counting down.
CCAAGCATATATATATAGCAGCAGCTATGTGGGAGGCCCAATGATGTAACTGTAGTGACTCCTTTGGTTAATGCAGAAGTGCATAAATTCTGCCTAATCTTCAAACAAGCAAAGACAAGGACAGAAAGGCTTTGTTTAAAACACTACTGATGTGCAGCAAAATCTGAAATACTAACTTCCATTTTCCTGGGAACCTGGGCTCTGAACCGGCAGAAATGAAAAGCCCCATACTGCAGCTTCTCCAGCTGCAGCAGTTTCATTTCCATTTTTTTTGGAATTTTGAATGCCAATTTTGTCCTCTGATTCTCTGAAAAAAGTATTTCCTGGTCTGAGGGACAACAGCCTTTCCATGCAAACCAGAGCCTTGTCAGGTGCAGAAAGCCTATGTAGTTGTGTGGCTTCAGGGAAGAACACAGGGTTACTGCTTCCATCAGCCACTAGAGGAGACTTTGCTGCTGCCCAGTGATGGCACTGCACTGAGAAAATCAACCAAACCAACTTTCTTGTATAAGACATAAACCTTCCCAACATTTCATCCGGGAAATCCACACACAGTGATTCATTGCCATTAAAGCCACAGTTTTTTACCCAAGTTCCCAGAATTACTTAATCTTATTATGTAGTCCTAGCAACACTTTAGCTACCTTCAAAATTTTTTTTGGAACCTTCCAGATAAATTTGATCCCTTTACCAGTACAAGACTGAAGGCACTGCAACATACTGTGTAACTACACTTGTGTTCTTGACCTAAAATCCAACCCCAGATTTTTCTTCAGGCCTTGCCCATGTCAACAACTGCCTTTACTTTCTTTCTGTCTACACTCTTGCTAAACTATTGGCAAAGTCAGTCAACAACTCTTCAGTGCTGTGTGATTCAGACCTGATATGAACAGGACGAGAGACGGCACAGTTAGGATTTACTCCCACCATAGCTGTGCTGGCATTAACAGTTTCCAGAAAAACTTACTACTGTAAATACAAGATGCAAATTTTAAGACACAAGGCAATGGTAAGACAAAAACAATGACTTAGGCAAAAGACAGTAGAAAAGTGTGTTTTGTGTTAACCTTGTTACTACCACTGCTTTGACTAAGCACTGAAGACTTCAAAACTAGGGATTACTAACTAGACCTACTAAAATGGGAATGATGATGGGGTAATGCAAATATTCCTGGAAGGCAGATTTCAATAATGCAAATACACCTTACCTGCACAAGCTGTAAAAGATAATGAAGAACATCATCATCTTCTAAACTTTCCAGTTTTTGAACTGCCATTGCTCGGACATTTTCATCTGAAAAGTTACAGTCCAGAAGTTGCATTGTGAGTCCAACATCTAAAGTGCTCTGATCCCAAACCTCTTTCTTAGCTAGCAACTGGTATGTTTTGGCCACTATTTCTTGTTGTCCCCATTTCACAGAGCTAAGCAGCTTAGGATATGCCTTGGGGTGCTTTATGCTTTCATATCTGAAGTGCCACAACAGTTCTTTGTCCTCAGGAGAAAGTGGATTAAGTGGGTCAGTTGCTATGATCTCCTCAAGTTGCTTGCGAAGCTGGTTGGGCATTTCAGCTCGGGTCCTGTCCCCCTGGGCGTCTGATGGTATCCTGTGCTTGGGCAAAGCAATTGGGTGACAATATTTGTCCAGCACAATAGAAATAGCCATTGAGTTTTCTTTATCTGGGTTAGTCGCTGATGTGAGTTTGTCTGCATTGATACTTCCTTGTTCTTCCCCCTTGCCTGGAATTTTCCACATGTGGAGCACATACTCTCCACTTCGTAGCAAGAAACGGTGATCTATCAACAAAAGATTAACATAATAGAGCAACTGCGTTTTGCATTTTGAATCAGAGTTGGAGGATTCATGTGACTGAAGGTTCGTCTTTGTGGACGGTCCCTGTGCTTTGCCACAGTATATCTGAAGATTCAGAAGTGCTCCTTTAGGCAAATCCTTGATTTTGATATCAAACTCCAACCAAACGTTCCACAGAACCTCCTCAGTAAAAGGCTTCGATGAAGTTCTTCTCTGTGAAAGGAGCTGCTGCCCATGTTGAATGTTAGCCTCCACAAACACAGTAAGATCAGTATTTCTTGGTAAAACTGGAATATCAATGCCAATTATTTTCAATCTAAATTTCCTATTACAATCCCACAACGAGATAGTGAAGACTCTCTCATGATCTTTTCCATCTATTGTCAACTGTTCGTGATACCCTGTAACTCCTGTACAGTCATCCACCAAGGGCCATTCTTCCTTCTGAACCTCATCTTCATTCGGGTCAGGGGGATTGTCCAGGACAAGGTGGATTTCTTCCCCATTCTTAAGGCACTGTCTTATCCAGTGAAAGTCTTTGATTGGTGTCTCTCCGATAATGTACTCATCTCTGCCACAAATCCTGAGAACAAAATCCAGTTCACTATGATCTTCAGGAATGTCCATCAAAGATTTTTTCTTTGCCATTTTTGTGAAAAAGCTGTGGAGAATCATATCTGGAGTGTCATCTATTGACACTTTAATTTTCTGACTAGTTGTTCCTCTATGTATGATTATGAAAATGTTATTATTAGTGATCTTTTTAAATAAATATTCTGGGAGTGGCTTAGATGTAGTCCAGGGGTGCATTGCGTACAATTTAGGATCTCTGCAGGCTACCTCTATCATTCGCGGAGTGACTAATCTGCGGCGGGTAAATTCTAGCTCATCATCATGCACATTGCTTACATCGGTGACATCATAACCAATTAAATCGTTAAGCTGTCGCTGAAATTCCTGAACTTCTTCTGATGGTTTTTGTTTCTGGACAACATAGATCTTGCCTACCTTTTTCTGTAACACTTTCCAGTACAGTATGCAGTCCAGTGTCTGCAACACTTGATGTTTATCATAGATTTCATACCATTGCCCTTTCTTCTGATACTGCAGAATAAACTGGTCCGGGGTGAATGCATGGTAGAAGTCTGTGGTTTGACTCATCTCTATTGCACGCATCCAAATCTGTGCTTTCATTTGCTCTACCGTACAGTTGCCAGCTATTTCAAGTAATATCATTTCTGGTACTTTAGTATGTTTGTTGCTTGTAGGTAAAATGAACTCAATGGATACCAGTTCCATTGACGAAAAACTACTGGACGTACAATGAGGTTTCATTCTTCTTCTCCTTCGTTTGTTTTCCTCTCTCATAACAACAGGCTGTTCATGATCCTCCAACTCCATGCCAGAAGAAATCTAGCAAAACATATAAATACTTGATTACTTTCTCATTTACATTTATCTTTACTCTTAACTCTTCCCAATTAAAATCATAGACCAGTCAGAATCCTGCCATGTATATGTTTATTATATTTCTGCTTCCCCTTACATTCTTGTCATAAATACTTTATTTATATAGACCACCTCAGATGTAGTCTATTTGATTCAATACCAAATACATATTAAAAAAAAATTCCGACCAACCCTCCAGTGATTAAAAAATTAAAATAGAGCTTTTAGACATCCTTCCCAGATTTTACTGAGGATAAGCAGTCTGAATGTGCAATCCCCACATTGACTTCTTCTTGCTTCTATTTGATCAAGCACTGATTCTTCTGCTGCCTCATCTGTTTTCATGATGCTGATGTTAACATACGGGGATTTTCATAGAAATCAAAAGACACACTACTGTGTATGAGCAGAATATCATCCCACTGAGATCCAGAAATGGCAGAAAGTAACAAAACAAGCAATATTTGCAGACTGGACCAACGTGAGTCTGTTCCCAGTTTCTTCTGTCTCTTTTCAATGATGAGGAATCATGACTCCACAAAAAAAAAACCCTTCAGGATTCTAAAGTCAGGAACTATTTGTGAAGACAGATATTTAACATGCATCTAAATTCAAGGCTAGTGACCTTAGATGTGCTTCTTTTAAATAAATCAATTCACCAACCGATAAAATCCATCCATTTTCCAAGTACACACTTCCAGTATGAATTATTAGTTTGTTACAGAAGAAAAATCTTCCAAGCTGATGCCGATTTATTACCCTATACATCAAATCACACCTAAAACACCAGTGAAACAATATCAAATATAAGGAGTCTACCTTATTAGCATTCAGTAAACAAAAAATATTGTTGCTCACAGTTAATCTCCACTGAACAATATTAAAGTGGAAATTATTCACTAAGAGCTTGGAAGAGGAAGGCAGTGCTGACTGAGCACACTCACACAAGCCAAGTTGCCACAACATATGAACTTCCTTTCCAAACAACACTTTCTACACATAAAATCTTTCTCTAACTGCTGGAGAAAAGTAAGATACGTGTAATGATGCCTTAGCAGATAATAAAACAAGCAGAAAAAATATAAAGTGTTAAACTGAAAAAACACAGCTCACTAAGTAAAATTCTTTTTTCAAGTTCCAGAAAGCAGTGCCTGTGGACACACCATCTCTGTAACTGAGAAAGTAGAAGGAAATGTTACCTGCTTATAAAACAAAGTCTGAATTGCCGAAGATGTCTCATTTGTTTAATTTTTGAAGTTCCTATTTTTTTAAAGGAAGATCATTCACACAAAAAGTTTCTTTGTTCAAGCTGTTCTGCTTTTCTTGCTCGCCCTCATATCCAGATGCAAAGGAAGCGCTGCACTTACCAGGAAGGAAGTTTTAACCAAGTTGATTATACATATGATTGCTCATTTTAAAAGAAGTCAGAATGCTTTTCCTGTTACAACAGTAAAAATACACCAACAGTACACCAATTTAGCATACACGCATAGAAGGTGTACTTAAAGCCTTTTAAAAATAGCAAAGAATAATCCGGGCAATAAGTTTAATGAATTCAAGTAAAACATTTAAAACCAATAAATTTTTGAGAGGTTACTTTAGAAAAGAGTTAAATACAAATACTAGATAAAAGACAACTAAATCTGCAATGTTTCATAACTTTTATTTTCACGGAGATAGCCATTTGAGGCTATCAACCAACTTAAATTCACTGGAATTTTTTAAGCCAGTCTCTGTACAGGCATCACAAGGAGACTATATCTGCCAAGGATCCTGCATGGTAACTGCTGGGCAATCTCTACCCTAGTATGATTACAAACACAGTAAAATCCACTAGAAACGATGACTTCAGGAAGAAATTAAACTATAGACTTTCAACCCTAATACTGAAGATCTGTGCCTTTACTAAAAAAAAAATGCACACAGGAAAAAACATTTGGGAAAACACGTTCAAAACAGAAAAAAAATAAAAATCCCTAATTGTATCCTTTTTCCTTATGACTCTTCAAGAGGAATACTGACCATTTTGAAGAGCAACAAGCAGTACACAGCCTACAGTGGTACATATCCTACAAAAATAATGATCCTTGAGAAGGAATTAAAAATATTAAACAATTGAAAGGTCTTTTAGCAACTGTGAAGTGGTGGTGCCTTTATTTTTCTCTAACATCTACACTCCTTCTAAGACACGTATTTTATTAAAAAGGGAAAAAGAACATTCCCTCTGTATTGGCAAAAATGAGCCATTCTCAACCTCTGAAATAAACACTTTACAGAGGCTGAGAAACAGAAAAAAGCCCTCAACCATACACACAGCTCTTCTCTCTTGGAGCATCGTTCCGCTTGGCAGCTAAGATCGATTTCTTTTTAGAGGCTGTTTTTTTCAGGAAGTGAGTTTGAAGAAAACACACTCTGTCCCAGCTCCTTTTATCTTTTAAAGCCAGTATTTGAATCTGCTCAAGGTAGTGGGAAAGTTACCCTGAACATTTTGCTGCTAACATGAAATCTACTCATCTTGGCCAAGACACCTCAAACATTCATCCTCCACCCATGTGCAGCCTGCCAGCATTCATCAGTCACAGTCTCTGTGGCATCTCAGCACTACACACTGCATTCCTCTTTTGTCTCCTTTAATTTCTAAAATGCAATGTAGTTACATATTTTTCTTCATTTAAACATAAGCAACTGGCATTAAGGGTTTTTTAATGCCAACAGGCTGCATAGATTTTTTGCAAACAGCCCTTTTTCTAAAGTCATTATGCTGCCCCTATTAAGTACACCTGGACTCATTTCAGTTTCATCGGGTTCTGCAGATCTAAGAAAGCTTCCAGGTTTAAAATGTCTTCAGCTTGCTGCTATGTGCTACATACCCAAGGATGAATTTTTCAAACACACATGCAACAAACAGTCCCTCTTCTGCTAAGCTCTTCTAGCACTACTCCATTGATCAAGACCATCAAGACAATCAAAGGCAGCATCTCTACCTTATGCAGCAGAGAACGACCTTGCACAATGCTCAATGAATGCAGTTGTTTCACAGTCTCATCTGCTTATAAAGACAGGTAGTGCAACACAGTGAAAGCTTCAGATATCCCCCCCCACGAACTGTACCAGGATACAACACAAAATGCAGGCACTTCTGTAGCTGCCCTGCCCATACAAGCTTGTTTTATTCCCTGAACTCATTTGAGCTGTGACTTGTCATGTCTAGTCCAGCCGAATGCAATCTCCATCTCCAGTTCTGCTCTGACCCATTTTCATCAGTTTCAGAAGGCAGTTCTCCAAGAGATGATTGTCTCCTATCTGCCTCTGCAGTGACAGACACAAAAGTGTCCCCATTCTTAGGGTAACATCAAACTATATCCATTTTCTGCTAATCCATACGTTGGCAAAACCAACTTCCCTCATGCATACGCATTATAAAACTTTGGTGTTTGTAATAATTTAAAGCAAGTTCCTAAAACCTTTGTCATGCCTAAGCTTTACCTATAGTATTGACATTTCTATGTATCTACTGCAACAATACCCCAAGGAAAAAAAAATCACTTTTTTATTTCTAACTCTAATGAGCCCTGTCGACTGAGTAACCGTGTATTATAACTGTCCTACCATGGGTGCACAAATCCTCATGGGGTGCAGTAGAGCAGGAGGAGGTGGGTCTGTAGAAGGTAACCAAGGCAAGTAAACAGTCATGCCTTTGTCTCCAGTTTGTTCCTATCTCTTCACTCAGGTCAGCAATCTGACCATAACAAGAACAACAAAAAATTTGGTTAATTTTCAGCTGGATCAGTTCCTTTATCTGACTCATCACTTGCGGGAGTGGTAGGGCAGTGAGGGAAGAGAAAGGAAGGGAATGAAGCCAGCACAGTTAAGCTGAAATTGAAACACAATTCACAGCAGAATTAGGAGATAAATTAATGAGTAAAC
>JAWWTY010000037.1:13159537-13186720 GCA_035222235.1 Margarornis squamiger | reverse complement strand
CCCTCCCTCCCTTCCTCTCTCCCTCCCTCCCGGCCCCAGCCCGGGCCCCGAGATGGCGGCCGGCGCCGCCCGGGGCAGGGCGATCCTCTCCCCGGCGGAGCCGCCACCTGCGAGCCCGGCCTGGGGCGGGTCAGCCGCCACCCCCCCGGGCCGGCCCGAGCCTACTCACCGCGGCCCGGCCCGGCGCGGCGCGGCGCGGGGGCGGCCTCAGCAGGAAGCGGCGCGGGCCGGGGCCCGGCGGGCAGGCGGCATGGCCGGCGGGGAGGCAGCTCCGCAGCCGCCGCCAATCACACGCCGGGCGGGCAGAGAGGGAACCGGCTCTGCGGCCTCCCCGCCCCGCCCGGCCCCCCGCGGCACCCGGGCACCCTGCCCCTATGGGCACCCGGGCACCCTGCCCCTGTGGGCACCCTGCCCCTATGGGTACCCTGCCCCTATGGGCACCCGGGCACCCTGCCCCTGTGGGCACCCTGCCCCTGTGGGCACCCTGCCCCCATGGGCACCCTGCCCCTATGGGTACCCGGCCCTGTCCCCTGCCACCCGGCCCCGGCCCCCCGGGCACCCTGCCCCTCGGCACCGGGAGCACCCGGGTACCCGGCCCCTGGTACCCGATCCTGTTGCCTGCCCTGGCCCCAGTCCGGCCCCCCGGACACCCTGCCCTTTTGGGTACCCGGTCCCTGCCTCAGCCCTCTGGGTACCCTGCCTCTCTGGGTACCCGGGCTCTCGGGCACCCTGCCCTGGGTACCCGGCCCTGTCCCCTGCCCCGGCCCCTCTGGGCACCCTGCCCCTCGGTGCCCGGCCCTCCGGGTACCCGGCCCCCGCCTCGGCCCCCCGGGCACCCTGCCCGGCCCCTGCCCCTGCCCCTGTCCCCGGCCCGGCCGCCTCGGCCCCCGCGGGGTGAAGGCACCACAGCCGCGGTGCTGCACAGCTCGTGCAGGACGTGCCCTGGTGTCAGCACAGGCACCAAAACCTCGCTGGCAGCAGCTTCCCGAGGCACTCCCTGCCCAGGGCACTCCAGCACTGCCCGGACGGCTCGCTCAGCACCACGGCCGCGGGCAGGGACCGAGCGCTTCGTCCGAGCCGCCCATACAAACCCCTGGGGGTATCAACCTGCTCCAGTGCGGTGGCATTCTCCTTTGGAATGGTTTGCATACCCTCGGAATAAATGTCTTCTACAGGTTGAGCATCTTGTTAGTCTTATTCATCTTCCCCCTCGAAGCTGCTGTGTTATTGTTTTCCCACTGTTTTCCCATCTCCAGACTGGGCAGTCCTGGATCTCTCTTTTTAGGTCATGTTCCTTAGACCTCCTGTGATTTCTGTAGCTCGCCTCCGAGTTCGTGCCAAATGGGCCACATTGTTTTTGGAAAGCACTGCACAAAACTGGACATAGTAGTATTCCAGCTAAGGCCTTGCCAAGGCTGCCCACAGCAGGAGGATTAATTCATCAGCCTTACAGTGCCAGGGCTCCAAATGCAGCTCAGGAATAACCATTCACATTCAATTCAAACAAACAAACAACTCCCCCTCACCACTCTTTCCCCACTCTGACTGCTGTCTGTTTGGCTCTGAATGGAGCTGAGTGTTTCTGTCTCTGCAGCTCTTTTTTGGAGTGAACAGCAGAACTCTTTCCATGGTTATGTTGGGACCTTTTTTGACCCAGATCTTGCAATGCAATTCACAGAACCCTGTACAGCACTGAGGACACACACTCGCCCTGAAAGCCATGCTGATTATTCGGTCATGTCTTCAGGGAGCGCTCTACAAGACCATAGGTTGCCACAAAGACTATTATTAAGTTCCACAGAAAGGAGATATCAGAAGGAAATAACCAGTATGTTACACATACAGATGCTATTATGAAAAGTTGGATAATTGTGGTTATACCATGGATGGATCCTTTCAACTTAAAAAATCATTTGCATGACATTAAAAGTCACAATACCATCCTGAAGCAGAAAGTATCTGAGGAACTACTGTATAAACATGGAGTTTCAAAATGAATATCCATTCCACTGAGATGTTGCTATAAGGAATCATAACTCGGTACTGTCCTCGAGTTCCCATTTTTACAACAATGAAAGCAAAGCAAAAACCTTTGACAACATTAACGTGATCTGTGTGTAGCATAGAGGAAACACAGTGAAGACTCACTTCGTGCCTGGTTTTGCCTGATACAATGGGTAGTATCTGTCAAAGAAGTTCAGCTTTGCACAGCATGTGTATTACTGAATGCTTTAAAAGACATTTAAAAGCCATATCAAAATAGGAAGTCTTTTTTGTTGTTGTTGGCTGGATCCCCAGATGGATCACTCTGGGAACACAAGTGTAGCCAGTTTGGAGACTAATCCTGTTGAAATCCATGGACTTTATTTGGGGATGCACAAACATATGGAGATTTGAGCAGCTGAATAAAAAACCTGTCATTTGTCAAAAGACAATTATAGAGGGAATAATTTACAGCAAGAGCAAATGACACGTTTCGTGTTGTTTTCAGCCAGAATTGTGTAACATATTTTTTAAATAGCTATAAGTCAACATAATGTTATTTGCAATGAAAGAATAAATTATTTTACTTATTTTATTTGAAAAGGGTTGGTAAACTGAAAATCTTTTCAGAATTTAGTAAGTTAATAAAATATTACATTTTTGCTGTTAACCTTCAGCTTGTCTTTATTGCCTTTTTTGGCAAATAAAGTAATACAAATTTTCCTGTAGGGAAGGATGTTCTCCTTATAGGTTGTATATTCTTTGGAAATATATATTTTAACATTATTTTATTCCTGTTCCTTTCTAAATGTGACTTAAACCTTTTCCCATAAATTATCTGTTCACTTGTTGTTTCTTTTTCTTTTTCTTTTTTCTTTTTTTCTTTTTTCTTTTTTCTTTTTTCTTTTTTCTTTTTTCTTTTTTCTTTTTTCTTTTTTTTTTTCTGGTGAGAACAGACTGTACAATAAATTGAAATACATATTTTACCATATCAAAAATGGAGCTTTAAAACAGTCAGGAATACCATAGCTTAATGAAGGAAGGTGAAGAACACAATTTGATATTTAAATGAAGCTGATTTAATCAAAATTAGTCATGCAAAGAAGCAATCATTTTGCTAATATAATCTTGTGGGGTGCAGTCAAAATGCAATTATTTCCTTTATGTTCCATCTGTAATAAAAATATGACAAGGAATCGCTGTCATGATCTTAAATGGGAGTTTTGGAGGTTGGAAAAATGTAAGATGGTATCTTTTGTGTCCTCTGCACACTCAACATCAGTTTTTATGTTCTTTCGTGGAGAACTGCCATAAAGAATAACAGCCACATTAAATGCTCAGCAACAACTTTATATACTGACATATGTTGGAATTGAATGTAAATGTTCTGTTGTCATTGACAAACTGGGTTCATTACAATTTAGGAAATAGTATCTAATGGTTTGACTTGGTTTTTATTTTCTATAATGCCAGCAGAGAAAAAAATTAAACGCAGAAACTTTGTAGGTCTTGTAACAACAAAGCCAAAACCTGATTGCCTAGGTCCCAGAAATAGCTACAGTCAGGTTTGTAATTGCTTCTTTATGTAAAAAAAATGGAAAGGGCACATTGTGGAATACATTCTGCATCCTCTTGGAATAGTAGGTAGCTTTCTCCTTTCTTGGTGGATTTATAAGCTGGAATTTTCTAATTGGGTATAAACACTCCTCAGTGAAGGATTTAAAATAAATCGATAAAATCCCTTTATCTTACAGCTCTGCTGTGAAAACTGATCATGTAAATATGTGATCAGTTGTATTGACATCATTGCTGTTGATTTGTCCATATGCACAATAATATGGTACCTTTGGTATCAAAATAACTTTTTCTTCTTGGTATAACTTGCCAACATGCAGAACAGGAGAGAGCTGAATTTCAGTTTGGCTTTTGCATTATGTTCTAGGTAGGGTAGCTGCTCGTGTAAGGGATATAACTGGTAGCTAAGTGTTGCCTACAGATCTGTGCTCCAGTCACAGTTTTATGTCATGGGAAAGGCAGCTCTTCTTACGCCAGATCTGGATCATTGCTTGGGGAAGCAGTAGAAGACTCTGAGGGAGTAGAGGGGACCCAAAAGAAGAGCAAATTAAGGGTGGACTCTTGCTGCATCCTTCTGTAGGGTTGCCAGTGGGGAAGTAAGTCCTCTGTGAGATATCTCCTACATGAGCTTGAGTTCCAGGGGAGAAGCTGGATCCAGGGGAGTCTTTTAACATCTGCTGGCCATGAAAGTAGCCTTGTGGCCTGATCCAGAAATGAGCTATGTGAACCTCTGTAGGCAGAGCAGCAGCATCAGTCTTGCCTATCTCTTTCCCATCTCCTCCAAGAAATACCCACTCTTTCCTTTTTTTCTGATAGATCAGGATTCTGCAAAAAATCTCTCACTTCAGACACCTTAAGCTTCGCAGACAGGAAACAGCAGGTGTTCAGAAGCCTTCAGAGGTACATCTGCTGAAGACTTCGTCTTCCATTTTACTGATTTAGGCTGTTATACTTCAGAATAGGTATTTAAAGCAAAGGGGTGGGAGTGCAAGCTGTTTCCTCTGTACCACATATATACACACATCAGCTGAAATGTAAAACTCGCATAATACTCTTATTGGCTTGAATGCCTGTTTTTGTCTGTTCATATATGTATGAATTTGTCAGACAGAGATGCACTCCTCGTGGTAGCAGTGTGTGTGTAAACAGATCTTTAAGATCACTAGTTATTCCAAAGGAGTGAGGAAGCTCACAAGTTTTTGTGGCTGCTGACAGAGGTCTCAGTATTAGGGGGTGATGATGCAATATTGCATCATCTTGTGGTGTTGGGACTTGACAGAGGAAATGAAAGAGGTCAGAAATAGAAATGTAAAGAAAAGGAGTTCAGACTTCCAACAAGGCCTCTAGTCTGATATCATTATATTAAGTGCCCTTAAATGTAAGGTACAGACAGAAATTCCTCAGTGTTTGGAAGTTTCTGACACTGAAAATAATTATGATACATTATGGGGTTTTTCTAGACAAGGTCTCTGAACTGTGATGCTGTGTTATCTTCCTGTCTTGGTATCTATTGCTCTTAATCTTTGAAAATTTGCTCAGCTGTATACTCATTTCTTGGCACACCCTTCTGTCTATGAGGACATAAATATATTTTACATTGCATAGAAGTTATGTAAGGGTAGACTTTTATCAGAGGATTTCTGTATTTTTGTTGTTGTAAAAGAGTAATGTAAAATGCTTCCCCTTTAAACTACCTCATTGCCTTCCCCTCTACATTGAAGTAACATATGCTTTAGATACGGAAGTGTTTCTTACCAGAGTTTCAGGCACCCCACAGGCTAATTGATCTGCTGTCATAATATTCAGGAATATTGAAGAGACATTTAAGGAGAAATCTATTTGTTCCACAGAGTTTAGTTGAATACAAAATCAGCTTCAAAAAAGCTCTTTCCCAGCCTTATCTTTTCTGGAAACACATCCTTAATTTTCTCAGCTTCAACTGGTGGCCTTAGCAGAGTGTTGGGATCAAATCTGGAGTTTTTATGGGGCTGAATAACAGGATTTCATTCAAAAATGCTGGATTTCCTTTATGGGAAGTCTGTGGGCAAGACTCTCAAGAGAAGGCTGGGGATCCTGTCTGGGAGCTGGGGATCCTGTTGGGATGTTGGATTTGCATATGTGACAACAATCCTTATGCAGGAGACAGTACCTCATCATAGTGGTAGCTTTGCTAAATAAACACCTTTGCTCACTTGAAATATAAAGTTTCTGTCTTTACAGATAAATCAAAGCCTTGACAACCAGCCAGCCAGCACAAACATGATGAGTAAAAAGCCAGTTTCAGACCTGGAACTTTGTATATTTGCTTTCTAGAAATGAAAGCTAAGAAAAGCTGTGAACCAGAATTTCTACATGGGAAGTGTCAACCCTTATGCACAAAATGAGGACATCACTATGCTCTGGATATTAGTGCTTCATCATGTGTCAGTCTGGTCTGTATAGCTGGCCCTCCATTGTCTATGTCAGCAATGGGGTGGTTAGAGACAAGCATGGGAACATCGCCCAGATAAAACAGCTGGTGTTGCCAGTCAACCCATGTATTTTAGGATTCCCTGAGTTATCATCACAAATATTATATTATATTATCTGTAAAATGCATCTCCCCATACTTCCCTGCTAGCAGTGGAAAGCCAGGCCTCTCCAGCAAACTTTTGTGAAGCCTTTTTAGTCTTCTGCATTTCACGGCATGAAGCCTGAGCTGTTCAGCAGGGGAGGACATGATAACTGAGCTGAGTTTGGGTGCCCTGTGGAAGGCAGTAACTGCTGCAAAGTGCTGATCAGAGCCTGCTCTTCTCACCCTCCCTGTGCCCAGAAAATAAGTTGTGCTTTATTGTCCCCAAGGCCCAAAGGGAATGTAGCAATATCTGTCTATGCACCATGACTCAGCTGGAGTCCCACTGCCTCAGGTATCAGCTTGATACCTGATACACTACCTAGGTGTGATAGAAGTTATGTCTCCTATTTCTGCAGTTAAAATGTGTCAGGTGGCCAGATCATGCTTTCCAGAGCATGTAGGACACCTAACCCAACTATGTTGGTCAAGTTATGCCAGCTTGCCTGCATGCAGCTAGCTATGTGGCTGAAAACAGGCAGGGCGTGGCACTGGATCTCTTTGAAGTTGTTCACCTGGCTGTCTATGAGCTACTGACAGACATAGCCCACAGTTATAATCTCTTGAACAACATTCAGGGTCTCTTTGATGCATTTCAGAAGCTATGGGAAGTCTTCCTAAATTCACATAATGAGGCAGATATGCAGGAGCCTCGTGTTTCATCTCAGTAGGGAGCAATTGTTCTTCTCTGGGAAGGTGATGTTCTTTCACAGTATTTTTCCAATGTGTCTTCAATAACAAAATGCTTTGGATGAGATGGTGTGATTTTCCTCCTTGAAGAGGGTGACCTACTACTGGATAGAACAGATGCTGTGGTCTTTCCAGAGTACAACTGTACCCCAAAATGTGTGGTAGGTTGACATGAATAAGGATATAGAGATGAGGGACACAGGAGGATACTAGGATGGTATTTCCTCTCTGTCTCACATGATCTAAAATACTCCAGATTGTCTTTGGACTCTTCCTGGATTCTGTTAAAGAGAAGAAAATAAAATGTATGCATAGAAGGTGAATCTGTGCTATTTCCAGAGGAGGACAGGACTCCATGGAGGAATAATGGATATTAGGGGTGTATAACAAACCCAAATGAATGACTTTGAATACAGAGTTTCAAAAATCCCTCAAGAAGAGTGACTAAAAGGGACACAGAGCAGGGCTTGTTTTAGGCGCAGAGGTTGCTGGTACTGGGATAGCAGGCACTGTAGGGCTTGCTCCTGAGGAGTGGCTGCAGATGTGGTGGGAAGCTGGTCCTTATGAAGGAGGATCAGTGCCATAGAGCTGGCCTTGAGGAAGGGTGACCTGCTGGCACAGGACTGCATGGTCCCTCGGGTGTCAACACCTGTATAGAGAACAGGGCCTCTCAGACTTTCACCAAAAAGTGAAGCTTAGAAGAGTCTGAGCACTGGAGGTGGCAACCACACTTTGATTAGCAATTTTCCTTATTTTTGCCTCTGTTTCAAGTAATTGGCATTGCAATAGTTGCAGATGAAAGGGGCATTTGAAAAGGTGTTGCTGGGAGTTTAGGAGTTGAAGGTTTGCATCCACAAGGCTGTTGTTCTGAGGGAGAACACCCCAGAAGACCATGGCTTGACTGTTACATGCCCAATACATGAATCACCTGTGTTAATAGCTCCGGAAAGAAAAATGTTGGCTGAGTTAACTCAGTTTAACTTGGATAAACAGCAAGATACTCAGAGCAGTGTCTATCTGCTAAGTGTGAAGACATGAAGCTGATTGATCTGAAACCCCACATTTGGCTTCGAAGATGCTTCAGTACCAGTGAGGTGGGTACCATGAACTAACCTCACTGAAACTTATGGCAGATAAAAGGCATGGAGGCCAATGACTATACAAGCCATTCTTAACAAAAATATTATTTAGGTGATGCATGGCTCATGTACGGGAATAAAAGATGCATGTTAGGGTTCCATGTGGTTAAGGGATGAGAAGTGCAGAGCTGAGAACACTGGAGGTCCATGAAGGACTGATTTTATGCATACAGGGTGCATGTGCAATGGTGGCGGTATTTGTATTGGCAGTCATTTCAAAGGAACTTGACATTACCCCATTTACCAGCCTTAATTCCATGAAAGGAGGAGTACAAAAAGCAGGGATTCTTTTTGCTTGTGATTAGGGAGGGAACCAGCTGTTTGCATCTGAGTTGGTCTGATAATCTCATTTAACCAAATTATGTATACTGAAACACTGTGGAATTTGAGATAAGCAAATCTGTCATAGGTCCTGCAGTCAGGGAGAAGGGAAGGTCTTGTGTTTGATGTGCTTGGAGAGATACATGTGCAGTTTTTGGCAGTGCAACTTGCCAGGAAGTCAGACACAAGTCCAGATTAGCCCATGGAGGAGGCTTTAGATCAGCCTTTGGAGGCACATCGCTATCACTGAGGAGTACACAGCTGGCACAAACGCAGACCTTTCAGCTGCCCACAGGAACTCTCAGTGACATCCCTGTGCCGGAGCTTTGGCACCTCACCTCTGTGGCCTGCCACCCCACCTAAGGAGATGCCCCTTGCCCCCACGTCTCTGCCGAGGCAAGGGAGTGGGTCGCCTTTCCTGGTCCGACCCTCCCCAGCCATCCCTGCCGCGAGCAGCGGTGACACTGCCCGCGACAGAGGGCACAGAGCCAAGTTGCTCCTACAAACCTTTGCTCTGGAGCCACCCTGTCCCTTTGCCTGCTCCCCATGGCAGTCGCCCCCCTGCGTCACCGACCGCGGGTGTGACGTCACCGACCGCGGGTGTGACGTCACCCGCGTCCCGGCCCGCGCCGGCGTTGCGTCATGCGCCAGGAGAGGGAGACCCTGGTGCTGTGGGGACACCTGCTGGGCCGGCAGGAACATCACCGGGGCCTTGTCCCGGCCCCGTGACACCGCGAAGGGCTCTGGAGTTCCGCCTCTGCCTCTCCCTGCCTCACCCAAGGGTCGTGGAGGATAACGTTACTCCATTTTTACCAAAAGTTGGTTACCAGAGTTACCCACGGTTAACCCACAGTTACCCTAACCCGTAGTCACTTCCCTGTTTTCAGTCATTACTGTCTGAATATGATTAAAGATCCGTAGGGTATGGGAATGCAAAGTGTTGTGTGTGTTCATGGGAGAGAGGTGGTGCCATGATTTTGGCACATCTGTGCTGCAACTACATCTGTCATCCAAAATGAGCATTAGCAGAGCGTTCACATCCCACCAAATCATCAGGTAAATTGTGTCATGTAAGCACCTAAATCCAGTTCTGGACATGCAGTTCTTGGCAGAGAGGAGCAGGACAGGGAAGAGAGTGACTTCTCTTGCTGAGGACAGGCTCTGCACAAAAGCTCAGTGTGTCAGTGGTGCTGTGCCAGCTGCCTCTCAGCTGCCCACCACAGTTTGGGCTAAGGCTTCACCAGAGCTGGGCAGACTACTTGGGTTAAAAAGCTGGGGTCTCCAAACACTTTTCAACTTGCCTCTGCCAGGGGTGCCTGGCAAACTCACCTATCCAGGGGTGCCACATAGACCAGTGAGGTTACTGAAATCTTAAGGACACTAACTCTCTCCCACACAAAGCTGGTCTGAAATTGGCACTGAGGAATGTGTGTTGTTGATGCTGTGGCTGGTTCATCCTGGCTGCTGTCATCTTTCAATAATGTGAATCTTCCTGACTCCATTTTAATTTCCATTTTTTTCATCTTCCTGACTTCGTGTTCTGCAAAATGTTTCCCTTTCTTGTACAGGTACCCAAGAGCATGAACACTGCCCATGCTTTTGTTGAACCTTTCCATAAGCCCTGCAATCTCCCTTCTCTCAGCTGCTCAAATGGCTGCATTTGAGGAACTTACATGCTTTATTTCTCCTGCTGTGTGAACCAGATAACCATTCCAGGCATGAAGGTCTGCATGAGTGGTATCAGAAATACTGAGCCAGCCATTTGTGATGTCAGACATCAAATGGAAGCCTAGCCTTTTTCCTCAAACCCTCTGCTTTTGTGCAGCCACCTTCTCTTCACAGCTTCTCAAGTAAAAGTCTTTGAAAACTCTTAAATGAAAGCTGCTGTCCCTTCAGTTGCTAGACACAATGGGGTATCTATGACAAAGTGTTATCTGCCAGAATATCACCATGGAACATGGTAAAATTCTGCACCGTCACAGCACCAGCAGATCTGATGGGTTGCTGATGAGCCGGCTTCTCTTATATCCCACAAGTTAATAGTTATCCCTCTCACAGGAAAGAAGAGTCCAGGGCAAATTATTAAATTCAAATGTAAAGATTCTAGTCAAGATATTAGCAAAAGGGATAGAGCAAACACTGTCAAATTCAGTGAAAGAAGTCAAATAGTTATGAAACATAAATACTTTTCTAGTAGTGTGAGAAGGGGATCAAGTTATACTGTATTCAAGAAAGAGAAAAGCATAACAGTAGAACTACATGCTGACTTATGGGAAATGATATTTTAAAAAGGAGAAGTCTCTGATGAACAATATGAAGTTGAATGGTATGCCGTATACCAATACTAGCAATACTTGTTTCAACACTGGGCTTTTCTGGAGCAAATTGAATGTTTTAAGAAACATCTAGCTTTAAGTTGAAAGATAAAATTTTTAAATGTTTGACCTCTATTAAGAAGTTTAAAATATATTTAGAATAATATCAAAATGTGAAAAAAAAAAACCAAACAACCTCCTTCAATTAAAAGATTTTCCAGAAAATCTGTGTGGGTAGATAGAAGCATGAGCTGACCCTTTGGAACTAGTGGTGGCACAACCTTCCTGCCTCTCTGTCCTCAGCCACTGGCCATGGAAGAGGGTCTGTGTTTGTTAAGTTGCAGATGGTCTTGGCCCTTCTGGTTAGGAAGAAACCCCAAATACCACTGAGGGTACAATAACTTATTTCTAGCAGGGAGAGCTGGAACTCACTGGGAGCCTCGGTCCAAGGGACTGCTGAAAAATGTGGCTCTTGGACACTCCTGGGTGGGCATAAACTGAAGAAAAGCCTGCTGTAATATTTGTTTTCTCCTAGAGAAAACAGAGAGAGAGGAAAGCAGAGAAGCTGATTGTTTCCTTCTAGAAAATGTCTGCCTTTTGGGCTGGTTTGGTTGGAGTGGGTGTAGCTTACTGACATGTTCAGCCAAGGATTTTCTAGAAGGGCCAGACTCAGGGACAGCAGGGGCAGATGAGCTGTCCCATGTGGGGGAACAGGTCTCACTGTGTACGGCCACTCTGCAGTGATGGGAGACTCTGCAGCTGCGCCAAAGGCAGGATGGTTCTGCCTACAACATTACTGAAGTTGATGTTGTCTGTGTTGCGTGCAGTGACCTCCAAAGCATATCTCTAAGGATAGGGAAGAAATTTATGCACAGAGGTGGGATTAAGGCATCAATGATGTACAACAGGCACCTAGGAGTTAAATGACTCAAAGGGGCTGGGCAGGGAATGTCTTGTGCTCAGAGCCTTGCAGTGACAAATGGTAAAAATTCAGATGAGGACATTTTACACTGTGGTGAAGGAATATAGCACTGTACAATAAAGAGGGTATATTTCCATTCCTTTTCAGTCAGTTGTGTTATTACTGTTTGTCTGATGTTTTTATGATATGTAGCTGTCTTATTGTTTGGATTCAATGGCTTGCTTTTTTTTGCAAGTGCTCATACAGCTACGTGTCACATAAACAAATCCATTCATTAAGTAATTCAGTGTTAATAAAATAACCTTGATATTATTGGAATCTTTGCAGGCAGACAGCTAGCCAGCTGCTAACAGCTATCTACAAATATGTATGCTGAACTCAAAACTGGATTGCAGCTGTTTGGCATTAACTGAAGCACAGTATCCCTAAGGGTTGCCTTATTTTCAGAGCAACATGCAGTGTAGGGAAGCTTACTGTGCACTGATAAATGGCCTGAAACACATCTGCCTGTCCTGGCACACAGGATGCCTGACTCCAGGATTTTCCAGTATTTCCCACAGGTAACCAGAGTGAACATCTGTTTGACACCTGCCCCTGGTTAGCCCACTGTCAAAAAATCTTTAGAGAAGTGGTAGACATCTCTTCAGAGTGGTAGCTGTTTTGTTCTCCCTTTGTTTTGTGTAGATCCTGTTGTCCATTTGACTTGGGTGTGATTACTCTCTCATTACTGGCCTTCAATAATTTTTTCTGCTTATGGTAGATACAGAAGAATTCCTTTGTGTAACCTCAGTACAGCTAATGCTTAGAAAACGGAAGAGTACCCTGTACATTAATGCCTGGAAAAATCCAAGAATGTAATCCTGAAGCAAGCACACTATCTACTGTAGTGTATTTTAAAAACAAATTCAGAGCATCTGAAACTAGAAAGCCGTATTTGTTTCCTTTAATTGAAGATTCATGCATGTTCTGTGCTCATCTCAGTATCTAACTTAGATGTCTAAAATAAGTATGTGAATACAGCCTTCATTTTCTGCATTAGGACAAGACAAGTTGGATATTTTTGTCAGCCTTAGAGGTTTCTATTTCCTCCTGTTAAACTACTTTGTTCATCAAGTACCACCTTATATTAACATATTCCCAGTTAAAACTGGTTATGGTAAGAATCTCATTTTCTTCCTTTCCCCCCACCCTCTTCTAATTATAGTCTCTGAGGTCTGATTATGGGTTACTTTAGTGATGATAGGTGTCTTTTACCAATATTTATTCCTTTTAAAATCAATAAGTGCAAAGTTTGTAAACAGAAATCACAAGTTTCCTTGTAGGGTTTAGTTTTCACATGCTAGAGGGAAAACTTGGGCCCCTGTCTGTGCCATGTTTCCACCCTCAAATTAGGCCATCTTGTTGCAGTATCCCTCAGAACTATAATTTTATCTAGCCTTATAATGTTAATTATTATTTTTATCATCATCAGTACAGTAACTGGCACTTATGTACCTGAAGGAGGATCGGCATCTCCAGGCTGTCCTCTGGGCTTAGTCCTGTGGAGACAAGTAGGCTCCTCACTTGTATATCCAGGCCAGGGCTTGATCCTCTGTTATGATTTCTTTTAATAGTGCTTGGTAGATTATTTTCAGCCATGAATTTGTCTAATTATTCTTTGAATCATGTAAGCTTTTGAAACCCATGGCATCTTGCAATTAGTCCCACAGCTCAATTATGCGCTGCATAGAAAAGTGTTTCTTTTGTTTGCTACCTGAGAATTTGATTTTATGCTGTCTAGGTCTTGTATGATGAGAAGGAGCACACAACCATTTCCCATTTGTCTTTCCCATAAATCTGTTTTTCCCAGGCTAAAAGTCTGAGCACTCCTTGTACAGAAACCATCCCATTGCTTCTTTACCATGTTAAATTTCATACTCATAGCTTTTCTAGGTCTGCTGTGTGAAAGTTATTGATAAGACCTGTACACTATTCAAAGGGATGCACCATGGATTTATGGTTGCATTTATGATTTATTCTCCTGTCCTTTCCTAATAAAGCCTTTTCACTTAAATAATGTATCACCTGAACTTGTTTGCCTCATGGAGAGAGGAGGATGTTTGATTTGCACTTTGTTAAGTCTCATGCTACCCAAAGATTTAGAAAGAGTTGTGACAACAGGTGCTAGAGAAGAAGTACCCTCAACACATGGTCCAGTGCCACACATACACCAGAGCCAATGAATTCAAACAAAAGCACAGAAAGAATTGCCCCTTGGTGAGTGGCTGTGGTTAATCTTTGCTTGCACTCTATGCAAATACATACTTGGCAAAAAGATGGTAGTGCTGTGTACTGCAGCCTACCTCAAACTACTGCCATGGTGCTTTCCAAGCAGTTGTCATGGCAGTGCAGGGACTGTCATAGTCATCTGGAGTCATTGTATCTTTTCCATAATGTTTGTGAAGCCAGGGAGAATGTTTTCACTGACTGCAATTACAAATGATCCTTCCAAAGAGGAATGACTGAGCCCCCCATTTCTGGTTAACCCACTGCAATACATCCAGTTTCACTTGATCTCTTGCCTTTATAATGTCTTTAAGTCTGTGTGATGCACTGGATAGATACATTTAGGCTGTGAGTTTGTGGACCTAGTAATGCAGTCTATTTATTAATAAAATTCTTCTGGGCTATTGCCCTTAGCCTTTCAGTGTGTCTCCTTAAAACAGTTGCTATTCTCCTTGAATTTCTTTCCAGAGTAATGTTAACCTTAGCTGCTGGTTGCCAGATCACGTTCATTGCACAGGACACCCACATTGCTCCTGAGCAGATTAGGTTGTGAATACTAAAAATTCACATGAGTCAGGGGAAGCCTGAGCACAGTCATGGAGCAGAACTGTGTGGCCTTTCAGTTACTCCAGAGAACTCCACCTAGCGCTGATGCTAGCCCAGCTGCTGGCCACTACTTGCCACCACTACCTGTGGTAAGAGGATCTTCTCTCCCTCAGCATCCAGTACAAAGAGAGGGAAAGAGAAGCACGTATGAATAGACTGGAGCATTTTTCTTGCACCCTCACCACCCTTGCAAAGGGAAAGAAGAGAGGAGCAGCACCACAGCACTACACAATTTCCATCCTGCAGCTGAATTTACAGTGCTTCTGTTGCCACTGCTGGCTGAACCTTCACCAATGCCACCACCTAACCATGTCAAGTGGCAGGAGGCAAGAAGTGCACTCTGATACAATGCAATTCACCCTTTTCTGGTAGACAGGGGGAAAGGAATGACGTGGTTTGGTGACAGGTGAAAAAACAATGAAAAAAGGGACAAAGAAGTAAATGAAAACAGATTGAGAGCAGAAGGCACTGCATGCAAGAGAAACATTACAAAGAGAGGAAATGAAAGTGGAATGGGGTTTGTTTGCATAAAAAAACCCCGACGCATTAGCTGGGCATACAGGAGAAGTAGTAGCTGAGAAGGGTAGTGATACATACCAAAAAAAGACTGATCCCTATAGCCCTTGGGAACAGAAAGGAAAATTTGGGAATGGTGGGAGCTATTTCTTCCAGTTATGATTTGTGGGGCTTGCTGTGCTAAGGTGGTGGATGCATCAGTAGTGGCAGTTCTTGTCTCTTCCCAAAAATAGTGAGAGGTGAAACTTCAGGAGTTGGTGGTGGCAATTCTTGCGCTGTTGTTGTTAGTGGCGGGGGGGATCTGAGGGCTGCAGCCATAGCAGTGCTGGTTCTTGTCCTCCTTGTTTCTGTCTCTCTGTACTTGGGTGTTAGAGGAGAAGAAATAGAGAAGACAGCTAGGAGTAGAGCTTCTTGTTCATTGAGAGAACCTGGCTTACGAGGCAAAATCGGGAGGATGAAGCCAGTTCTGCAGCTGGCCACTATCACAGATTGGACCTCCAGTCTATGCCAATAAGCTCTTGTCAGAGCTCTCAGTGCCTCTCCCAACTTCAAGGAGTTTGGCCTTCTGAATCAAGCTCAGCCTCTTCAATGGTAAAAGCTGTTGCAAAGGAAATAAAGAGAGGACCTCCTTCCCTCGGGAGCTGCTTTTAAGTTAATGCTCTTTGGCTTGCAGCTGTGTCTGCACCTGCTCTCAGACCTTCTCCTTCTGACCTGGACCTTGACACCCTGGTTTGACTTGACTTTCTGGCTTGGCCTCAGACCTGATTCATCATGGCAGACCTCCTGGTTGATCAGTAGCCTGAGGCTGGCTTTGATCACTTCCTCCAGAGCTGCTCCTGATCCAGGCGCACCAACTCAACTTCCTGACACCTTGTGGATGAGGCAGTGTTGTTGTCACCCTCAGCTCCTGGCCTCCATACCTTCCCTGGTGGAGCAGCCTGCCTGTGCCGCCCCCAACACCATTCCTGTCGCCTTACAGAGCTTTGCATTTCAAATACAGAAACTGTTAGATGTGGCGAAGTGTATTTCCAGGTCAACTGAGCTTGGACAGGAAACAGGGGATTTATGCTGCAGATATGTTCAAAATTTCAAAGATCTTTTATCCTGCTATAGATATCAAAATTTTCTGAATAGTTATTTTGGTTTTAAATTTAAAGCAAGCAACAGCTCAGGACTTACAACAATTTTGAGAGACCATGGTTCTTGTTTTTCTACCAGTGCATGATTAGTCAGCTCTACAAAATGCAGTAGTGCTGATGAATTATACTAAAGAAATCCTACACTGTATTAGCCATAGTTTGAGACAACTGGATTGAATGATAATAGGAGAGTTCCAGTCAAACATGGGTGTGCCAGATAATCAGTAGCTCTAGCCTATACTAGGAGCTATAAATCCAAATGGCTTCCCAGTGAAAACTCTTTAGCCTAGTTTTGCTAGGTTTCTTCATCTTCAATATCAGCACATGACACCCTGCTGAAAATAATTCCTTTTTACTGGCCATAAATGGTGCATCTCTGGATCAGAACATGGAGATGCTGTTTGAAGTGGAAGTAACTAGGGATTTGTTCACATATATGAAGAGGCAAGTGACTTCTTGGAAAGCTAATGAACTGAAAGATGGTCCATGAGCTGAACTGACTTAGCAATGGCTTTGTTTTTGCCACAGATCTCTCCACTTCTGCTCTGGGTGTTACATGAGTGATGTAGGTTAATTTAAAGAGACTGATAGAAGGAAATTATAACTTTTGACTGAAAATATATCTAAAACTGTGATAGAATTGATTTCACTTTAATTAGGATTCCCAAAGGACTGCTTTCTAAATAAGCATAATATTTTTCTAAAATCAATGGAGATAAATGGGTGAAATGCCCGTATCCAGCTAGTCTACACGAGACACTTCAGTGATTTAAAATGCATCTGATTTAGTTTGCAATCAGATGAAGCATTTTCTTGCTATCCACTTGTCTTTCTCTGCTCATTTTCTAATCCCTTTCTAATCTTTCCACTTCTGTATAATTGGACAACCCTCCATCTTCGCATGTTTCGACTTCTCCTGGCACAAGAACTGTCTTCTAGGAAATGCCTGCCACCGGGGAAAGCCATTCTATAATCTCTGCCTTGGTGAGCTTGATTTTTGCTTGTTTTCTTTTTTTTTTTTTTTTTGTTGTTTGTTTGTTTGTCGGAAGGTTATGCAAATAGATATTATGAAAAATGGCAACCATTTTCAGCATTGGTTCATTATCAATAATTGTTACATCAGTCCTGAAGTCTCAGCTTTTCAGCTTTATCTATTGTGGTTTTTTTCCAGTTTATTTTTCCTTTGCTATTGTGTATGAATATACATATAAAGATCTGCATATTATCATATCCACTTTGCAACTAAATCGTTTGATTCTGTAAATATTGTGCAACAAAACAGAACACTCAGCAAGCAAAGTAAACCTGTGTTGTAGGATATTGTACTATATTAGTCAGTGGGAGGAAGTGGAGCTTTTGGAAATACCAGCTCATTTTGGCAGGAAGTAGATGGGCAGGCATTTCAGTGATTCAGCTTTCAGTCAGGGAGGGACGACCAGGAAGAGTCTGGATCAGGAAGAAGCTAGAAAAGGAATGGAGAGTATGAGGAATATGAAAGGGAAGATGGCTCTGGTGCATGTAATATGTAATGTTGAGGATAAATGTGGTATTTCTCTGTTGCGTACGTCCGATCCATTGCTACAGAGCAGAGACAGCAGCCTTTGTTTCAGACAAGACTTGAGGTTAGCCTCTGGCGTCTTCATTTACACTTCTAAATAATGTTCACTTTTTCCAAAGTGATGGGCCGTTTGCAGTTCTCACTGCCTGCAAGGGAATAATGAATGGCTCAGGACATGAATTGCAAATGGCAAGCACTGAGCAGCTCCCTCCAGACAATGCGTTGGGACTTTAACTTTAGGCTCCCAGTGTCAAAAACTTACGACTCAAAATGCAGATGTAAGAGAATGCTAATGGACAGTGAAATTCTGGCTTAATTAGATGGCTTTAATTAAAGCAGTAGTAACCTGTATGTGGATACTCGTAAATGTGAGCAGCAGTGGCTCTTTGAGCTTGTAGTGAATAGGAGCCAGTATAAACTAAACTGAAAGAAGCCAAACAAACTGGAATGAGTGACCACACTAGGCCTTCCCATGGGTTTAATTAAGTCAGTAAAAGATTAAACCACTACCATTTCTTATTTGGAGGAGCCTTCCAAAGGTAACTGAGGGGAGTGGGAATCAAATATATATGATTTGTTAACTTCGACTACTATGTCATTTTGCAATTAAAGTTTGGGGCACTTGTATATTTTGGAAAATATTTAATGCAATTGCTGGTTGATAACGTTCATATATGTTTCTGTGAGAACAAAGACATTAAGAAGTCCCCCATATTTCTTAAAAATAACTTTAAAATGCTGGTAAACGAGCTAGTCATCCACCTGGAGCCATTGCAGGTTCACCGACTATGAATGAACTCACCTTTTTTTTTTTTTTTTTTGTGGAGAGCCTTTATAATAATGCAGATCATGTCTAGGGTCAGAATCTCAGCTAGTGTCAGTCGCTGTGCCTGTATTGAAATGAAGGGTATCTACAGCTACAGAGAGAATCTTTTCTTTCATTTTAAAATGTACAACCTAAAAGCCCAGTTCTCAAGGTATTATCAATCTATTTTTATTCTTTCTTCGTAACAATGTTATAAAAAATGGTCAAAATAATTAATGTGTTCGAGTTATCCAGTTTTAATATTTATTGTGAGCTGGCATGAATTCACAAGAATTTTAAAAGGATTATAAAGAATGCTATCAACCAAGTGTTACGGAACTGTAAATTATTAGAATATTTGGGGAAATGTATATAAATCACAGTTGAAGCGTTTTGAACTGCGTCTGCATTCAAAACCAATAGAAATACTTTCAAGGAATAGAAAATTACACAGCTGAAAGTAATATGAGACTTTTAGCAGGTGTAAATCGGGACAGGATCTCAGTTTAGTAAAGAAATTCAGCTCAAACGAGGTGATGTGGCACCTCCACGTTCCCTCCGCCCAGTGTCCTGTGCCGGCTCCCTTCAAGGGGCCACTAAATCCCCCCGCCCGTCTGGGGCAGAGGGCCCTTGGCAGGAGTAAGGGAGCAGTTCGGAGATAAGCCTTCCAGGCTTTTGAAGCCCATGCCTAACTTGGAGAACAAAAGAGAGATTCAAAAGGAGGTGTTAATGCTAACAGCCAACATCTACATAATAATCGACTGCTTACAACTTTCACTGGAACAGAGAGATCAAGACCCCTTTCCACCTAAAGTGTCTGAAGCTCACTGTCCTCTGCCCTGTGAAAGTGCCAGAGGCGACCTGAAGAAAAGGACCAGTTTCTGTCACTTTCCATTTAAACAAACACAGCGGGCAGTAAGGTTTGCAAGATTCATTTGGACAAAGAGAACAAATAAGAGTGAGTCTGACTAAGATGTGGTTCAGCGACACAGTAGCTGCTGTAAGTATCTAATAAAGCTACATCCATATGACATACAAAGCTGAGCTAGTATCTACTCTGTCTTTCTAATTCACTCAAAGCATTTCGAAGGGTAACTTCTCTCCATGGTCTTCATGCTGGATCATGTATTGTGTCCTCCCTAGGCCAGCATAAAACATAAATCTAATATAAACACTGCATTGTATCCTGTGGCAAGTTCAACAAAAAAAATCAGTTGTGGCTCCCTCTCTTCTGGAGTGAATCTGTCCTGCCAGCTCCTCTGGCAAGGCACAAATCTTGTAGGAAGGAAAATGGCAGCATAGGCTGGAGGGTATCACAAAAAGAATTTTTGAACTGACATGCTCAGCCACAAGGTATCAAGAAATAAGATTTAATTAATAAGGTTATTAAATAATTGCTAGTAGGCTTTAAAAAATGTCTGGTTTGAGACAAGTGAATGAAATTCGCATTTGTTTTAACAGTGATGGTACTTTAAATAGAGTGCCTCAGGAAACAGCGTGATCAATATTACAAGATGGCATGGTCTGTGATGTGTGAGAACCATGTTCTTGAGGAACATATTTCTTATGCTGGAATTATATTCAGAAAGCAGTACTAGACTGACCCATTTTACACCTTTGATAATACTGAAAACATACCACTTGGTCGTGTATTGGAAACTAATGCGGATTATATTTCTGTTTTATAAATGAGTATTATCATTTGAAGGGAAACATATCTTAGACAGAAATTGACTGAAGAAATAGAAGAAGGAGAATGTTGCAGCAGAAATTATACCAACAGAAAACAGAATTTAATAAAGAAGATGAAAAGGAAGAAAAAAAAGAGGAAAAAAAGGGAAGTTGCCCTAGAATGACACAACAGAAGAATAGGTATTCTGAAATAATTTAATTTGTGAAAGCATTTATTCTATATTAAGAGTGTTGGGGGTTTTTCCCCTTGGTCTGGCATATACAATTTCCAAAACCTGGACACCCTGCACTATGTCCCACCAATTGATTAGTGTCCTTACCAACTTAATTGGAGCTACAATACAATGTATCTCTCACCATGCCTCTCTTGCACTGACTCTCCAAAGATGATACAGTAATTAAAGTACTGATACTTTGTTTACAGTAAGGTTAACATAGTGTGAACTACTTCAGGAGTAGAAAAGGCCGAAGATTTGGTAATAATACACTCAAAGCCAACAGGAGAGGTAAAACAGGTGGCTTAGGTGGACCGAAAGGAATAAGAGAAAAATAAGATGAAATAAAAACAGGATTATCAAGAGAAGTTTTCCCTTTGAATATAAACCCCAAGGACTTCTTAACATTTTAAGGACTTCTTTAACATTCTTAACATAGACCAAGAGACCATTACTGACCCTCAAGACCATAGTGACCACCAGCACTGCTATTATCAGCATTTATGAATAGCAGGGCAATGATGACATAAGTGATGCACAGTTTGCATGGCTAAGTGCATCACATACTGATTTCTTCCTAGAATGTGAAAACAAATGTTAAACAGTCTCTGCTGAAATATCTTCCAGGAGTGCTTTCTGCATGCTCCTTTGTGTACTCTTATTTTTACTATGGCTACAGGGTTTTTTTTTTTAATGTATCGAAGTCTTCTGCTAAAATATGTCAGTTATTTTTTTTCCCTCTTTCAAACATTACTGTCAATGAATGCTATTAAAATAAAAGCCTATTTTTAAAAAATCCTTTTCTCCCCTCTGCATGTATTCACTCACCATTTTGAAAGACCTTTCTGAAATTGTATTGAGGCAATGAACAAAGTGAAAAATGAGTATGTAATGATCAGAGCCAGTGGAATACACTAACCTCAGGCCGCATCATTCTGTGCTGCTGCCCGAGCGTGGCTCCTGGCTCCTGATGGATTCTGTAACCTCGTGTTTCTTTCTCTGCAAATGCTTTGTTACCGTTTAGCTCAAGAATAGTTTTTTTTTGTTGCTGCAAGCTGATGCAACAGCAAAGCTCTGGGAAAGAAATACCACGTTTAATTGATGCAGATGCCCTCTTCTGTCTTCTAACAGGTCCACGGAGTAGAACCAGTTTTAATGGTCAGCTCCAGCGGCCACCTAGTCCTTGTCTGTTAGAGGCCAGAAGAGGAAGGTTAGGGAAAGCGTGTGAGACTGTTGGAAACATGGAAAATTACTTCCCCAGATATATTCTTCCTTCCTTTCCTAGCCCTTCGCTTATGGCCTTTCTAAACCCAAGGTTTTCGTGCACAACAGATGTTGATGGATTCTTCTTCTTCCAGTCATGTCTAATCATTTTGAATGGTGTGCTCTGCAATGCCTGCAAATGTACTAGGGTATGTTTTTCCGTTTTGGGACCCACAACTTTGCTGGAAAACGAGCTCCACAGAAGATCTATGACTCATCATGAAAAAAAAAACCAAAAAACAAAACAAACAAACAAACAAAAAAACACAAACAAAAAACACCCCGAACAAACAAAAAAACCCCCACCACATATTTTTTGTCGTTTAGTTTTCTGCTTTATAGCTTCATCTGCTTCCCTGTCATTCTTAGATTATGAAAACTAAGACATAATAATTTCTTATCTGCCTTCTTTGTACTATCAGAGTTTTATAAACCTTTATCGTATTCATCCTCAGCCATCTGTTTTTTCAAGCTGAAGAGTCTTAGCCTATTTAATCTCTTTTCATAGAAAAGCTGTTCCATATTTTACTCATCTTAGTTGCCTTTCTTTGTGTCATCGCTATATTCTTTTAGAGACTGTAAGACTAGAAATGCACAATATTGAAGATTTGTGAAGGCACAATGAACTTACATTCAGCAGAACGCTCTCTCCTGTTTCACTTTCTATCCCTCCACAGTGATTCCTAACACCCTATTTCCCTTTTTGACTGCAGCTGTGATTTCTACACACAGTGATTCCACATTTTTTTCCCCAAATAACTGATTGAGAAACTATTCTTGTAAATTATTTGCCTTTGTCTCTTTTTGAAAGTATTTTCCGGAATTTTGCAAGTGCTTGTCTGAGCACTTCTCAGACCCAGGAACCTGATGACTATTGGGTGACATCTGAAGTTTAGTTGCTAATGGATGTGGAGTCATGCTTGCACGGCTACGCAAACTTTCCTGAAAGCATGCTAAAGACATTTATGAATCAAATTAACTGAGGCAGGCTGCCAGTTAATGCAACCTCTGAACATCAGAGGTAAAGATATTAGGAAAAGACATTGAACAGTAAGCCTGTTCTTGCTAATCTGGGTAGAAGAGAAGGAGTATGCTGGAGGAAATGTCTCAGCAGCAGAAGTGTTGTGACTTAATATCCAGAATTTTACGGTTTATCAGCAGGACTCAAAACTGTGTGATCCTATGTGAAGATAAGATTGTTAGCAGTTAAAATAGTTATCCATTACCTGTGAGTTTTTTGGTACTAGGAATGAGTTTTAAAAGAAAATAAAGTGTCCCTATTGTGTAGCAATCAGTGTACCAATTTCTCAATTGGTACTTTGCTCCTCATTCTCAAGGATTCTATGAAGAAAATAAATTCTAACAAATAATTGAGAACAAAGATTACAGTTGGGTTTTTTACTCCTCTCTGTCCCAATGTAGACGTTTCCTGTATTTTTAGAATAGTGATTGTTAGAAGATCTACATAAAATTAAGTAATTGAGTCTATACATTAGTCAAACCATTCTAATCCACTTCTTCATTTTATTCATCTTTTAAGGAAAGGCAATACTTACTAATATAACTCAGGAGTACTGTGAGTGATAATTAATACTTATAAGAAGTAGTATGATTGAAATGAAGAACGATGCACTTCCAAAGGATTATTAATTTTATTATCATCATTATTACTGTATTGAGCTATTAGAAATTACTAAAAGATAGCCAATTACTGTGCATTTTCTTGAGATTACTTTGTAAGGTATTAAAAGGAGAATGTTACACTGTAGAAAACTCATAATGAAGTTGTAAAAGTGAGATTATATCCCTTGCCCTAAAACAGTATTGTCCATCCTAGAAGCAAAAAAATCAAAATAAGGATTAATTTCTGACTAAGACAAAAATGTGCTGATCTGTCTTTTCACTTGCAGTTATAGTGACTTGCTGCTTGCTGAAAATTCCCCATCTCTATCTCCATGATTTTTGAGTCATATGCCAGAAATGTTTGTACTTTCTGGAAAAAGGTTATGGCCAGGAGGCAACTGGGTTTCTGCAGATTAACGAGGGCCTGCTTGTCAGGTGAGCTGCTGAATTGGATAGTGGGACAGCTCCTGCCACTGAGAACGTGAGCACAGCTCAGATGCTGTGGTCCATCAGGGGATGAGGCTCTCACTAAGCTATGGTGACCCCGTGGCTGCGACCCTCATACACCAGGGTGTGACTAACAGCAGTGTGGCTGCATCAAGAGATGCCTGTCCCTAACGCTTCCAGCTCTGGGCTTTTATTCTCTGCTTCGTAGGACATCTCCCTCAGTTAAATCAATCTGGCTACATGACTGTGCTGTAAAGTATGCCGTGAAGTGAATCCAATTAAAAATGGCACTAACACCATCATTTCAGAAAACGTTTCTTTTTAAAAAATGGGCCATTTATAAAGCTGGTGTAGAATATGGCTATACTTCGAGATTGTCCCATGAAGATTTAAAATAGGTTTGTTAATATCCACTTTAAATGGTTATTCAGATTAATATTCTTGAGTTTCCCATGAACACGAGTTGAATTATACTGTGAAGAAAATTAATTTATTTCCACTGGCAGTAAGAAATAATTTCTTATGCAGAATTTCTGCCTCTTATTTGACTGGATTTCTAGACATTCCAATTTAGGTTCTTGATGAGTTGAGAATAAAGGATTTCCCCATTCTAAGGTGAAAGATTAATTACAGAACAAAGACTGTCTATGAAGGAAAATGTTATTCCTCACCCTTTACCAATGCTGAGAGAAAGTAATTAGTTAGGAGTCTAATCAAACGCCCAGTAGGACTTGTAGGGAAGGTTAAACCATCTCTGCTCTTGCTGACACCTTGCTGTTCTGGGTGCTGGAAATTGCTCTGGTTTAATTGCAACAATCCAGGAACTGAATAAGACACTCTCCCTGTGACAGCAATCTCTGAAGTATTGGAAAGCATGATCTAGAGCGACATGGGTTTTCACAACAGCTGACAAAACTGTGCAATTGCAGCAGTGCCATGCAGGAAGAAATGGTGCTGTGGACTCAGAAAGGTGGTGACACTCAAAGGGCTCGGCCAGTGCAAGTTTTTACTGCTTGGTTTGAGTCATGCTTTGTTGATATATCAAGCCAATTCCACTGATGCTGTAAATATTTCAGTGTTGAC
Organism: Margarornis squamiger; assembly: GCA_035222235.1. Taxonomy (NCBI): domain Eukaryota; kingdom Metazoa; phylum Chordata; class Aves; order Passeriformes; family Furnariidae; genus Margarornis; species Margarornis squamiger. The sequence goes on along the minus strand of JAWWTY010000037.1, from coordinate 13,161,952 downwards.
AGAGCAGCTTAGAAGAAAAGGACCTGGGTGTCTTGGTGGACACCAGGCTGAACATGAGCCAGCAATGTGCCCTTGCCACAAAGAATGCGAAAAGTATCCTGAGTTGCATTAGGCAAAGTATTGCCTGGAGCTCGAGGGACGTGATCCTTCTTCTTTATTTAGTGCTGGTGAGACCAAACCTGGAGTACTGTGTCCAGTTCTAGTTCCTCAGTACAAGAGAGATATGGAAACACCAGAGACAGTCCAGTGAAGGGCCACAAGGATGATGAAGAGGCTGGAGCATCTCTCCTGTGAGGAAAGGCTGAGTGAGCTGGGACTGTTCAGCCTGGAGAAGAGAAAGCTCAGAGGGATGTCATCAGTGTGTACAGATACCTGAAGGGAGAGTGCAGAGAGGATGGAGCTGGGCTCTTCTCAGTGGTGCCCAGGGACAGGAGCAGAGGCAATGGGCACAAACTGAAACACTGGAGGTTTCTTCCTAATGTCAGGAAACACCTTTTCACTGTGAGGGTGACTGAGCACTGGCAAAGGTTGCACAGAGAGGTTGGAAGCACCCATAAAGATCATCGAACCCAACTCTGCTCCTCACAGGAATACCTAAAACTAAACCATATGAGAAAGAGCATAATTGAGATGCTCCTTCAACTCTGACAGGGTTGGTGCTTGTGATCATTTTGCTGGGGAGCCTTTTCCAGTGACCGACTACCCTCTCAGGGAACTTCATCCTAATGTCAAATCTGAACTTCCCCTGATGCAGCTTCATTCTGATTTCTCATGTCCTATCAGTCATTACCTGAGAGGAGTCTCCATCTTTGGAGATACTCAAAAGCCATCCAGGCACGTTCCTGGGTAACCTGCTTTAGGTGGCCCTGCTTGAGTAGGAACATCCAGAGGTTCCTTCCAACCTCAACTGTTCTGTGATTCTGTGACTTACAGTGTTGTTGACTGGCCAGACTACAGGTTAATGTTAAAACCCCCCTCTGCAACAGGACATATGTATTTAATGTCATGAGAAGGACTTCACTGTATCACGTCTGTTGACCCATTTTTCATTCAGTGGATTCACGGCTTCTCTTCGGGGGATCTTGCCCAGGGAGGTGTCCAACCAAACCCTCACCCAAGCACATTTCAGCCAACAAGCCACCTTTGCCCGCCGCCCCGCTAGGATCCCCTCTCTCGGGGTGAGATGCAGGGCCGGCCCTCGGCCCAGCGCTCATCCTGCCGTGCGGGACCCTCGGGGACCCTCAGCCGCCCGCTGGGACACCCGGATGGGTTTGGGGTGGCGGCTGCGGGCTGGGCCGGGCTGGGTCGGGCGAGCCCCGGGGCCCCCGGTGCGGGATGGAGGCTCCAGCATCCCGGTGTGGGATGGAGGCTCCAGCACCCCGGTGCGGGATGGAGGCTCCAGCATCCCGGTGTGGGGTGGAGACTGCCGGGCCCCCGGTGTGGGGTGGAGGTCGCTGGCCCCTCATTAGGGGGTGAAGGCTGCCGGGCCCCCAGTGAGGGGTGGTGGCTCCAGCCCCCCAGTGGAGGGTGAAGGCTCCGGACCCCCCAGTGAGGGGTGGACACGCCATCCCCCCGGTGCGGGGTGCGGGGTGCCGTCCCCCTCAGCGCCCCCCCCTCACCGCCGCCCCCGCCCCTCCCACCTCCCCGCGGGGGGGGGGACGGGGGGCGGGGCCGGGCCCTCCCGACGCGTTTCGAACGGTCCAACGGGCGGCGCGGGGGGGGCGGGCGCGCGCAGGCCCCGCCCGGCACTTTAAAGCGCCATTTTGTGCTGGGCGCAGGGACCGCGCTCGGCGCTCACTCCCGGCGGGCGCCCGGCGGCGGCGGCGGCGGCCGGAGCTTGCCCTGGGCGCCGCGACCGCTCTGCCTGCTCGGCGGCCGCTCCGCCGCCCCGCACCGCCGCCTCCATGACCCGCAGCAGGAAGCAGGCGGCGCTGGAGAGAGGAGCCGGGAGGATGAACCCCGAGGCGGGCAGCGCCGCGGCGACCGCGGGAGCCCGGGCGGCACCGGCACCGACACCGGCACCGGCAGGGGCGGCCGGCGGCGAAGCGGCAGCCGCCGCCTGGGGGCTGGAGAGAGAGGGGGAGGCGGAGAAAGTTGTGTACTCGCGCTCGCAGGTCTCCTTCGCCGGCACCAAGGCGCTGGGCGACGCCCTCAAGCTCTTCATGCCCAAGTCCACGGAGTTCATGAGCTCCGACTCGGAGCTGTGGGACTTCCTCTGCAGCCTCAAGCACGAGTTCTCCCCGGTCATCCTGCGCAGTAAGGACGTGTACGGATACTCCTCCTGCCGCGCCGTGGTGCCCGACCCGCCGCCGCCCTCGGAGCGGCCGCGGCGGCGCGCCGGGAAGCGGCGGGTGCCGGGGGCCGAGGCGCGGCGGCGGGCCGGGCTGCCGGGCGGCAGCGCCAAGCGGGATGAAA
>JAWWTY010000037.1:13128195-13159437 GCA_035222235.1 Margarornis squamiger | reverse complement strand
CGGCAGCGCCAAGCGGCGGCGGCGGCGGCGGCGCCGCAGGAGGGAGCGGGGCAGGCAGCGCCCCGCGGCCGGCGGGCCCCGCGCACACGGCGGGCAGCAGCAGCAGCAGCAGCAGCACGAGGAGGAGCGGGAGGAGCAGCAGCCGGGCGGGCAGGCGGACAGCGAGCGGAGCAGCCCCGCGGCGGCGGCGGCCGCCTGGGAGCCGTTCGGCGGCAAGTCGCTGGAGGAGATCTGGAAGGCGGCCACGCCGCGCCTCACCACGTTCCCCACGATCCGTGTGCGGGGCAGCGTGTGGAGCCGGCGGAGCCTGGCGGCGGCGCGGCGACAGGCGCAGCGCATCCTCGGCGTGGACCTGTCCCCCGTGGTGCGGGTGCGCCGCTTCCCCGTGGCGCCGTCCTGAGCCCGCGGCCGCGCCTCACCTTGGCCGCGCTGCGGACAAAGAGACCGGTATCAGTCACCTGTTTACATTGCTTTTGTCTGGATCGTGTTCTGCTGCTGCACTTTATGGCCCGCTCGGGCGGCGCCGGGCCCCCCGCCGTACCGGGGGGCGGCCTGCCGGGCCCCCGCCTCGCCCCGGGCTGGGACCGCCTGGCAGGTATCACGCGTGGGGACCAAGTTCCACTTCCACTTTTTTTCTCTCCCATTGGGCTACCTCACTGGTCCAGAAGTCCACCCAAGAAGTTATTTTCCAAAGGAACTTACTTTCATGCTTGTATAATAAAGCACCATCTTTGCTATTTTTTTTCCTGCCCCTCCCCCCCCCCGCCCTTTCCCCTTTACCGATGGATTATGTATGCTTTGTGGTGTTGCACTAGTATGTGCTCAGGGTATTTTGAATCCCAAGCATTCCCAAGTTTCAGTTTACTCTGATAAAGGATGCATAAAGAATGGAGGTTCAGGACTTGTGGCTGTTCTTGATGGTGCAAAAACTTTTTTTTAATTTTAACTTCATGGGCTTAGTGATATATAAAGATGTAATGCGCAGTATAATTGTTACACTTTTGTATCTAAAGTCATTTTTAAAGTTTTCTAGTTGAACTAAGTATTTGTTTCTATGGAGCACCTAAAGATAGAATCATCCTGATATTTTATAACCCTGTTTACTTTAGGGAAGCTCATTTGGTCAACCTAAGTGAACTTAATAAAAGTTAAAGAACAAGTGGCGTTTCAGTTCAATGAAGCTGCACAGGGATGGGTTCCTGGTGAAGTACACCACCACCACCGAGGCGCTTTTGTTGTGAGCGCTGGCTTTGTGAAGAATGTAACTGCTCATCAAAGCAATGCATAAGGTGTCTGGAGGTCAACTGTGATCCCATGTTGGTGCTGACAGACACAAGTCAGGAGCTCACATGGCGCAAATATCACTGAAGTGCCTCGCTCTGCAAAAAGAGCAAGACTTGATACCTGATCACTTCGTAACAGACTAGCACTCGTTGGCCTGCAGTTGTGAGATGGTTATTGATGGATAATCTTATTTAATATAGTTACTTGCACATAGTTTTTTTTAATACACCTTTCATGGGTTTCACAGTACACTGCGATGAAAATTCACGATGTAGCTTGATTATTTGGAGTGAAAAATAATGTGTCATTCTATGCGTTAGGCAGTCTCTTTAAACTGAGTTATTAAAGGCTTTTTTTAGGTCTTATGCCTTGCAGTTGGTGTGTGAGGGAGAATCCAATTGCTTTCATTTTAGGTTAATTTTTTTTATGCGAGAGGAGTAAAAAATGCTGGGGACATAAACTGAACATAAACACAGTTTATGTCCCTAATATCCTAGCAGATGGGACCGAGTAACCAGTTTTCGTGGTGGAACGAACAACTTCACGACTTGCTTATAGTATTGTTTGGTGACTCTCAACATTTCTTTTCAGATGCCTGTTGACTCCTTGTTGTCTGCTGCCAACAGAGGCAGTAAGATGGCTTGATGTGTACAGGCTGCCTGTTAAAATGTTCTAGTGCTAACCTAAAGCAGTCAGCTTCTAAAAACCCGTGTATATTTTGTAGTTCTTTCTTACTTAGTGAAGCTGCAAACTTCTTATTCTACCAAACTAAAGCTTAATCTATTCTATATCCGTCTGGCTTTTGAAATTGTTTACATAATGTCAGACTGTCTGCTGATCGCTGCAGTAGTGCCACGTTGCATTTCAGAAGTGAATTAAATGAAAGTTCAAGGGCACATATTGTTGTGCTGTTTCTCTCTGGCTATAATACCTGCTTAAATGTAAAGATGAAAATGGTTTGATTTAAAACCCAGTAAGGCAAGCTGCAATGTGACCAAATGCTGAGGCTCCAAGTATTTCAGTTTTGAAATTCCTCTTCAGAAACTCAAGGGTATTGTTACTAGTTCTTGAAGTGTCTGGGTGATTTCAGTGCTCCTACTGTTAGGTTGAGGGTTTTTTCCATATTCTTTTCAACTCTGTAGAAAGACGATAAAATGTAAGTAGTTGTCTTGTTCAAATTCTTCACTCATAAGCAGGCACAAGACAGGCTAGGTCAGATTTCAAGGGCAAGAGTTAAGGCTGCCAGAGGTATGACATGGGAGACACTGTTAAATTTGTGCTGCTCCAAATTTGTTTGGAGGAGGCATATCCTGAAACATTCTATGTGGGAACAAAATGTAGTGAAGTAACTTATAACTCTGTTGAGTGACTCCTGCTGTGTGGGACGTATGCATAAGGCTTCCTTATTTTTCTCTTGGTTGCGCTTTGGCTTCTTGGTTTAGAAGTGTCAGCTTTATTGGGAGTATAGCGTGCTTTGCTGATACCCTGTTAGCAAGTTGGGTTGAAGTTTCACTGGAGTCTGAACTCCTCTGACAGCTGCATTTACAGATTGTTAATGGAGCTATTTCAGTCTGTGAAGTCAGTTAAGAGGGGGAAATCTTTAGTCAGGTTTTCTGGCAAATTAACATGCTGAAATAACTCAGCAAAGGATCTGAGTACAGGGCAGATGGGGTGTGAAAGCCAGACAGGTCCCAGGGAAGCTAAACCAGCTTATTTCGTGATTGTATTCACAGCAGTTTGTGGCAATCCAGGACAGGATTATCTGTGGTCCATCTTCTCCTCCTCTTTTTCCCTCTCAAAGCTGTGATTCCTATTTACCTCTCTGTGTTCATCTGAGGAAGCTAAGCAATCAGAAAACTCTACACTTTGAGGTTTGGCTTCTGTTTGACCTTCTAGCTGTAGACCAGAGCTGAGGAAGGTTGGAAAGGGGTATGGCAGTATTGCTGCCATATTGGGTTAGATACTTTTAAACATGAAAGCAGTAGGGTTTATTTTATGAAAAGGGCTAATAATGTTATTGTACTTTACCTATGCTGTTGGAGAAAGTGTAATGGATTAAGAGGACTTCTGGTCTGAGTTCGTATGGCTGTTCTTATGTACACACTGAGCAGTGTGAGAGGTGTGATTTGCCTGATTTTAACTCACTGGTTTCAGCATCCTGTCACATAGGGCTACTTCTGAGACTGACAAAATGCAGTCCCAGAATAAATCCAGTATACAATGCCCAGTCTACTTCAGCTAGCACGGCTGGTTTCACATTAAAGAGGAATTTTGTGGTAGCCTCTGTCGCTGGAATTCTCTTGCAGTAGCTGGTTCCCTCTCTTATGAGCTCCCTTTATAGAATGACTTTGTGTATTGAAAGTTTGGCTATTTCCTTTACTAGCTCTGAATGTTCAACCAGTCACTCAAAGATTATTGAACTCTAAAATGCCATGGTGCCAAAAAGTGTTGGACTATGGCCCCACATGTCTGGAATAGAGTTGAGATGACCATTGATCTAGCATGCTGCCTAGTGTAGGCTTTACATTCAAGAGGCAGTGCCTTCCTCTGAGTCATTGCACAAATACGTTGTTCAGGACTAAACTCATAAAAGGAGAATGCAGTGCCTTGCAAGAATTCTCCTGACTGTATTACATAAAAGTTTTCATAGCAAAAGGATCAAAGTGTACAATTGGTCCCTGAAACCCTCCGTTGCTGGCCTATAGACAACAAACTCTCTATACACCCAAACCTCATGCAGGGCATCGTTGCATGTATTTGCAGAAGGCAATTTTGGTACTTGAATTTTGCTCTGAAGAGGTAGGGGATGTTTTGTGTATCTATATTTCCTTGCCTATCAGAAGAAAAGCGCAGAATGAATCCAGTTTAAAGATTTCAGCTTTGATCCCAAATAATTTTTCGCTTACTGCGTCTTCAGCAAGGCAGCAGCCTGGGCTCTCATGCTATATAAAACAGTTGATTTATGCTAATTTATGATGGCTCAACGCTGTACTTTGAGTCCAAAGTTTGCACGCATGTGAAACCAGTAGTACTGAAAGCACCTCTATTTCCTTTTGGCCCAATAGAAAGACACAAAAATCTTTTTATTGGTATGTATGAGTTGAAAACAGTGATTTTGGTTGAACAGAATGTTTTGGGTTTTTTACTTGAATTGCTCAGGTTTTGTTTGTGTCTACACAGGAAATCTGGAAACAAAGGACTAGATTGACAAGAACGAATTGCCTCACAGAGATGAGGCAGTTTATATCAAGAAAGACAGTAGATTAGAAATTCCAGACATCTAAGACCCAAATTTCAGTGCCTCTTCTATCACACTTGGAAGAGGAACATTGCAATTCTGTCCTGAGAACCATGTTATAAGAGCTTGAACCGTTTCACTATAATAAATATTCGCTAAGCTAGAAAAAAATCCTGAATATCACAGTTTTTAGGGAACACCTTGGTTCTTCATCTGCTGTTAATTGCAGGTGAGCGTAACTGCCTTAGCAGAAAAAACTGAGGCAAACCCATCCCAGAGTATTCTGTGGTAGGGGACCTGCTCAGGCGGTTACTCCAAATGTGTGCTGCTCATGATGGCTTATTCCCAAACTATAATGAGGCATCCAGTATGTATGGTAGTAGGACTCTGTAGAAGAATTTTGGAGCATGTCTTATCCCTAACCAAAGCGAAGCCATTTTCTCATACTGTAAAAATAAAGCATATTTTTGCCATGCTAGGGCCTAAATATCTTCCTAGAATTACTAAAAAATTCTTTAGTTCCTCTCTTGTTGCTGCCTTTTTTTTATGTGAAGAGACCTGAAGATATTTTCCAGGGTTGATTCCAAGAATAGAGTCTTGTTTATCCATTTATTTACTGTGAAAGTCATCATGGAACTGCCAAGTAGTACTCAACATGATAGGAGATGGAAGAAGACAGCTTTCATTCATGTAGTTAATTTTCACTTGAACAGGTGTGCAAGATACCCAGCCAAACAGAAAAGCTTGTGGTTCCCTGTCCTCTCTGCTGGCCTTTAAGAAAGCTTCCATTCTGTTTCTTTTTCAGCCTCATTATTTGAAATTGTAGAACATGAGACTTGATAGTGTTGAAGTCAAAAGGTGATAGTGTCAAAGTTAAAACACTGCCAAGAGGAAAGCCCTATCCCTTGAACTTCTCTCATTGTTCTGGGTTTCTCTCCCTGTTGTTACTTCAGGAATGCAGACATTCTACACCCCCCCTGCTTCTGCCCTCCTTTGCTAGGCAGTTTTGAGGAGAGAGAGTTGAAGTGTCTGGAGTAGATGGGAGGTGAAATTTCTGCTCTGAAAGACAGGCTGTATTTTTGTTGTTGGTAGTTTGGGGTTTTTTTTGGTTTTGTGTGTGGGTGTTGTGTGTAGCTGGCTGCTGCTTTCCACCTCCTTGGAGGGTCTTCAGTTTGTCTTTGCCATCAGCCATGTCTAATTGCCTTTTACTTTGGTTGTGCAACTGATGAGCCTGTTCATCAATTTGCATTGCCCATGCCAAATCACCTTGCCATGGGGTGATCTGTGAAGATGGAGAGGACATGTTCACATGGACACATACTTGTAATAAGTGCTACCTTAACCTCACATTCTGGCAGCGGTGTACCTTATTCAAAAAACCAGATGCAGTTTCCAAATGGATGGTATTTCCTGGATGAGAGGCAAGAAACCAAACTGGTTTGTGACCAGACTGGTGTGACAATTCCTTGTGTTTCAGTATGTGTGATCCAAAATGCTTTTTCAAAGTATTTTTGAAAAAGAAGGAAAGTTTCTTTCCGTCTCCCCAATGAATTCCTAAAAATTCTAAAATGAAGTTACTATGTTGTTATATTTTTTCCTTTCCAGTTGAGCAGTTAAAATAACAACCATCCACTTTGTACATCCCAGAATCGTTAAAATAATTTATAACTGAACTTGTCCCATGGCTCTGTAAGGTAACTGATGAATAATGAGCATGTACTTCTGAATTAACTCTGCAGTATCAGGTTATGTAGGAAGCTGACACAACCACATTTCACCCTTCTAAGGATATGAGCCTGCTCAGCTCCTGGGAATTAGTGGCACAGTTTGGGACCAGTGATGCAAGTTTTCTTGAAACGGAGCAGAAAGCATGGGTTAGGGCATGGTCCCTTATCCTGTGCTTATCCTTCATTCTTCCCGAGCTCTAGTGTAAGGTTCCAAATAGCAATGATTTTCTAATTATATAATTATGTATAGCAAAGACTAAATTTTATAGATGGTATATATAATTATGAAAGCTTGTAATTAGTAGTGTAATAGTGTATATATATATACACACATGCTATCAGACCCCAAAGCAGTTCTAAAGAGGCCTCTGTTGCAGTTTTTAATTGCCCAATGCCATTGTATCCCACGTATATTCTAAAAATGCCCTACGTTTCTGTGCTATACAGGATCAACAAAACTGTTCCAAGGCTACAGCAATCCCTCTTGGAATCTATCTTGTGTGCTTACTAACAGTTATTCCTCCCAGAAACCCCTTTCTAGTAAGATTTCTGTGGACTTCTGCCTCATGTTGAACCCACTATTAAAATTTGTGGTATAATCTCCACTTAGCTCTTGTGGTCTTGGGAAGTTGCAAGGGGAATTCAGCTCTTCCAGAAGAATGGGTATCTGATTTTTTTTCTTTTTTTTTTTTACTCTTGCAGTGATAGTTTGATAGAGAAGCAACCAGGGACAGAAAACCTTAAAACCAATCTTTTGTTTTAGCGGAAAGACTGAAGTGCAGTTCCTGCTGCTGCTGAGTGGCCTTCAGCAGGAAGGGTCACACAGTTCAGACACAAAATGCCTTACACTTAAGTGCTTTTTCCAGGAAGAAACACAGAGCACCTCTTCCTGTGAGTGTGCAGAAGCAGTGCTGTGCTGATTCTGAGTGGGCTTTAATGTGTTTGTAAATGTCAGGAGTGTTTTTTTTGGTAGAAATTCTTAGTACTTTGTACCTTAGGTTGTACTAAGGACTCGTCAGCTTTTCATCCCTAGACCTAAAGAAATTTAAAGTTTGAATCTTTTAAGAGCTGCCCACACTATTTTTCTTACCAAAGATGCATCAATTGGTCAGGAAGTTGTACTTGTGGAACACAGAATATTTCAGGTTGGAAGGGTCTGACAGAGGTTAACCTGGTCAAACAGCATCCTCCATAAGAAAGCACAGATGAAAGATACCATGAAAAGTGGTTCTTTAAGGATATCCTAAGTACTTGAAAAACAGAAGAAATAGGGAACAACAAGATTGGGGAGAAATTTTTCTGGGTTGAAATGCATCCCAGGGTCCTGAGGGAATTGGCTGATGTCATTGCCAAACCACTCCGTCATATTTGAAAAGTCATTGCAGTCAGGCTGAGTCCTTGGTGACTGGAAAAAAGGAAACATCACTCCTATTTTTAAAAAGTGGGGAAAGAAAGACCTGGGGAACTGCAGGAATTCTGTGCCTGGAAAGATCATGGACCAGATCCTCATGGAAGAAATGTTAAGGCACATGCATGACAAGGAGGTGATCTGAGACAGCCAGCACGGCTTCACTAAGGGCAGATGTGCCTGACCAATCTCTTGATTGCTTGCGATGGAGTGACTGCAATGATTGACAAGGGAAAACTGACTGATGTCATTTGCCTAGAATTCTGTAATGCTTTCATCACAGTCCCACATGGCATTCTTATCTTTGAACTGGGGAGATGTGAATTTGAAGGTTGGACTGTTTGGTGAATAAGGAATTGGCTGGATGGACACAGCCAGGGAGTTGGGGTCGATGGCTCCGTGTCCAGGTGGAGGCTCGTGATAAGTGATGTCCCTCAGGACACTGTTTTGGGACTGGTGCTCTTTAATATCTTTATCAATGACACAGACAGTGAGATCAAGTGCATCCTCAGCAAGTTTGCAGATGGCTCAAAGCTGAATGGTGCAGTTGACACAGCAGGACAGGAAGCCATCCAGGGGGACATGACAGGCTTGAGAAGTGGGACCACAAGAGCCTCCTGAAGTTCAAGTGCAAGGTGCTGCATCTGTGTCAATTAATTCAAGATACGAGTATAGCCTGGGACAATAATTCATTGGGAGCAGTCCTGAGGAGAAGGACTTGGAGGTTCTCATGGATGAGAAGCTGGACATGAGCCAACAGCGTGCGCTTGCAGCCCAGAAAGCCAACCACAACCAGGGCTGCATCAAAAGCAGTGTGACCAGCAGGCTGAGGGAGGTGAATCTGCACCTCTTTTCTGCTCTGGCGAGACGTCACCTGGAGCACTGTGTCCAGCTCTGGGGCCCCCAATATAAGAAGGAAATGGAGCAGTTGGAGCAAATCCATAGGAGGCTACAAAGATGGTCAGAGGGCTGGACCACTCTCCTACGAAGACAGGCTGAGAGACCTGCGATTGTTTAGCCTGGAGAAGAGAAGGCTCTGGGGAGACCTCATTATGGTCTTCCAGCACTTAGAGGAGGCTTATAAAAAATGAGGGTAAGGAACTCTTTCCATAGACAGGTAGTGGTAGGCCAAGGGGGAATGGTTTTAAATTAAAAGAGGAGTGAATTAGAATAGATGAATGAGTAAAGAAAGAATTTCTTTACTCAGAGGGTAGTGAGGCACTGGAACAGATTGCGCAGAGAAGTTGTGGATGCCAGTCCTTGGAAGTGTACAAGACCAGGTTGCATGGGGCTTTGAGCAACCTGGTCTAGTGGGAGGTGTCCCTGCCCATGACAGTGGGGTTGGAACTGGGTGACCTGTAAGGTCCCTTCCAACCCAAGCAATGCTATGGCTCTATGAAATCTATAGTGAAAAAAAGAATCTGCTAATCTCAAATATTGTAAAATCTGTACATTGCGCTCATGATGTCATTTGGAGCTTTTTATCCTGTCTTGTTGGATGGTTAAATTAATGCTGCCAAAAAGAAATGTCCCAATACTTAGTTCAGGACAAAGGGGAAGAGGTAGAGGAGAAATTGTTCCATCGACTTTACTGCCCTTGTTTTGTGTTCCAGCCTTTCACTGCAACTCCATGTAATTTGACAAAATTCCTGAGTGCAATGAGTTGTGCTGCAGAGAATATAACCAAGGTGCTCTTAGGACACATTAAGTATTTCAATACTGATTAGATCCATCAAAAATGCTCATTTATTAAGCAATAAATAATGAATCTTTGTGTAACAACTGTGCATAAATTGCTCCCATCTGCACATAAATTTCACCTCGTTGTCCAGTATCTCATGGAAGTTTTTTCATCTATCTTTCCACCAGACCAGGTGTCTTAGTAATAATTCCCTGTTGTTTGTATTCTTCTGAATTGGTTTAACATTTTTATCAGTGGCTGTTTCCTCATGTCCAGCTTCTTCTTCTGTATTTCTACAGTATGTAAAAATCCCCCTCCTATTTTAGAAAGAATAAATCATAATTGCAGGGATCACATCATTATTGTTCCTACTTAGAACAATTTGAATGAAACAAAACCTCATGGATTTTGGAGAGCTGCCTGAAGTGATCTTGAAAAATAAGTTTGACTTAATGAAAAATGTCCCATTTAAAAGAAAAGGAAAGCCCAAAGCAGGCAGTTGTTTTTGCATGATTTATTTTTTTGACATTTTTATCAAAACATCTTTCATTTTTGCAAACAGTCTTTCATTAAACTAAATGTTTGGAAACTTTAATTTTTGGCAAAAGTAGAAAAAATAACGGAGGTGGAAGCCACTTAGACTTTGTTTTCATTATTTGAGTAACTCACTGTTTATCAATGCAGAACAATGTATCAATGAGCACTGGAACTCATTTATTTTTAGTGATTTTCTCCATGGTTTTCTTGCTCGTAGTGTCTAGTCCAGGACTCTGTAGGTACCTGCCTAAATAAACTGTGAAACACATGAACTGGTCACCTGGGTACTTCCTGGGCAGCAGGCTCCTTGCATTAGGCACAATTCTTGCACACGTGGTAGGATACCAGCATTGTTGTGTCCTCCCTGCTGGTGCTTAGCATTCCCCCTCTCCTTCCCTGAGGAGGTCTGAAACTCGTGTCTGAAAGGATGTTGCCCTCCTACGTAAGGGATTTTTTTTCTTGGGCACAAAATGTAAAATGCCGCCATTTCAGAACTGCAGCTCTCTGTCTTGCCTCACTGGAATGCTATATAATATCAGGAGTGCCAGACAAGGAAATAATATTTCATGTCAGCAGTGTTACTAATTAACATGTAAATAATATTGCTCATTTTTCTGCATCACAAGGTTGGCTTAAAAAAAAAAATCAGTAGATTAAAAAATGATATATATATATATACACCCACAATTTTGCAAGTCACAAAATTTCATGCTTTTCAAGATTTTCTTTACCTTCAAGAAGAACAGAATCTCATTTTAATTTTGAATGATAAATAAGTTTTCTCAGTCTAGGAATGGGGACAGTAAGAAAAACAACAAATACCATGATCCTGGCAATAAAATCCCAGAGTTGGCAGTCGTGGGTCAGAGAAGACAAGGCTTGGGAGGGAGCCAGAGCCTGCCTGTGAACAGGAGCAGCAGGCTGGAGACAGCTGTCTGGAATCTGTCTGGGCAGCAGGCACCCCAGGAGATGAGAGAATCATGCAGGGAAGCAGCTTTTTGCTGCTATGGGAGCTGTAACATCAGAGCTTGTTTCCACTTAAAGGGGGTTAGAACTGCAACTGGTGAACCCTGCCCATGAAGATGAAAGTTAGACAGCTTCCCAGAACAGAATTACATGAGCAGGAGGGAGTTGCTCCATGTATAAAAACATTTATATTAGAGGTTTTGTCGACATGGTTATGGGGTTTCAGAATGGGTGTGTGGCTGTTTTGGTGGGTTTTTTTTCTTTTGTTTCTGGTGGGGTTTTTTGGTTGTGTTTTCTTTTTTTTTTTTTTTTTTTTAAATTGATGGAGAGCAAGGCTATAGGAAAGAAGAGGCTACAGGTACCAGTGTAGGGAGACACAATTTACCTATCTGTAGACACAGTTTTTAACAACTGCAATGAAGTCAGACCAGGATTCCCCAGGTGCTAGGACGAGTGGTGAGGTGCAGTGATGACCTATAGTAGCTAAGCAGTCTTCTAATACTCCCATTAAAGCTGGGAATGATTACAGAAATTCACTGTAAAATCTGTGGGTTTGCAAGGCCCAGAGCACATCCCATTCCTGGCTCTAGGCTTCTTAATCACAGAGGGATTGAACCCACAACCTTGGTGTTATTAGCATCAGGCTCTAACCAACTGAGCTAATCTCAGGGTCTGGTGCACAGAAACCCCATCAAACATACTGTCCTAGTTACAGGGGCTGGGACTTGTTTATCACTATGTGGGTGTAACCAAAAAAGTGTATTTTACACCCTCTCTGTCATTTCTGATGAACTGTTAATGATGGATCGTTTGCAGCAGCTGCTCAGGGCACACCTGACACCTCAGGCTACAAGATGGGTGTTAAAGAACTCTGTGAGATAGAGGAGTGTTTCTGTCTTCTCACCAGTGACTCAGGTGTGATAACTCCCCTCTGGGGAGGCATCAGCACCTTCGCACCCAGCCTGAGGGGTTGTATCTGCTAATGGGCCATTAGGGACTGGCACAACAGGCAGCTGCCACAACCTAGACCATCAAAGATTCCAAAAGTATCTCATGACTCACAGAATTAAATCACCCATTGTGAAACTCCTCACTCTGGGGGAGGTACTGGGTGTTCACTCCTGAATCTTTGGGTTTTGGGGACTTCTGGTACCACTTGTCAGATCCAGAGGAGGACCAGAACCCCAACAGGACTGCGACTGCCACTCTTGACCAGACTGCAACCATCATCCTCACCAATGGGTTTTCCTTTCCTTTTACTTTACACTCAGGGGGACCACGTGGTGCTCAGCACAGCGGCTGACATACACTGTTCTGTTTGCGCCCCAGAGTGCTCGGTTATACATCTGTTTTTGTGGGTTAAAACCAGGTTTTTTCTGTATCATTGTATTTATTGTAATCTTTCTGTAACTCTGACTTGTAATCTCTCTTGAGTTGGGTTAATTTCTCCCACCAGTTTACCTTTAAACCAGCACACACACTAATGATTATTTTAGGGCTAGCTGGAACATGAATTGGAGGGCATGTTAAAGAGATTCAACCATATTATCTGTACATTTCCTTTTCATATTGGTAGCTGCAGTTTAGACATAAATCATCTGGGCTGTGCTTAGGAAGACTCAAGTTTTAGGACATCCCCTGTTGGACCACTATAATTCAATCCAGCTGCTCTCATTCTGTCTAGACTATGTAAAGGAAAGCTTGGAACCATTTGGTAGCATAATGCAAATATTTAAACTTTCACTGCTCGAGGCAGGTCTGGAGTTCAGCATTCATAAAACCAGTATGGGTGTCAGATGGTGCTGGGCTAGAGCACAAACTCAGACCCAGAAGGGATGAACAGCACAGGTGTAGTCAGAGAAAGGGCTGGTTGATCATGGAGATCAGGACAACACCTGAAGGTGTGATAGGTTTGACAGGATGTTGTGCCCTCTTACTCGCTGGTGCCTCCATGTGTGAGTGCAAATAGCAGAGCTGGGCCCAAAGGCAATGACTGCTGCTCACACAGTGACCTACTCAGGTGGGCAGCAGCCTGTGAGTGTGGCTACTAATACTATAGCAGAGTGTAAGTAGTGTGAGTGAAGAGAAGAACTCCTGTTCCTCCACCCATCAGATGATCTGCTCACACTTTAAGCAGCCACTTAGCAATTTTTACTATCTTCCCTGGTGTTTGTCAGAAGGATCCACACCATCAATACAGGCACAGATAGGTAAATGGATATTACCTCCTCCAGCAGCTGTTGAAAAGCATCAGCCTCTCTTCTGTAACAGCAGAGAACATGGGCATTTGCTTTCAGATGTTCACTAACATTTAGGCATTAATTAAATGCCTAGGGCTGTGTCTGCATAAGTGTTTTGGTTCAAAGCTATAGTACTGTTTTGAAGTGAACTCCCTGATTACCCCCACTTACGTGAGTTGATTTGGCATGCAAAATAGTTTTGGTGTCTCTGAGGTAGCTTCCTTTAAGAGGAGCTGAAACGCAACTGCAACACCAAATGTGCTCCAGCCCCTGAGGAATACTAGGATCTGAACCAATAAGCAGGCTGCACAACCACAAAACCCTCTGGCATGTACTGAACATGCACAAATTACTAGAAATCTCCTGAAACCAGAAAATGGTTCTTCAACATCCCAAATATGTCTCCTGCTGTACAAAGGACCTGTTGCATTTTCAGATTTTCTTGCAACTTCCAGCCCTCAGTTTCATTGTGGCTCTTTTGTTGCTTCTCAGTCACCTACCTCATCTTCTTTCTTGGAAACCCTGACTTCTGTTGCTTTTCCCAGCCTTTGCTGTTGGCTCTATTGTTTTCTCTTTCCTATTGTTCTCTTCTTCAGTGGTGACATCCATGCCATTAGCATCCCAGAAATCCAGTGGGTGTGCAACTGTACACCCTGAGAAACTGGTGCAGCCCATTAGCTGTGATTTGAGAGGGCTGTCAGTGTACCCAGCAGCAACATGACCCAGTGGCAGTACCAGGAGGCTCCTAACTCCTGAATGGTGCCTCATTAAACTGAAGAAATGAAGGGAAGGTGATGGCCTTGCTCTTGAAGATCCAGACAAATGCCTGGGGTTGGCATGACTGAAATGTTTCCAATGCAGGCAGCTCAAATCAATCTTTGTGGGAACAGATCACCCAGTCTGTTCAGCACCAGAAGAATTTGGAGGGCCACACTTCTTCTGGCACTGTTTTGGGGTCCCTGGACTCCACTGAGGAGCAAGGACACATCAAGGGATATGTCTGTTTTCCTCTTCCCCAACCCAGCTGGAATTGGGGGAATAGTGTCAATGGACCAGCTTCTAGGAGTATGTTGGCGACCAGCTCTGGTGCTGTACATCTGTGAGGGACAACAGCACCATTCCTTCACCATCCACTCCTTGCTATTTTAGCCTCCTCTTTCTTCCTTCACACTTCCCCTCTTGGGTGAGGTGGAGATCAAAATGGGGGAGGAGGTGATAAGTGTAAATTGTCTCACAAAGCGACTAAAGGCAGGAGCTTTCCTTTTGTTTTTCCAAATCCCACAGAACTGATGCCAGGGCTGTGACTGTGTCCCAGGCAGAATATATGTCCCCATAAAACTGTGCTCACCAGCTCTGCCTACTACTGAAACCACCAGCATGTTAAAACACCTTGTTACTAGTGGCAACCATTTTCTCCTAGTCTAATTTTTGTGCTTTCAAAGAGTGGGAAGGGATAAAGTAGCATTCCTTATTTGCTTAGGAGGCCCCAGTGTCCTTTGCATTGCTGCATAGGGCAGTCTCCCCTTTTCTGCTTTTGCAGACTGCAGTCACAGCCAGTGATTTATCAATTCATCAGTCCCTGGTGCAGAGGGTTTTCTAGATACCTGCCACAATGCACCTTTCCCCATACTGGTACCTGTAAGCACAGCAGAGCTCACAGCCTGTCCAAGGGTGAGATGTGAGCCACAGCTCTCCTGCCTTCTGTTAAACTGGCTGCTCAACCATCCTCATTTTCTCCCAGCAGAATTATTTTGTCTAGCTCAGAGATAAAAATAGCTCACTGTTTTCTAGGGACAGATTTTAAAGAGATGTTCTCAAGAGAAAAGCACTAAGCAGCAGAACAAATAACCAGAGTACAAGTCCACAATGGACCAAATATCTTTGAATATACCTAGATGGACTGAGAATACAATTGTTATACATAAAAAAGCAAGAATTTTTGCTTTCACAGTCCATCTTTTTATTTGGTTGTTGTTCTGCCTCTTGCAGAATAGGCAAATACTTCCTCAGGACTCACACCCCTCTGGGCTTGCATCCATAGAGCCCTGGGTGTAGTGCATCTTGTGAGGAAGTTTTGGCCCATTTATATGTCACAGACCAGAAAGACCAAAACCCACCATCTAATGTTATGTGAGAACAGCTGGAAGGCTGTGTTATGAGATTATATTGCACATGTGTGGCTTCCCAGGGACGTTTTAGTACTTGTCTCCTGCGATCTCTGCTACAATAAAACAGGAGCCTCTTTCTTAGGAATAATCCAAATAATCTAATAATCCAAAAGATTTAAAGATAGCTGTTGGAATATACTGAGTTTCTGAGCACTGCTGGAGACCCTTAGAACTAAAGCGGAACTTAAAACATTTCAGTGACATAATTCCCATTTCAGCCTACAAGGTTAGTTAGTGGGAGCTATGGATACATTTGGTTTAGTTGTCAAACCTTTGCACTCATACATAAATGTTTTGATCACTGGAAGTTAACTTTTGCCTGTCTCAGTCTTGTGCAGAAGGTATGAAGCCTTGCTACAAAACTCCTTGGAGGGCTCAGAGCCAGCCTGGTGAGGTGCTCAAAGGTTTGTTTGGCTCTTTTTCCATTGCCAGGTGCCTCTGCTGCCTAGTTACAGCATGCTTGAAGGGTTTTTCCCTCTGAACTTGGCCAAACCTGTTCCCACCCTAGTCCTTGCAAGCAGACATGAGGCACCTCATGGCATAGGTGCACAGTTTTATAGGATAAATTGCTTCCTAACAGAATAGGGTTAAATGTTTTTCATCTTTGCTGACTTCAATTCCAGTGCCAGCACAGAGGGTAACAGTGAATGGGGGAACATCAGACTGGTGACCAGCCATTAGTGGGGTTCTGCAGGGCTCTATCTTGGGCCCTGTGCTCTTCAATGTCTTCATAAACAACTGGGACACAGGACTGGAAGAGATACTAAGCAAGTTTGAAAATGACAAAAAACTGGGAGGAGCTGTTGGCTCCCTTGAAGGCAGGGAGGCCCCACAGAGAGACAGGTTGGGCACTGAACAGGCTCCCCAGTGAGGTGGTCACCACCAAGCCTGACAGAGTTCAAGAAACGTTTGAATTACAGTCTCAGGCACATGGTGTGGCTCTTGGGGATGGTCCTGTGCAGGGCCAGAAGTTGAACTCAATGATCCTTGTGGGTCCCTTCCAACCCAGCATATTCTGTGATATTTTCTTTTAGTCTGCCCGTTTCTGACGATACTCATGGGCATGACCCATTGCCCCCTAGATGGACAGTGGTAACAGAGTGCATAATACAATACAGACAGCATGTTCCACGTCTTATTACTTTTCTTCTAAAATCCTGTCCCTTACCATAGATGAATTTTCTACTTTTCAGTTTCATTCTGTGCAACTGCAGTTTTGACGAGTCATGTCTCTGTATGTTCTGAAAGAGAAAATCAAACGTAGCTTCTGGGGCTGTCCCCTTTCTTGTTTTGGCACTAGTATGCATATGTCTCTTGAGTTCTTCTGTTGCCAGACTCCTTCCAGTCAAGGCAGCACTGCTATTTCTTGAGGAGGTTTTCTGGGTGTTGTCACAGTCCTAAAGACTGTTTGTTCTTCAAAGGATGTATCATTGAATGATTCATTGCTCTTACATCCTCCCCAGTTGTCAGTCTGTAGTTGCCCAGTTTCCTCCATGCTTACATTGTGCTGTGTATGCCTTTTCCTTTTCCACACTAGCAATAAATTTAGGGGCTCTCAGTGAGAGGCATTGCCTTCTGCCTGCAGAGAAATGACACTGTGACACCCATGGGTGGAACTGGCTCAGGAAGGAGGTGTGAGATGTTCACCTGACACAGTGCCCATTGTATCTCTGATCTAAACATGGGGAAGGCACTGTGGTCACTGCACAAGCTCTAGGGGCTGGGGGAATGTCAAGGAGACAGTGAGGAAGGGTTCATGGCTACAGCAGTGCATCCCCATAATTTATTACCAGAAGACTTCTCACTACACTTCTCAGCCAGTTTAAACAAAATCTACACTTGATGGATTTATGCACTGATGACATCAAAGAACACAATTCTTTTCTCTCTTGATTCCTAGCCCTTGTCCATCTCCGTGGTCTGACGCCCGCTGCCTGCTGATGTGCATCATCTTCCTCTATCGAAGGTCAAATTCCTCAGCACCAGAGATAAGGTCTCTGGCCCTCACCTGTGTAATGCCTTACTGGGAAGTCATTACTAGATATGACAGAGCCAAATCTGCCCTTCAAGGATATGGTTTTGGATGCAATAACTTGGAACAAGTTAAAAAAAAAAAGTCTACAGGGAAAGAACCGCAACAGTTCAGGATGTGCCAGTGCTCAGGGTGGTGAAAGGCAGGCTCCAGTGATGGTAATCCTATGAGACAGTATTGTATTTGGCATTCAGACACTTGTGTGATCTGGGTTTCAGGAATCCCTTAGCAAGACAAGAAAACAGTTTCCAATCTAAAAGAAAAAAAAATGGCAGAACCTGGAAGAGAAAACTCATCTTATTTAGTTTATGGCATGTCCATGTTTATACCCTCCATGAATCTTGGAGAAGAAAGGGCTAGTATTTGCTCTCCCACTCACCTTTAATTGATAGTGTTCCTTCTCTGCAGACTCAAAGTTCCAAAGAAATAGGGTTTATCTTCAGAATTTATATTTGATTTGGTTGGTGGGAGAATTCCTCTGTTTTCTTCTTAATTTCAGAGAAAATGAATCATTGTGCAGTGGGAGGCTCGGACACAAAGCTGAACAAGAATGAATTTCTTGTTTTATGAACTGGAGACTACAAACCCCAACACCTTTTAGTAAATATTTGTTCATGAAGTTTTTCAGTCTTTCACTATAGTTGAAGCACTAACAGTCCACATTGTTTAAAAATATTTTAGGAGCTTGTCAAGATTTTATAAGTATACAATCTTCTCAAATCCAAGCATGGATCTTCTTCCATTTGTTATTTTGATAATAAAGCATTCAAATTTGAATAAAAGCCCACTCCAAAAATTGTAAAAATGGAAAGGTAGCAATTTTTCATATACTGAAGGCCTAGTAAACTTCAGTATATATTTCACATATCAGCACACAAACAAAACACATTGTAGAATCCTTATACTGTGTGAAATGTTATGACTCAAATAGCTGATGATTAATAGTTATGTATGTGTGTATATGTGTGTGTGTGTATAAAGACAGATTTGATATGTGGTGACTGTAGCACCTCCTTAATTGAACATCTTTCAATTACAAGTCATGGTGCATCTCATCTCTGAAAATAACATACTTCTCTAAGAAATGAATGCTACAAAGGGTACAAAAATCAGGTTTTAGATTTTTACACATTAGACAAGATGTTAGACATTGTCGTTTTCACTCTTCCTTTTCTACTAGAAGATAAGTAGTGAAATAATATCTTATTTTCTTACTCAAAGAGAGACATTCATATACAGAGAAAATGAGATTGTGAAGTTTGCAAAGAAATCCAAAAAGCAGACACAGGTCTTGTAAACACGCTGAACTGACTTTAAAAGCCAATAAATTTCAATTCATGTGTGCCCGTTGAAATCCATGTATAACCTTGCTATGGCAACAGCATTGCTGGAGAGAATTAACATAGAGATAGACTTGTTATTACTTTACATCTTGTTTCAGACTGCTCAAATAACAATAGCAATAGAATGGAAGTGCCCTTTGTGCCAAGAACAATAAAGTGGATGCAAAGAGTCTGAGAATTCCTGGCAACAATACCTCACAGAAATTCGACTCTAATATGAAGTATTTTTAGATTTGGATTCCTTTCATTGGATGTGCAAAGGACAAGACTCCTTGGAGCAAGTCCCTATCAGTCTTTTACCCTTTCTGGAAAAGAGTGCAATTCTTGGAAAAAGGGTCTGCATTTCATTCCAGGAGAAATTCTTACTCATTTTAGTAGAATATGGAGGGATTTTTTATTATTATTTCAGCACAGAAACTCAAAACTCAAATTGTGATATACTGACAAACACTAAGTTGTGGTGAGGGACTGGTGAGAGACAAGACTTTCCTTGAAGTCTCACAAGGAGCTCCAGTTATCCAAGAAAATCATGGTGCTCATCATTTCCAGCGAACCGCAGAGCAGGTTCAGTGAGCAGTTCTGTGTGGGTGGTTGTCATGCTGCTACCTCTGATAATACTGTCTTGCACCTCAAAATATTTTTTCACGTTGTAGCACTAAGAGTTGTATTATTATGTGAGACTAAATTTTCACTAAAAGAGTGGAAAAAAAGATGCATGCATAGCCCATATAACTGTGGAGCCTGTGAATTACAACCTCTTAAAACAGAAGACAAGTCTAATTTTTATTTGTTTTAAAGTCTAATGGTTTGACCAAGCACAAGATTTTCAGGATCTGTTTCTTTTTTTTTTTTTCACACAGCATGTCGTGCTTCTCCTCCTTAAGAAAATTGTCTACTTCTAGAGACAAGAGCTAGACTTGAACACACTTTCGCAAGTATTTCATCGTCTTTATGTTCTAGTGGTTATCTTAACCAAACCACAGCCATGGTTTCTGCACAAGAAGGAGGATGATTTTGGTTCTGTTCTGCACAGAACTCTGTTCTTCTCCTCCTGAAACCAATGATGAAAATCGCTCTGAATTCAGTGGAAGCAGGATTGAAACAGCGACTCGTAACAAAGACAGCATTGTTCAGCATTGCAGGGGTCTGGGATACTGGTGATGCTTTTGGTCTTTGTGCTCACTTCCTCCAGCTCATTAGGGCTGTGGCTTTTGGTTTTCAGCTCCAGCATGTATATTTGCTGTAGGCCTTGAGCAATGTTTTGTGGGCTCTGGTGCTTATTGAGCTACAAGGCAGGTGTTCCAGCAATACTTTCAAATGCAACATCTATTGTAGGAGAGTGGAATCTCTCCTCCTAATTTAAATGCACAAAATCTAAGTTTGGCTTGCATTTCACTCTAGATTAGATTTGCATGATTGTTGATTATTTTTGCCTTTTTTAATTTTTTTTTTATTCCAGCAATAAAAGGTAACTTAAACCCCAAGAGGCTGCCTAAAGCACCTTAGCTCTCATCTTTCTTGATATGTCAATCAGCAGTGTGTTTCCTTCACACAAGATGTCAGCAGGCTTGATTTTTGATTCTGAAGTGGTAGTAAAATAGCATAAAGAGAGCGTGGAAAATTGAGAATTATGGGAGGTATCAAGACCTTAATCTTGTAAGAGGTCCCTGGAGGAGCACTGATATGTTGTTCCAGTATAGAAAAAAGCACTAGCACCCTGGTTAAGTGGGTGCAGGTCACAAGGAATCTTCAGGCAACTCCAGTGGAGAGGGGACAGTCAGCATCAAAAGGATAAGTGGGTACTTTTGCGCATGCATAAGCTTTCAAAGTGCTCATTTTAAAATTCTGATATGCAATGATACTGTTTTTGCAGGCTAAACTATTAAAATTAATTACTGTCTATTTTCATTCTTTATAATTACTGTAAAGGTTAGAGAGATATATTTGTTCCAAATTAGATTTTATTCTCATGCTCAAGTACGTGTTTAGATTAATGCTACCTGAAGTGGATGAACCATTTTGGTTTTATGAAGCAATCTGGGCAAATTTCCCAACTGGGCATTTTAAAAGGAGGGATCTGAAACATCAAATGTGCTCCTCATCCCTTGATGACGAGACCTTCTCCCTGCAGGGAAATCTACACTTATTGTTGTTCGTGCCACATTTCAAAAGCAATTCAGCTATAAATTGCAAAGATATAGGTAAAATACATTTTTAATTACTACTAGTATTTTCAAGGCTCTCAGAGGTGGCAGCCTGTTTATTGAAGCATTTTCGTATCTGGGTGCATCTGCTACTAGTGGAGAATAAAATAATTCTCTCTGCTTTGGTATTTCCAGGTTAGACATTAACTTCTGTATTTTATTCCCAGTTTCCCCTGTCTTCTCTTTGCAGGACTGTATGGCAGCTATGGAGGTTTTGTCCCCAGCTTCCCTCAGGGCCCTTGGGGAGCCTGGCCTGTGCACTGCACTGGCTCACTCTCCCTGATGGGTCCAGGTACTGTGGCTGTAGAAGACCAGCCCTTCCTTTGCTCCTCAACCTGTGGTCCCCAAGGACGCAGGATGAGGCTGGAGCAACTCCACAGCTTGAGGAGTCCTCTCTGAAGCAGTGGAGGTACTGCAGCCCATGCCCTGCCTCCCGTGCAGCACATCTGACTCCAGAATCCAAGGTTAACAATAACCACACTCTCTTTTTAGTCTGCCAGTGTTACAAAGCCTGTGTATTGTATCCTGCTTTGGGAGAGCTGGAGGAAGCAGTGTAAAACCCGTGTTTATAAAAGGATGTGAGATATAAACTAACACTCCCTTTGTGATATCTGAAGATTTATCTCTCAGTTAAATTCCTCAAAGGGAAAACTGCAAAAATTCGACCTCAGTGCTAATTAAGAACCCATAAACTGCATTTTTCTGAATTTAGATATGGAAGAGAAGGTGCTATGATAAAAGAGAGATTTAACTATGCATCCCTCTCTGCAAATATAAACACAGTTTTCCCTGTGTTTGTGCTAGACTGTCTACAAATGCATTGTAATACCAAAAAGGGATGCTTGGACCCCTGAGCACAGCTCTGTGCCAGGGCTGTGTGCTTTGGCAAGCGCAGTGGCTGTAGCATACAGAGTGATGGTGACTGCTCTGCAGCAGCTCTGATCATGACATGAAAGACAAATCCAGGGCAGGATTTTGAGTAGGAAGAGCTGTGGTCAAAGACGGGAGATGAGCAGTTGGGAAGGAAGATGTACAATTATTCTGAACAAGAAGGAAACACTGCATGAGCAGCAAGGATGAGTAAACAGGATAATTACCAGGAATTTACAGAAGTATTAGTGCAATCATGGAATGGCCTTTGTTTGAGCAGAGAGAGGGTGGTGGAAGAGCAAGACATAAAATCCTTAACATAAAATGGTTAAGAGGGGTAATGACAGACATTTTACAGGAGTTTTAATAGGCATCGAGAAAAGGGGAATGAGGAAAAATACGAATTAATTTTTGAGATATCAATAGACCTCATAGGAGAAGAGAGCAAGGAAAATATGTGGGTCTGATTGCTCTCTCAGAGTTGTTGGTGCAAATGTAATAGTTATAATGGGAGAAAAGGATTTAAACAAGCAGGTATAAGAGGGAAGCAGGGTAGCACCTCCACCAAAGATAAGAAGAAGACAAAAGAAAACAACAGGAAGAAAATCTCAATAAACAAAGGATACACCTGGATGTTGAAGGTGAAGAAGTAGGGAAAAATGAAAAAGCAACTCGTGCTCTTAAAAAAGAGGTGGAGGGGCTACTTCAAAGGCTGACAGAGGGAGAAGCTGGTTAGAGGAAGAAAAGGAAATCAAAATACTGGAAGCAGAAGCTTTGAGGTTTTGAGAAGGCTGGAGATGAGGGGGAGGAGGGAGAGCAAGCAGCAAGCAGAAAAGGAGGTGGAGCTGGGCAGGCAGCTAAACCCTCCTAGGCTCCCAGGGAGCAGGAAAGAAACCCAGCAAAAAATTGCTAGTGAGCGGCTGAAAGGAAGTGCAAGGGGGGTGTGGGGACTGGAGCTACAGAATTTCAACTGGAGCGGTGGATTGCAGTAGGAAGGAAGCAGGAGAGATGTGTGATAATGGGTCCTCACACAAAGCCTTCTCCCTTTGTGTCTGAATGTGTTTCTGTATACTTGATTAAATTAAGCAGTTCTCATTATCCAGGTGATGGGTGGGTGCTGATGCATAACCCTAAGGAGAACACATAGAGCCTACAGGAAAAATTGATTTATGACTCAGTGGCCAAAATTTTTAAAAATCCATAAAAAAGCTTTTTGGGACTCTTTTGGTCCCAAACAAAGCTTGTCTTTCCCCCTTTCCTTGTTTTTTGTATTTATCTTTTGGTGGTGAAAGAACATGAGGAGAAAAAAAATTGTCTGCATCTGATGAGAAGAAAAATATCAGATTTCAGGTCTTCATAAGGAATGCTCAAGGAACAAAGTAGCAAATTTTTCCTCCTGCTGCTGTTGCTGTGGGAGCTGCAGCCTCACTGTCCCCCAAGGGAGCGCACAGACCACATACCAAGGAGCTGCATTTCATCCTGACAAGAGGAATTAGACTCCACCTCTCTCTGATGACTTCCTAAGTGCTGTGCGAGTCCTTTGGCCGCCACAGTTTGTACAAGGCACAGTCTCACCAGTGGGGACTGGTGTGCGTCACCTGCCTGGGCCGTTCTTCTCTCTGGAGGGAGATGGGCAGGTTCACACCCACTGGCTGTCCTGTTCAAGCCGTGGTTGTTAATTAAATTCCTCCATCTTTCACAAGCAGACACTGTGTCTGGGTTCACTGTTCAGGGTTGTCTGCCCTCCCTGCTGGCAGCCAAAGCTGGTCTACAGAAGAGTTGCTGAGACAGAAGGAAGGTGAGCAGAGAGAGAATGGCTTTGTGGCCTGAGCCTGGAGTAATGTTTGAAGACCAGGGAAAGGGGTAGCATTGGTTTTAGATGGGCTGATTTTTTTTAAGGGAACAGAATTATTTGGGGTGATGTAACATAAATAATCACCCTGAGAGAGGGGCAGGACTCCATCACAGCTTTCACGCCGAGTCCAGTGAAAGGCAGGAGGTGGCTGGAGCAGTGCTGCTAGCAATGCCCAGGCGAGATGAAACAGCTCCTAGTGGCACACTTGGTTGGTGGGGCTTGGTTGGTGCCTCCATCTTACTAGCAAGGACCCGTTCATTTGGTTAGAGCATAAGTCTTCTGAGAAGAGGCTCAGGGAGCTGGGGTTGTTTGGCCTGGAGAAAAGAAGGCTCAGGGGTGACCTTATCACTCTCTACAACTACCTGAAGGGAGGCTGTAGCATGGTGGTTGTTGGTCTCTTCACCTAAGTAACAAGTGACAGGATGAGAGGAAATGCCCTCAAGTGGTGCCAGGGGAGGTTTAGATTAGATATTAGGAAAAATTTCTTCACCAAGAGGGTTGTCAAGCACAAGAACAGGCTGCCCAGAGAAGTGGTTGACTCACCATTGCTGGAGTTATTTAAAAGACATGACCCCCAGGACAACTGGGGACATTTAACTGTTAACTTGACAGTGCTGGGTTAACAATTGGACTCGATGATCTTAGAGGTCTTTTCCAATCTAAATGATTCTATGATTCTATAATTTGCTGAGCTCATGGTGCTTTTGGGGCAGCAAATATATATGTTTGTACATGAAGGCGGTGCTCACCAAAGAAGAAATTAAAGGAGATCCTAGATCTTGCTCTGTGCCATGCCTTCCTCTCTTCACTGAAACTGTGGAGCCTCTTGCACAGGATCAGACACTCTGCCCAGGAGGGAAACAGCATTCATACCTCTACGTGGCTGTTGGCTTCCAGTAGCAGAGAGGTGCTGGGTCCCAATCCCCAAAGAGTGCTTCAGCAGCCCTGCTTGCTGAGGAGTCCCTCTGGCCAGTACCAGGGACCTCACATCACCTCTGCAAGCCCCAGCCTTGTTCCCCGACACCACTATTCCTCTTCGAGCATGGTGCATTCTGTGGACTGCTTTGGGCAGTTTTCTGTAGACCTGCCAAGCATCTTATCACATGTGTGGCCTTGGTTCTTGCTGTTCCTCTCTGGCCTGGGTAAAGTGCATATGCTCAGTGCCAAATCTTCCCCATCATTTGCTGAGTCCACTGCAGGCTTCCCCTTATCTCAGCTGCAAGATCCACACCCAGGGTTGAGGCTGGAGAGGGAGAAGCCTTTGGCCAGTCGTTCCACTTGTTGATATGAAGGTTTGAGCTCCCTGGCTCTCAGCATCATCCCTGCCAGTGGAGCTTGGGGTCACCTTTCCTGCCGTGACCGCTGCCCCAGCCGACGCCGAGCCTGCACGCAGTGGGACTCAGCTGGCACTGGCTGAGAGCACGGCGTGCTCTTGCTGCTGAAGCGAGCTCTGTTTAATACTTGTCTGCACTCAATGTGTAAATATTATGAGGAATCTGTAAAAAAATCTCCTGAAAGCCACTTTACACAGATGTTACCATGAATAGATTATTGTCCATTTATGGCCGAGGGACAGACTTTGTAATTTACAGTTAATTTTATATCTCTATGATTTCTGCGGCACTGGGAGTAGTCAGCAAAAAACTATTAATAACAAAGAGGACAGAGTTAGGATCTCTGTAATAGGAGAAAGAAGGATGGTGAAAGGGTGATTTATGATTACTCAAAGGAAGCAGTTTTATCTGTTTGCTCAAAGGCAGACTGCCTTTTTAAGAAAAAAATACTGCTATGTAAACAGAGGGTACATAGTCATTTATAATGAGATAATTTAAATAGGTGGTAGGAATTACTTCTTCATAAAAGTACAAATAAATTTACTGCTGTTTTGACAACAATCTCATTATTGATGAGTATCCCCTTTAATTAGCCCTTGGACATGCTGCTTTAGACTGTCTTTTACCTGCTCCACATGCTACGTGACATCCTCTCAACAGCTTTGGCTTGGGGAATGGTTTTTGTACAACTGAAACTTGAAAATGCTGCCAACATTCAAAAGAATCACAGCAGAAGAAAGCCCAGAGATTTTCTTATAACCTTAAAAGCAACGGGGAATGTAAGCTCACTCCAGGCATCAAACCCAAAGTGCGTGTTAACAAATATGAACATAGAGCCATAAACCTGGGCCACGTCGTCCCTGGGAAAATTCAGCACTGTCAGAGGAGCCTCAAAAGTGGCTTTAGTTGTGGGTTTAGAGGGCTGAGGACACAGGGACGGGCTGAGAGGGAACTAAAATAGCAGAAGACACTGGGGTCTAAAGTCATTTGTGTTTGTTCTTTGTACTTACTGAAGTCCCACTTTATGAACGCCCCTGTCCCAGGAATGCATATGCAACTAAAAATAGCTCAAAATGAATGTTAGCTGAAGTCGGCCCACCTGGTGGCTGCAAACACAGTTATCTCTTGTTCTTTCTTCCTTTCTTCCTTCCTTCCTTCCTGCCTCCTTGGGCTCAGTGTAACCAGAGCACAGGTGTCTTCCTGCACACCAGTGCTGGAAAGATGAAGCAACCACTCTTCTGTTAAACCAGTGGGGGGTTGATCACTTGTGCTGATTTACTTGTGAATCAGAGCAGGGCGATGCTAATGCCCTGCAGATGCTTCCTTTCCAAACCTCAGCAGTTGCAGAGGGAGCTGGTGAGGTGGGATACAAGGGGTGGTTGCACCACCTGAATCACAAAGGAGCAGATCCCACAGATCTGCAGAGGGAGGAGGCAGCACTACAACAGTCAAAGCCAAGTGTAACCTTGAGTAATGTCAGCACAGGTAGTAGGAAGTCCCATCCTGGGGTTTATACCTTTCCTCCACTCCTTTCACCTTTTCTGGGACTCTTAACAGTTACCAGTGGAGGCCTTCTTTCCATCACAGCTGAAGGGAGATAAGCAAACATAGACAGTTGAATTATTTTATTTAGCTAGACCTTTTTTTGTGTAAAATGCATCTGCTTCATGTTCCATTGAAAGAGTGTCATAAAAGACACCAATTGCTTTTGGCACAACCATGTTGATCCAAATCTGACTTGAAGGCTCAACAAGTTAGATTGAAGGCAAGGCAGGGCAGAGCTGCTCAGCCGAGTCCTGCTCTTGGAAGCAATCCTCATCTGTGGACATTTTCTACAGGTGGGGCTGGGCGCAAGGGAGCACTGAGCTGTTTCTCAGGTTTTCCAGCAGTTCCTATGTGGACATGTACACATTACCTAACCGTCTGTGTTTTCATATATGAAACAAGAGTAAAGATCACTTTTCTAAATGGCTTTTGGATCTACAGATGAAAGACACCACATATAGGACTTCTGAATATGTAATCAGGCCCAAAAGGTAGCCTGCAGGCCAGGTCCTGTCTTCAGCTTCCAGGTGTACAATTTAGCAGTCTTCTAAGGACATGCTACTGCCCTTGCATGTGAGCTGCTGCCTGGACCTGTGAGCAGAGTGAGGTATTTAGTCACTCTCAAATGGAGGCCACTCCACACTGCTCTGGAGGCCAACTCATCCTGAAAACACTTTTTGTTTGGATGGAAAGTGGAGCTCCACAGTGTTAGTCCCATGTTTTGACACAGGTTTTATTTTTATCTTTGCGTGTGTAATGGGCTCATACACTGAAAGGTAATTGGAAATGGCAGGTTTTACCTTGAATCAAAGACACCGTGTATATGGCAGGAAAACAAAATCCATGGCTGTTCTTGTGCTGTTTGCTTCCTTTCAATAAGCTTTAAGAAAAGGTAGCAGTGGTGTGTCTGCAACAGCCTTGGACACTGGCCCAGGGAGGAAGGGGTGTGTGCACCTACCCTGCTGTCCACTCTCCATGTTCCCACGAACTCAGCTACTACTGACCATCCTGAAATCCTGTTTCTCAACCTGCCTCTCTGGTCAGTAGTGTTGCACCTACATGGAGGGGCAGAGGTGCCTCTTCTACTTGTGAGCCCAGACTGGCAAGGGACAGCTCACTAATGGACAGGGGTTTGACTCTCAGGGACTGCCACCACATTTCCTGGGCAAATGTACTTGCCCCAGCCACTGAAAAGAGGCAAGACCTCCTTCTAGATGCTTCTTTTTAACCAGAAGGAACATGGAAGAAGGAGCCCAGGAGGTCTGAAGCGAGACACCTCCAGGGTAGGAGATGCTCAGGAGCCACCTCATGCCAAGCATTTCCATGCACCCCTCTCTGCTAGACTTGCACTTGTCAATGCTGCTTGCCCTGCCAGTTTGGTTCAGGAAGGGTCTTCATTGCCCTTTGGAGTGAGGACCCTGTTCCTGACCTGTCCAGCACAGCATCATTTCTGTTTAACTTGACTGCAGCCCTCCCAGCTGCGAAATGTCTTGGTTGCCTACTTCCTCCTCATGGAGCCCTAAAATCACTCATTAGATTTCAGAAATTGAGCCAGGTTGAAGGCACACTCAGAGCTGATCAGAAACACTGTGGGGCAGCAGAAGAAAGGTGCCAGATGAGTCAAGGCATTGGAGGAGAGGGGTGTTGTTTACAGGTAGCTGCAGAGAAAATTAAAGGTTAGACAAGCCAACAGGAAAGAAATCCTTGTTGCTGTGAAGCTGATGGGCAGGTGAAGCCAGAGAGGCTGAGAGAGGGGAACTCAGAAACTAAAAGATGTAATTACTTAGAGTTCTTCTGCTGATCTAACCACATTCACGCCCAACACATTCTTTTCAAATAGATATCCATCCCTCTTGTGAATCCAGGTGAATTGTGTCCAAGCTGCCAGTACTCTCTATGTTCATACTACCATAAAATATGTCAGTGGGATACATAAAGAGGAGGGTAATGTTTCAGAGGACTGGAAAATATATACACACACATATAAATATATTCAGAAGGAGAGGGAAGAAACTCTCAGGAAAATACAGACCAGTCTTTTAAGCTTCAGTTTTCAAAAAATACTGGGAAAAATAAAAATATAGGAAAAAAAAGTGCACAATAACTAGTGCATATCTGTCAAAACTGTGTAATGTCAGACACATTTAATCTATTTCTGAAAACCAGCAAGCTACCTTGTTGATAAGAAAAAAGCAGCCAACTTCACATTTGTTGTAGTAATTGTATACAGATCCATTTAAACTGGGCAACGCATCTCATGGCCGTAGTCTTTTCTAGCCTAATCATCATTAAAGAAATGCATGCTCTGTTTTTGCCCTGTCATAATGTATAGTTTGGTCCCTCAGATCCCCTTGCACACCTAGATGGAGCTCTTTTTATGACTGAAGATTTTTTGATCTACCTTTAGATCTTCAACTTAGATATTAGCTTGTCTTACCCCTTTCATTCTCCCTGAATAAGGAGAGGTATTTTTATTTAATCTTTGATATTCAGACCCCTGGAGCTGCTGAGCCTTCAGCCTGCCCTAAGCCCTGGTGCATATGGACACAGCCTGTTTTTTGAAGTTCCCTTTGAAGTCCAGAATTGGTCACCACACCTGGAGCAGAAGGATGTATGAGCATCCTCTGGAACATGCAGTTTGGACATACAACCCGCTTGCTATAGATAAACCTCTGACACTGTCAAGTGTTTAACCTTGGGATTCAAAACCAGTAAGGAACAAAAAACTCTGGAAAGTCTGCAGAAATTTCTCCTCATTAAAATTTTCTGTATCTTAACAAAGGTCTCTTGATGGTGCCACATCCAGGTGTTGACCAGCCATATGATATTCTCCATGAATGTTCAATTTTCTCTATTTTGCAGAGAAGACATTTATTTTGGGGTCGTGTGTGACACATCAGATTTTCCTTTCAGTGCTGTAACAATCAGGTGCTGAATACGCTGCCAATTACCTCAGCCTGTTCTGCACAGAGTTTCAACAACAGTCATATTCAGTTTTCCAACATGCTCAAAGCTCATATGTTTCCTTGAACTTCTACAGAAAATTAACCTGGACCTTCTAATGAATACTTTTTGGATACTTTTTCCAGGACATCTGTAAATTACCTCCACCTCTTTTTAATGTCTAATACTCCAAAAGATAAAGGCAGCTGTAATTGTGGCAGGCACAGTCTCATGAATGCCAGATCTCAGAATGAGAAGATACTCTTGGAGAGGGACCATTTTGTCTGAGGAGAGAACCTATAACCTGTGTTTCATAGCAGGAAAACCTATTTTTTTTTGATTAATCTGAATCAGGAGACAAGTTTTGCCTTGTGGTCTGAATAGCTCTGGTTCACCTGGGTAGAAATTGATTCTGCTCATCTGATGAGAACTGCCTGGACTGAAGGACACAAGGTTGCCTTTTAGTTTGAGTAAAGCCAAATCTGACAACTTGGAACTGCTTTCAGGCCTTCAGAGAGCCCTGTGTTCTTTCAGAGCATTGAAAAATAACTTCCTTGGGTAAGGATGTGCTGAGATTTCTATTCACTTGAAGTCACCTGAAAGAAATCACCTTGCACTTGTGAGCGCTGTCTGTGGTCACCAAGGAAAGAGTTGACGAGTGAGTGATCTTCTTCAGGATGTGTTGGTCCATGTATACATTCAGTTTCTTTTCTCCTTTTTGTCTTCATCTCCATAAACACATATTGAACTGTCTGTGGCCTTATGAATGCATGCTAGCCTTTATGTTGGCTTGGATTGGAGCATCCTGGTAGATACTGGTAATACTGATACAGTTTCTTGTCTCAGCTGCTTACAGTGCACATCCATCCGGATATTTGATATACATTTGTACATCATTCTTGGATACACAGCAATGAGTCAGAGAAACAACCCACCAGTGACTTCAGCAAGGCTTTGGTATTACTCCACAGAACTCTCCCAAGAGCCAGCTCAGAAAATATGGACTAAATGAGTAGTAAATCTGCTGGAAAGCTGTGCTCAAGGGTAGTTAACAGAGGTCCGTCTTTGGACTTGAAGGCCTTGTGGAATAGATTCTCTATGGACCAGTCTCAGGTCAAGCAGAAGACAAAGTATCTGTTAATGGTCTTGACACAGGAATGAACAATGGTCACACTTGTGGAGGAGGAGAGAAATGCCTTTGAAATGCAAGATTAAAATTGAAAAGTTCCTGACCAGTTATAGGAAGAACCTAAAATAAATAGCCAATAACCCCTTATCCTAGTTACAGGGGCCAGGACTTGTTTATCACTATGTGGGTATAACCAAAAAAGTGTATTTTACACCCTCTGTGTAATTTCTGATGGACTGTTAATGATGAATTGTTTGCAGCAGCTGCCCAGGGCACACCTGACACCTCAGGCTACAAGATGGGTGGTAGAGACCCCTGTGAGACAGAGGAGTGTTTCTGTTTTCACACCAATGACTCAGCTATCAGAGTGATAACTCCCCTCTGGGGAGGCATCAGCACCTTCACACCCAGTTGAGGGGATGTATCTGCTAATGGACCATTAGGGACGGGCACAACAGGCAGCTGCAATGACCCAGACCATCAAAGATTCCAAAAATAACCCATGACTCACAGAGTTCACCCATCATGAAATCACCCATTGTGAAACTCCTCACCCTGAGGGAGGTATGGGGCAGTCTCACCTGAATCTGAGCATATATAATCTTTGGGTTTTGGGATTTCTGGTACGATTTGTGGGATCCAGAGGAGGACCAGAACCTCAACAGGACTGTGACTGCCACTCTCGACCAGACTGTGACTATCATCCTCACCAACAGGTTTTCCTTTCCTTTTACTTTA
>JAWWTY010000037.1:13096297-13128095 GCA_035222235.1 Margarornis squamiger | reverse complement strand
TGTATTTATTGTAATCTTTTTAGTAAATTGTAACTCTGACTTGTAATCTCTCTTGAGTTGGGTTCATTTCTCCTGCCAATTTACCTTTAAACATGCACACTGCTTAAAGACAAGGGCTAAGTATGATATATGGGTACTAATAGACAACCACACAAATGCAAATTGGGAACTGTCTAACCAGCATAATGAGCAATATGAGTTTTAGGGGGCTTTGAAAGAAGGTAGATGCCACGCTAAGATACTGTAATAGGAATCATAAGTAAGATGCAGTCAGTATTTCTTTTTCTACTTTATTCCACTCGTCAAGATTTTTGAAATTTTGTGCATTTTCAAATACCACACTTCACAGCTCCAGCTGGAGAGTGGTCTGAGAAAGGCAGGGAGAGGTGTTTTGCCTGGAGTAAAAAAAAAACACAAAACAAACCTGGCCTGAGAGAAGAGAAATAATTTAGTTTGATCTGTCTGAAGAAGATAGGGCTAAAGCAGGGAGAGGAGGGGATTTAAGTATGATAATGCTCTTCTGGTTATGATAAAAGATTGCTCCCCAGAGGGGGGCCAAATTATCTGTATGTATATTATATGTAGAGCAGAAAATCATATAGAAAGACATTATGACAAACTCAAGGATAAGCAAACTCTGGAACAGATGGCCTAGGAGACCTGCAGTATTTTAGAAACAGGTTGTAAAATGTCTGTAAAGACAGATTTAGAAATAATCAGATTTAGAGATGGGGCAAGATGGCCTCTTTACTTCCTGCCAGTCCCATCATATACAATTCTGTGATACTGTGTTTATTTTTTAATTCAGTCCATATCAATGTCACTACATGCTGGATCTGACTTGTGAACCTCTTTACCTCTTCTTCACTGTTTCTTCTGCTGGTATCTCTCTCTCCCCTCTCCTGATCTCTGATGACTTTATGTCAGTGTCTTTATTGTCCTTTTCCTCTCCCTGAAAGGCAGCCTTTTCTCTATCAGTAGTTTTTCTGACAACACCACCTCTTTTACAGCAATTTTCTTCAGTTACACATTCAAAGTAGGTGTTCCTACCCTCAGATGTTTAAGAACACAAAAGTGAATCATTGGGTTTTTTTCCTTCTTTATATTCTCAGAAGGGTGATGTGTTGTGCCCTCTCAGTGACATGCAGTTTTCTCTCACACCTGTGGGACAAGATCTCTGCATTAAGGCTTTAAACAAAAGTGTGGCCTCCAAGCTTAGAAACAAACAGAGAGATAAGAAGAAAAAAGCCTTTTGCAATAGAGTCTTACGGATCCTTATTTTCATCCCATGTTAGAGATTTAAATAAGAGAACTAAGTGGGCAAGTCTGCTTGGCTCCATGCACAGTCAACCGAGACAGTGAGAGGAGCATTTCTGGTGGGTGATTCATCCTGACTAACACCCGAGTTACCTGCTCATGTTGCCAACAGCAGAACTCCAGGGAGACTTGTCTTCTGGCTGGGGGCCTCAGCCAGCTGGCCAGGAGGCAGCGGCACTTGGGTGCTGCCAACAGCACTGCTGTGACCAGGAACCAGCGAACCTGCTTAGCTGGTCAATGGGTCAGCAAATTGTTGAGGAGAGTGGTAATTGCAGTGATACTGCCCAGGGATGATGGGGACAACATTTGGAGCATTGTTTCTTCAGCGCTGCGCAGGACTGTAATATGCTCCGGGAACCTGATTCTGAGGACTTTGTTTTAGTCGTCATTAATTACTTTGATGCTTAATTTTTACAGGTTTCGTCCTGTTAAAAAAAATAAATTCATTTTATTTGAAGTGAAAACTTGGTGAAGCTGTGGGCAAATCCTGCCTTTCTATTCATCTAGAAGTGATAGAAAATAAAATCCTATCTAAGCTGACCTGGGGAGTGGTGCTTTGACTCATCTCTGCTTCCTGTAAATCCTTATCTTCTGTCCTTGATTTGACCCTTAGCTGTAATTGCTACCTCCAGGTGATTCAGGTGGGTTGGAGTGCTTCTTCCTGCCCAGCTCAGGGGGATGGACAATTTTAATTTTGTACTAGATACCTAAGGGCTTCAAAGCAGGAGTTCTATTGACTGAGCTCTCAACTTCATGTCAGGCTCGTTGTTTGATTCCCCCAGAAAAGTGGGTGTTCATTCGTCTGAGGAAAGTCCTGTCTGAACAGGGAGAGCACTCTGATCATCACCCAGGCACAAAGAAATAACTTCTCAGCTCTCACAGCCATGTTTTAGCTCGTCTCCATCACCCCCTTTCTTTTCTGTTTCACTCACAAGCCCTTCCTTGAGACCAGTGCTTGTGTCCACCATCCACCATCCACCATCCTGTTGTCATATCTCCCAGCAAACACTTCTGAGTATCATCTCATGGCCAGCACTGCCAAGGGGAAGTCCCCAAAGCCACCTGCATGAGCCATCTGGACAATGCTTTGGTGTAGCCACATCAGGCATTAGGTGTGCAGGACACTTGTCCTTGTGCTCCTCCATTAGTCAACACTTGCCTGTTGTCTGCAGTGCTATATTTAAACAGTGAACTCCTGGGAGCACACCCTGCCCTTTCCTTTTGTGATTGCACAGTGCCTCATATAATGGGGTGTTGCTTCATGGCTTGTGCTGTTCGACACAGATGCAAAGCAAATAAATAATATTAATGCCACTAAGAGCCTTTCCTTACTTCCTGCTTTTGTCTTTTTTTTTTCTTCATTTATTTTTTTCTTCACTGTTACAGCTATGCTTGTTTAAATAACAGCACCACCCAGATACAACTTGGCTTTTATCTTCCCAAAGAATGTTCACTTCTTAGTCCAAAGTTAAAAATACTGAGATCTGAACCAAGCAACATGGAGGTTGTTTTTAAACAAATAATTTATCTTGGCGGACACTACTGTTGTTTGGGGAAATAATCCATTCTGTCTTAGGGAAAGCCTGTGTATGGTATTGAAGTCAATCCTTAATTAATTTGTTTTTCTGTTTACTCTGATCGATACCTCAAAGAACAGGTCTTTTGCATTAAAAAAACAAAAAGAGAGAAAGAAAGTAGCTTCCACTTTTCTTTTTGATCACTTTAAGGACTGCTACTGACTAATTAACTTTGTTCCTAGAAAACATCTTCACTTCCCCACAAATGCATCACTAAACATGGCATGCAAAACACAGCACATTTACAGCTGCAGCTGAGTAAATTGCTACTTTTCTTTTTTTAACTGCATTTAGCAAATTTTTCCCCAAATGTTGTTTCAGTTCTTCACAAACTATTTGTATATCTGAGAAAAATATGTCAAGTAGTTTTGGCTAGATGCTGGATACTTAAGCCTATCAGAGAGAAGAGATCCACAATTTATGCAACACTCTATAGTCAGTAATATCCAGGCAGTAGCAGACTCACACGTAATCCCTATTTCTGCATGTGGGACCTGAACTCTGCTTCCCCAGGGAGTGGTCTGAGCAGCAGCCCAAGGGGTATTTATAGAAAAGGGCTGAACAGAGTGTTCTTCTGCAGTCCTACTCAGGATGGGATATTGCAACAACCTTACTAATTTTGCTATTATTCTATTTCAGGGATAGCAAAGAGACACAGACATGTGTCAAGATATGAAGGGTTAATAAAATTCAAATTTTTGTATGCACTTTTTTTTTTCTTGTAAAGACTGTAGCTAAAATTGTATTTAGATAAGTGAAAGAAAAGACATGAAGTTTAAGGTATAAAATATCAGATTGTCATTAAGCCATAGGGAATTTCAGCTTCTGTTGTGCTTGGGCAGCAGCCTGATGCAGAAGAAGACAAAGGATGGGACTGAGTTTTTAGTATGAGCAACCTGATCTCCACTGGTATGTTCACTGCATCTCAGAGAATTAATGACTCTGTAAATGAGACACTGAAATGGTAAAAGTTACCTACGTATTCTATTTATTTTATAATGGCTATTAATCTTACACCTGATTTGATAAAACAGATCATCAGATCTTGATTTTTGTGTGCTTAATTTAAACAGCAATTAACTGTGTATTATATATGCAAATTGCAATGCAGAAGTCTCTAAAAGTAAATGAGGATGGGGCTGCAGTCCAAAAACAAGCCTGCAAAGCTATTGCTGAATTCCTACCTGAGTGAAAAATAGAGACCAGTTGAAGAAACAGAACAGCTACTCTATTGCAAGCCAAACTGTGCCAGTAGGATCCCAGATACAAGGTGAGGTGAAAAGGGAGGTAGTAACTTAAGGGACCACAACCATCAGAACCTCCTGCCCAGAGTATCCCTTCTGGGCAAGTTCTGCTGTGATAAAATGTCCTTGTTACAGCGGTCGGGACCAGTTTATCACTATGGGGTGTAACCAAAACTGTGTATTCTACAACTTCTGTGTCATTTCTGATGAACTGTTAATGATGGATTGTGTGCAGGAGCTGCCCAGGGCACACCTGACACCTTGGGCTACAAGATAGGTGGTAGAGACCCCTGTGAGACAGAGGAGTGTTTCTGTTTTCACACCAATGATTCAGGTGTGATAACTCCCGTCTGGGGAGGCATCAGCACCTTCACACCCAGCCTGACGGGTCATGTCTGCTAATGGGCCATCAAAGATTCCAGAAATATCCCATGACTCACAGTTAAATCACCGATTGTGAAACTCCTGGGCATTCCCACCTGAATCTGAGCATATATAATCTTTGGGTTTTGGGATTTCTGGTACCATTTGTGGGATCCAGAGGAGGACCAGAACCTCAATAGGACTGTGACTGCCACTCTCGACCAGACTGTGACCATCATCCTCACCAACAGGTTTTCCTTTTACTTTGCACCCAGGGGGATCAGGTGGTGCTCAGCACAGGGGCTGATGAACACCATTCTGTTTGTGCCCCAGGGTGCTGGGTTGCACATCTATTTTTTGTGGGTGAAACCCAATTTTTCTCTGTATCATTGTATTTATTATAACCTTTTTAGTAAATTGTAACTCTGACTCTTGAGTCGGGTTCATTTATCCCACTGGTTTATCTTTAAACCAGCACATAAAGTTCGGCTGCTTTCATGGCTCAAAGAGAAGAGAAGAGCCCTGGAAAGTTGGATGAAATGATGTAAATGTCAATGATTCCTCCTGGGGAAGTGAAAGAAATAGATATCTGAAAGGTAAAGTGCCAGTACACACTGAACTCAGACTGACAAAATTTAGCATTTTGACCCTTGGTCCAGACCTATGATTTAACTCTAATACTGAGTTAACAGGACATCTAAGTAACAGTTTCTGTGTGCTGAAGTTCAGTGACAAACCAGATCTGCAATGAAAACACAAACCTTTAATTATAATTACTCCAATGCCTTAGCACCAACATGCTCTTGCTTCTCATGGTCGTGCCCATGAGAAGGTTCACATCCTGGTGGAGGTAAGTCCTGCTTCCGCCACCTCCTGCACACATGCCGTTTCTCCTCCCTTCTGCCAGCACACACACTTGGCTGGCCAGGCAATAAACTGGCTCTGGGAACTCATCTGGTTTGAAATAAGCCCTTTGTCCTCCAAAAAGGATTGTCCCCAAAGCCATTCAGGACTGTGTTTGGGGTGAGCCACTGACAACAGAACCCTGTGTGAGGTGGCTGCAGCCTGTTCTCACTCTCTCTTCTGTTGGGCACATTACCTTCTCAGGGTCAAAAGTGGTCAGAAAGAGAAAAGTATCCCAAATTATTCTATATTTTGTTGGGAGGGATTTAAAAAACCGCCTTGTCCAAACTTTGGTACTAGGACAACAAAGTTGTCTTTGCTCTTTGCCTGAGATACACATTTTTCTCCACTGTTGTTAAAAACCTTCAGTGAAGGATGCCCTTTTAGATTCAAGGTAAAACAAGAGAACATGCCTCTTTTCTACCTTATTGACACCATCTGTTCCTTTTTCCTCCCTCTTGACTTATATGAATCTATTGGCTTGTGAAAGAGATTTTAGTGGTGTGTTCTCCAAAAATTTCCTATGGTCTTCAATGCACTTATAGAAGATCATACATTAATATTCCTTAGGAGATGAAGGAACAAAGGCCTCAGCATGTACACACCTTCATCAGGTATTTGTTTTTAAAAATAGACATGTAAACAGCCATGTTGAAACTTGCAAAACTTCTTGGTGTAATTATTACTGTCCTATGACTGTTTGCCTGTATGACGAACACTCTTTTAACATAGTTCAATGCAAACATTTGATGAGTTAAGAAAGACCTTTCCTGTTTGTTGGAAGTAGATTCCACTGGACTACAGTACTAAGAGATGTCAGTTCCTTCAAATGTTTGAGGAATAAATTTTTTATGTTACTAAAGCTCTGATTTCATTGGTAATAATTT
The DNA here is from genome assembly GCA_035222235.1 of Margarornis squamiger. Taxonomy (NCBI): domain Eukaryota; kingdom Metazoa; phylum Chordata; class Aves; order Passeriformes; family Furnariidae; genus Margarornis; species Margarornis squamiger. The sequence continues at coordinate 13,121,804 of JAWWTY010000037.1, read as the reverse complement.
CCTGAGTTGACTCTGTTTTGTCCGTGACAGTAATGGGTCACTGATCTCTCCCCATCCTTGTCTTGACCCATGAACCTTTCATTATATTTTCTTCCCCTGCCCAGCTGAGAAAGGGTGTAATAAATCAGCTTGGTGGGCACATCCAGCCAAGGTCAGCCCACCACACAAGGCTGTGTTGGAAGTGAGATGTCCAAAGAAACCACTGGCAGGTTTACAGGCTTGTAGTGTGTAAAGCAGGGAAAACCGGTCATGAGAGCAAACTCCAGGCTGCCTACAGTAGACAGCATGAATTGTTTTGGCAATGTGGGAAGACTGTATGCTTGGTCTCTATATGAACAAAACTTCAACATACAAGGGTGTTCTAAAGCAATCCAACCCTCACAGATATAATTTGTTCCTAAATAATCCTACTGTAGAGCAATACTTTTAAGTTTGTCCATCTGCTAATCTGTAAGGTCACTTCTTCAGTCCTTCTTATCCTGCAAAGTCATTCCTCAAGTCAACCTCTTCTCCCTGAGATTAATTCAGTTGTTTAGAGCATGGTGCTAATAACACCAGGGTTGTGGGTTCACTCTCTGTATGGGCCATTCACTTAAGAGTTGGACTCAGTGATCCTTGTGGGTCCCTTCCACCTCAGAATATTCTGTGAAACCTGTGAATCCTCTGGCCCTCAGGTCACTAAGTCTGCTGTTCAGTATTGTCAGGATATAACCAAGAGATTCTTTCCTCTTTGTCTTTATTTTTGGTCATCCATTGGTGATTGTACACACCTCAAATTGTCATTGTTCTTTATTTCATAATTTTATTATGAAATCTGATATACATCTCCAGCTGAAAGTTGTTTAAACAGTGCTTGAACAACCTTTTGTGTCTCCCTCATCTACAGTTTAGTGAAGACATTATTTATGTTGGACTCTGTATTCTCACCGGAATTCCTTCCCTTGCCCATCTGCCCCTGCACCACAGACAGAGGCACAGGGGCTGTGAGATACACTGCCTGGGTAAATAAATGTGGCAACAGTGCCTGCAGTCATTCCTTCTTGAACAGCGGTGCCACGTAAGGTCATATTTATTTTCATAGCTTTTGTTTGCTGACCTGTTGATTATAAGACCTTATTGTTTTGCTGTTCTGACTAAACTGTTTGTCTTTTGTTGTATCTCATCTACTGATGAATAGATACCCTCAGCAAACCAGGACTGCCAAACACCCCTGGGACTGCAGTCTCCATGCCAGATATTTGCTACACAGCAACATGAGGCATTGCAGGGAGATGATCTACCTTCGCCTATGCTGGCAGTGACATCAAAGCAATAACTTAATTACTGGTGTACTGAGAAAGATTTTGGAAAATATAAATGGTTTTACAAAGAAATCTGTAAATTTTCATCATCTTGCTGTAACAGCATCACTGTCAAATGCTTTCCTACAATCACTGAAGTGTAAGAGTACTTCTTGCTACTATTTTTTTGTTCATTTGAATTATGTAGTGTGAAGGTGTGGTCACTGAACAAAGAACTAGGAAGGAAACCAGATAGCTTTACTTAGTGGCACTATGTCTTTTTTTCAGAATAATTGTACAAAGCCCCATTTTGGGCAGGAGCATTATGTATCTCCAGTTGTTTCTATCACTTTACATTTTCTTAGGCATTTCTGTCATGTTGTGTTTCCTCCTTTCCTTTGAGATGAATTTTAGACCCTGTTTCCTGCTGTACTAGCATTCTTTGAGTGGATGGACACTCACTATCGTTGCTTACAGTATTTGTAACTCTGTAGTTGGCTGCTGGAAGCTTCCAGTTCACCTTCGGTAATTCATGTGAATATCCAGATATTTTCTCTTACTTACCTTGCCAGGTTTGGTCTTGTTTCAGTTGGGGATCTAGTCAGTGGACAATAGAAGTAGTCCATGATCCACTTCAACATAACCTGCCTTGCCCTATGTGTTTTTGTGCTTGCAGTGATTCACTGCTCCTTCCTTCCTTTGGAAAGTCCTGACACATTCACAGCCATATCAGTGAATGTGCTTCTGATAGGTCTCCAGTTCTAGCCCACTTGACTGAAAAGGGATTCCAAGTCCTTCCAGACAGAAAACTCATCTGAAGGGAAGAAGCTGGCAACTGTGCCATGATGCTTCCTATTGCATGACTTTGGGTGCCCACTGCTAACCAGAAAAGTAATCATTTCAACAGCCTATGTGACCATATCATTGAATTCCTTACTATATGACAATTTCTGCAGCTAAGAGTGAAGAGATGGATCTAAATGTGAAATACTCAGAATCTATAAAATACTCCTGCTCTTATTCTTCCAGAGAGCCACATGGAAGACTCTTGATCAAATATACATTTCTTTTTTTGCTTCTGTGAATTATCATCAGAAATACTGTCTGGTTTACACCTAAAATATGAACTCAGAAACTCCCTTCAAGCAATATAGTTTATGTAATTTTATATCTTTGCAAATAAAACAAGTGATATTACTGTGATGGATATTTGTAAATCACCAAGTGTGGAATGTTCACTTAGGGTTTTACTAACATTAAAACACTACAATCTACCTGATCAGTTTTGATAGGTATTAAACTATATGAGCTATGAAAACTATTGACAATGCTGGAGAACAACGGTTTCTGTGGACACTTTTGGAAGACTATAAATGCTAAGTGACTAAAAATCTTGGGTAGCCTAGAAAGCACTCAATGTAACTGACCTTTACCTCATGTCACAAGATAATGGTGGCTTTCTTCCTTCTGTGGGTAGTTCATGACTTTTTTTCTTATAGCCAGAACCTTTTTTCTGATTATTTGCTGGCTGCAGATGCTCCTTCTTAGGCTGGCATCTGCCCTTTGCTAAAAGCCTCCATGCAAGGACTGAGATTCCTGTTAGGACACCATGAAGAAAATTACCATACTTCTCCCAGGTATGCAAATCAAAGTGGGCTTGAAGCCTCTTGGAGAGCATGGTGGAGAGCTCTGGCCCTTGCAACAGGCTCCTGGAAAACAGTTGTCTCCTGCCACCCAAGAGCAAAGTACTTCATAAACAGTATGCACTTACTCCTAAGCCCTTGGATAGCTACAGAAGTCAGTAAGACCATGGTAAGCACTGACTTTTTGACACAAGGACACAGAATGTGGAAGCTTCTTCATTTGTTGTGTGCTGTGACCCAACAGGCCTAAAAGATTCTCCCAGTAAAACCAAATGCCACCATCAAGGCAGCTGCTCAGGAGCACAGAGGTATGGGTTAATAGGTCCTGACAAAGTCAAGCTCATAAATAACTTAATCAAAATACATGAGCATGTCGGATAACCTTTTTCTGTCAGTACTAAAGAATCACAAAAGGCTCATTGTCACCAAATCACAAAAGGTTGCTGGACTTGAGGCTATATTTTACTGAGTTTCTTAGGAATTTGAGAATAGCTGAGAATTTTACTTACAAATATTTGCACTCCTAGTCAGGCAGTGGAGGCCTGGAAGGCTGGAAAAATGATGGCTATTCTGCACATGGAAGGCAAACGAGCTCTAAAGCTGTAATACCTTGTTAGGAAGCCTTCCCTTGGGTTGATGTACAGAGCTGGAAACCTCTGTTAAAATGTGTATTTGGGATCTGGCCCTGAGTTCTGCGACCAGGATCTAGCACAATGTGCCCAGACACTGGCTACCAAAGCTAGCAGACATGCTGACTGACCCCTCCGGGTGCTCTGGGGGAGCGTCTGCTGTGCTGAGCAGTCCCTGTCATTTTCTTGTCATTCAAAAGCTCAGCAGCAGCAATCAGCATGCCTTGCTTGGCAGCCGTCCCAGTAGCACGAGAGCATTCTGCGATGGGCTCTTTGAGTTTCTAGGCTTGTGTGACTACTTTTTCAGACCTTGTAACAGCAACGTTTCACGCTATCTTCCACGGTTTATGCACACAATTGCACTGCAAGTGAAATATTAGGCATAATCTCTTCGAGGGACTAAGCAAACCCTTAGAGATAATCTGGGATTTTGAGCTCTACTCCTTTAAGAAGAATATATTCATATATATATATATGGACACCCTCCCCCAAGGAAGAATGGATTTCGAACCTCTGCTCTCAGACAGATCCCGTTCTCACATGTGGAATTCCAAGAGCAATGACAGATTAGAAACTCATGCCAAAGTCGCTGAAGCATTTAATAGAGTCTGAAGAAGTTAGTGTCAATCTTTCCTTTGTCCAGAATTTAGCAGAAGTATGCAGGCTCTTCACATTCCCTGAATGGTTCACGTGAAGCAAAATCTCATCTCCGTGCAGTAATCTCAGGGCATTAAATTACTTTTAACCTAAATCGTTAACTGTTGTTGATTCTCCATGTTATAATTATATTGGCTACAAACGGGATCAAGTCAACAGTGTGGAGGAGACGTCAGTGGGGTGACTGTGAAATGACAGGCAGCAGCACCAATCCCAGCCCCTCCACACAGCTCGTGTGCACTCACAGCTTCAGGGTGGGAGGGCTCAGGGGAGGAGGGGTGCTCTGCACATATGTCCAGAAATTGCTGCAGTGGATGGCTTGGCTCGGCTCTCGCTGCTATTTAAAGGCACATGAGCTGCATGTTAAATTGGGCATTAGTATTTGCCTGGCTCTCCAACATACAGTGGGTTTGACTGTGCTATACACACAATGAGGGCAAAATGTAGGCACAGCCCATAAGCACAGAAATTACAGGACATCAGGGACTGACTCTTGCTTCTCCTCTTCAGGTGACAGCTTCACAAGGGCAACTCCCTAGACCAGAACAGTATTAGCAATTTAGGATCATGGCTTGCCACTGTGCTTTGATTTGTCAAAAAAATGCTTGGTTTCTTCCTCAAAGTGTCAGCTCGGGTAAAATTTTGGACTTTTTTAGTCCAAGAAAAGGAAGAGCATTTTCAAAACAAAAAAAACCAAAAAAACCCAAACCCAACCCAACCCAACAAACAAAAAAAAACAAAAAAAAAACCCTCAACAAAACCCCCCAAAAAAAGAGAATTTGTCTCTTGCCTAACCAAAACACTCGGCTTGCCAGCAGCTATACCAGCTCTGCAGGAGATGGCTGTAAAGCTTCAGGACACCAGAAGATTTACAGTGGACTCATTCTAGGAAAATAAAACAATGAATTCTGCTAAGTCCTTAAATTGCTGTCTAAAATACCTATCAGCTGACAAGCAAACTATTACCAAAAATGTTTTAAAACACAAGTGAGTGAGAGAGGAACTACAGTACAAAGAAACTGAAGCTGTGCCTATACTAGCAAATCAAAGTTGCCTGGGGCTATTCCCTGGCACTGAGGGCAGTTGGCAAGGAGCAGTCTACACCCATAGCATTAAACTGTCTTACTCTCCAAAACAGAGTGGCCACATGGAAACTGGTGCTGGGAGCAATCCCTGGCCCATGGTGGTCCTGAATGCTACCCAGGAACTGACTGAGAGAGAGATACTTGGCACTGGTCAAAATGTGCCAAGACCTGTGCTAAAAATTATGTGGTGCAGAGTGCTGAGGGGTGTTCCTGGTGCTGTTAAATGTGGTGGTACTGAGATAGCCTCAGAACTTCAACCTCTACTGTGGACAAGAGGAAAAATCTCAGAAAGAATGGGAGCAGCTTCACCCTTTTAGTTTCCTGGTTGGGAGCTGAGGACACATAAGACATGCACTTTGCCCTGAAAGCTTTACTGGCAGGAGTCACAGCCCTCTTGCCATGGGTGGGCACTCACTTCCTCTGGAGTACAGTCTTGTGTAATTTTGCCAAAGAGAACCTTTTTTAATTTTTTTTTTTTGGTATAACTTTTCCCATGACTGGTGGGTTTATAAGTCTTTGTTTTGCTGTAATTGGAAATTTTCTTATTGCTCTGCATTCTGCAACTACTGATATGCACAAATTTTCTTCTCTCAGCCATTTGTAATACCATTTTCCATCTTTGAATTTCACTTTCATTACAAGAGATGGCAAACATGAACACTGAATAAGATGGCCACGATATTTGCTGTGATGGAACACATCAGTACTTAGTTATTTAAAAGAAAACAAATTAAAAAAAAAAACAATCAGGAAAGAGGACTCCCTGCTTCTAACAGCGACTTCTTTTGTAAACCCAGACAATGCAGAGCAGCATGGCCAGGCTGGCCACGGAGCAGGGGCTGTGGTTTCTTAACGCCATGTGTTCAGTGGCAATGTTAGTTTCAATTATTCTCAGAATCGCTCATTCCCATCACAGAACTGACATTTCTAAGAACGACTTTTTTTTTTTTAATTTTTTTAAATCGGATCAGGTCCCTAATCCAGTTCAAAATACTGTCCTGTAAGCAGCTGTGCTGTCACAGCTGAATGGGTTGCAGACCAGTAGACAGGACATGGGAGAATAGGAGGCAGGGAAGGTACCAAATACTGAGTTACTGAGTTTGCATTGAGTCTGTAGTTGCTCTCTCTTTCTAATGCCTGCTGCTTTTTGCTTTCTGCTCCACCTGACAGTGATAGCATAATCTGAGGAGAAAGTGAGGTCAGGATTTCACAGCTGTCCCACTGCTTGTTTTCTTTGCACCTTCCTTCCTTCTCAGGCTTCAGTGATGGTTTGTGCAGATAGTCCCATGCTCCTATATTGCTTTGGCCAAGCAGTGCTTAGGCTTCCTCTTTCCAAGAAGGAATCACCCAGAAGGCGGGATGTGTTTTCACAGCAAATATCAGTTTCTCTTGCCTGTATAAGACTGGTAGATCTGGCCAATGCAGCCACCCTTTTGAAAGTGAGTCTCCGTTCCATCAGGACTTCCATGATCACTCAAGTTACTTAATACCCTTTTTTTTTCTGCGTCCACCTTCACTAAAAAGATTAACAGCTATCAGATGTTTAATGCAATTAACAGCACTGTTGAAAGGGGAAGAACTGAGAGTAGAAGAGAAGGAACAGATTAGGGAATGCTCCTTCAATTAGACATTTTCAGCTTGGTTGGGCCTGATGAAAATCACCCTGGAGTACTCAGGGATATGGCTGAGGCAATCATCGAGGTGTTTGCAGCTAAAACCAGCTCTCAGGCATCTGTGGTTGGATTATCCAGTTTGGAGATTATCTGTGCCACAGATGCAGAGCTAGCTAGGGTCTGACATGGCTCATTAGCACCAGCACCACATGAATAAAGCATTGCATATTTCAGGGTCAGGCTGGGTCTGGAAATAGTCCAACAACTTCCATTCAGGACAAAGTGAAGGCCTTTTCTCTGAAAACACGGCTGGATGTCAGCTGACTGTGTACACCTGTACCTGTATCATATTCCCTCAGAGCTCCTGGAGGACAATCAGCTTAGGCACAGTGTGAGGGAAGTGCTATGGGTCATTTCAAACCCACTCGTTATGTCCATCCAAAAAGCCGCATCTAACGTGAGTCCAAATTAAGTCTAACTGGATCCAAGCTAAGCCTCTAAAAAGCCTTGAGCCATCCCTGTTCTGTGTTCTCATAGACCTGCATGATTCCCTATATCCATCATCCAGAGTGTCTCAGCTCTCCTGAGGCTCCAGTGGGGAGCTGATGGTATCTTGGAGGATTTATGAAGCTACAGAAGACTGGAAAAGAGGTAAACATTAAAAGACCTGGTATGGATCAGATCAAAGTCCTTAAAAGGCTGAACAAAAACATTGCCTGTTGAACTGTGGTGGGTGGAAGAAACTCAGATGTAAAGTAGCAGCCCACAAGGGTTGGCCAAGAGTAAGTCACACTAAAAAATGTTAATTTCTTTCTACATTTTGTTCCAACCCTGCCTGTGCCTGTGGGTTTTCTTGCTCCTGGCTACTGGGGTTTTCCAGCATTTGCTAAGGACGCGGGTGATATCACCAGCCTCAGTGCTTGGGTGGTCCTCACTGCAGCCCTTTTTCTAGGAAATGAGATGGCTCGATGGTGCATTTCCTTCCTGGCACTATCCATGCTTCAGCAGGAACCTTTTCTGATGCACCTTTCCGAAATAAAGGGTCATTTTACTGCTTCTTTTTCTTGACTGGTGGAATATTAAATGTTACACCAAGCATTAAAAGGGTTTTACCAAATCATGACAAAGTATGAGGAGACAGAAATGTTTAAATAAGGTACCTAAACAACCCTGCATCTTTCCCATAATTACTCTAGAATAAGAAAGAAAATTAAATACCCTCCTTAAAGCATCTTTAAGTAGCAATTTAATTCTAAACTAGATTTGTGTAGATATTAGGGTTCCTCTGTTACAACAGCATTCCCCTTGTACAGTAAGTAAGCATATGGCACCTGGTTGGGAAAGGTTGTAAAGGCATTGTATACGTGTGCTTGCATACCCTGAGATAATTTTATATTCATTTAGAAGAACAACACCTACTAATCCAGACTTTGCCTGGAAGTATTCACTTCACAGAATCACAGAATCAGCTGAGTTGGAAGGGACATACAAGGATCATCGAGTCCAACTCCTGGCCCTGCACAGGACCATCCTCAAGAGTCACACCTGAGAGTATCTCTGAGAGTTTCATCCAAATGCTTCTTGAACTCTGTCAGGCTTGGTGATGTGATCACTTCCCTGGGGAGCCTGTTCAGTGCCCAAGCACCTTTTGGGTGCAGAACATTTTCCTAACATTCAACCTAAACCTCCCCTGACACAACTTCAGGCCATTCCCTCGGGTTCTGTCACTGATCACCACAGAGAAGAGATCAGTGCCTGCCCCTCCTCTTCCCCTCACAAGGAAGGTGTAACTGCAATGAGGTCTCCCCTCAGTCTCCTCTTCTCCAGGCTGAATAGACCAGGTGACCTCAGCCACTCCTTATACAGATTCCCCTCAAAGCCCTTCACCATCTTTGTTGCCCTCCTTTGGACACTCTCTAATAGCTTAATGTCTTTCTTATATTGCTTAAAAGCAGTAGGGATTTAATAACAGACACACCTTCCAGCAAAAAACTCTCTGTGAAAGGCTGATATGCTGCCCCCCACGCTTTTCAATTCACATATTCTCTGCATGCCACATCCAAGAAACTTCTTTTTCTGATTCACTAATACAGAACAGTGATCACTTTGGTATTTTCCAGTCCTTAACTGATCAACACCTTATGTGTCACATACCTGAAGGGAAGCTGAATTACACCTATGACTCAGATTTTTCTCTTACTATAATTATATACCTCCAGCAGAAATGGAGGTTTCATGACTTTGTCACTGTGGCTAATGAATGTGTCTGAGTGCTGACAGTGATGTGAGTTATCCATCCACCTGTCTCCTGGCTATTGGAGAGACATTGGAGTGACTCATCTCTGGGGTACCAAGTCACATCAGCTCCTTTACACATGTTTCTTCTTGTTTCTTTCCTCTTTGAATTTTGCTATGTATGAACAGGAAAATCTGAGACAATCAATCCCATGATTACATTTTAAGGCAGATTAAGTGACTCAGTTAGAGGATCTCACCTCACTGCAGATGCCAATAGTGCAACCATCTGTGTCAGAGCTGCTTGCTCTGGGCTCCCTTTTAGTCAGTGGAGGGAAATAAGGCCCAATTCATCTTCACTAAGTTAAATTACCAGCATTACCATGAGACAAACCATGTTAAAAAACTGTGGGTTCCCTTGCTCCTTCCCTGACTCCTGAGACAACCTGCACAACATACTCTGGCATTGACGGCTACACTGCGGGTAACCTGCAGTGATGGATGATGCATCCTGCCCCAGGTGGGTCACAAACAAGTGCACGTGTATTTTGAGATCTGATGAAATCACCTGCTCTGTCAGCCAGCTGTAGTCTTCCACCCCTCTCTACATGTCTTACTGCACTTCCTTTTATTGTATTTTTGCTGCATAGACAGTATTTTGGCAGATACACTGAACTAATTGGCATAGGGAGGTATCACATGACAACTACAGGGCAAAATGAAGTTCTTTTATGCCCATATAAAAGAACACATTATCTGTTGAGATAAAATGCTCTAGGCAGCCTTTCTCTCTGCTCCACCCTCAACTCAACACTGACTTCTAGTCTAAGTAATATACAATCAAAATTTACACTTTTATCAGAATAAAATGGACACCTTTCAGCCTCAAGTCTCCTTGGAAAGCCCCTCTGGACATGTTGGACTGAGTCAGTTGTGCCAGTTCTTCAGTTCTCCAGTGTTGAGGCTATTCCCACTATGGAGTAAAATGGGAAAATCCCAGGAATGCCAAGGACATAAAAGCCTGGCACTTCCCAAGGACATGGAATACCCATCCTGCAGTGGCTGCTGTCCACTGTGGTGGCAGGAGATAGCACAAGGTGGTGGCAGAACCTTTGAAAACTGTCCTATAAACTGACATGAGTCTGATTTGACCTTTAGCTTTGCTGTGATTTGCACTGTGGTGCAGCAGCCTGGCACTGCAGGCAGTGCACCTGGGAGCCCACGTGTTGAGCTGGGTGCCTACCAGCACTGATTTGGTCTTTCAAAAAAATAATTGCTATTTTGCCAATCTATGGGTTTACAGACCTAGTTTCAAAAGAGGCAGCATAATATGTTCCTTTCAGGATCTGAAATGCTCCTTTGGATGGTTTCCCTGGGGGCTTTTTCATTTATTTATTTTGATTTATACATCCAGTAAAGGGATCGCGTCTAATCCCAACTCTAATGCCACTGGCTACTTTTTAAGTACAACTGTAGCATTGAACACTTTTGCTGAACGCTCCTTCTGGGGAGGAAGAGAGGAAAAAAGAAGAGCCTAGCAACAACAAAAAAGCCATAACATTTTAACAACAGATATTTATCAAATCACAACCAGCCATTTCAGGATTGTAATGAATTTCAATAAAAACAGATTCAAAGAAGGATTAAGGCAATTTAAATACAGATAAAAAAGTGCAGCCTAGATAGGTAGGTAAAAAGACAGAATAAAAGTTCCACAGAGTTCACAATAACTTTGCTGTGAAGCCTTGGCCAAACCAAACAATAGGTTTATTCACTGAGGAACACCCAAAAAAACCTCACAGGATGTAATTTCTGAAATGAACCACCCTGAGTGTGGTGAACCCAAATGGACATCACTGTGCTGACAACAACCAGATTCAGACCCAATGACCTCCACTCCTGAAAAGTGCCATCCCACCAATTTATGGCCATGCTGGTTTTGAGCAAGTGGGTGTCAAAAACTACTCTAGTATCATAGTTAGTTGTGATGAATTTTTTGAGTGCCATTTTATAAACATATTTATGTGGGCTTTCTTCCTTCTAGGCCATTAAAAGCCACATCCAGAATAAGATGCTCCATAACCCAGCCTTGCCATTGTTATCCACCATCATGCTCTGGAAGAAAACCTTTCTTCTTGTCTCCCTCTTTGATACAGTCCTGGAGATTAAGATACCTGTGAACTGCAGTTTGCCTCCTGATGATAATGAAAGCTCCAGCTGGTGCCCAGGGCCAGGGATGCCCTCCTCCCCCTCCTGATTCCACTGCACCTTGCAGGGGCCACAGCTCTGCCTGCTACTGATGCCCTTGCCAGTAGTATCAAAGCGATGTTTTACAATGTGATAAGACTGACAAAATATTTCAGCTGTGGGTGAAAAATACCAAAGTGCTGGATGAGAGCAGAGCGGTGCAGAAGGTCCTCAGATCTTTCCTTCTGGCCCCTTTGAAATGATTCACTGCAGGGCCCCATCCTGGCAGAAAAGTCAGGAGCTGGTGCTTAGAATTTTTCAGGAATGTCTCTATTAGTTTTAATGGCCAGGCATAAGTGCAGCACAGGTTTTGAATCAGGAACCTGGAAAGTTTTGACAAGCTCTATCAAAACTTTTGCAGTTCATCTCAAGGACTAACATTACAATAAATGTCATTGTCTAGTTTATAGTCGTAATCCTGGAGCAAGAGCTGACGATTGTTAATTTTATGCTTTCTTTCTTTCTGCTTACTCATTATGTCAGCATATTTCATTTCTGCTACGCTTTCTGAAATCAATCTTCATTTTAATGTATAGTTCCCTATTGCCTTTTTTTCCAGTAAACAGCTGAAGATTTAGTGTTGGCCTCTAACACACTGAATCCATTTATGGTAGTTTACATAATCAGATTTTCAGTGCACTGTAAATCTGTCTTTAAATGCTTGCATTGCTCCAGGACTAAACTGGTTAACTTTCTGAACTGTTTTTCATCATTTGTGTACACTTCACCATTTTAAGGAACAATTAAGATCCTATTTTGGTGGGGCTCTAGCACCTTTTATGTGTCGTTGATTATTTTGTCCCCAATGGGGAATTTCTACAAATGAATATTGTATTTCAGAATAACAACTACTTTGGTCATAAATATCTTTTAAGCTACTAAATGTCAAAATTTCTTGCAGCAGTAGGGTAATTCATCTCTTGAATATAGTGGTTGACTTTTGCAATTAAACAAAGTGATGAAATTTCATAGGGAGGAACAAGCAAAACTAGCCAAAATGTTAACATGCAGATGGGTGGTGAACCTATGAAGCAGCTCTGATGGGAAGCAGAAATGTGCTCCCACAGGCTGCTTGTGGATTCTCCTCATGGATGGCACCCTGCTTTTAAGCTGTAACAAGAGCAAGACACAAGCCCATGTGCAGGATGCTGCAGTCAGGGCTCTGAGTTGGTTCCTTCCCTTCATGGAGGGCAGGACTCCTTCAAGCACACTGGTTTACTCTGCTGTATCCTTTGCCAGTGGGACAAAAGAGCAAGCTGTAAGCCCAATGCAAGGGCTTGAATAAGCCACCACAGGAGCCTACCCAAGTTACTCAGGGATGTGTTGCTTCACCACTGTGGGTTTTAGGAGGCTTCAGCTGAGTCATGGCTCAACAGACACATGTGCCACCTTCCCATGAAGAAAGTGGAGAGTGAAGCCCTTGAACAGCTGCCAGCCAGGCTGGAGTGTGGGGATGCAGGTGGGGCTTGCTTGCAGGGGTGGGTTTGACTGGCAGCTCATCCTTCCCTGAAGCCTGATGTTTCTTCCTCTCCAGCATGAGGACAGTTCTACAGAAGTGCAACCCAGTTCACAAGCTAAATTGCTAAATTGCTTACAGTAAATCAGGAATATTTTCTTATAAGGAAACACACTGACTTTGGTTCATACCTTCTCATATAAAGCAGACTCAATAACAAGTACTTTGGACTTGGTTTATAACATTGGGATGTTATTAAAACCTTTTGGAAGCTGAACTGTGTGTGGAGAGTGGAGAAAATTGCACATGGATGTCGCTTGTGAGTGTGGACAGATGTTAAATACAAAATATCCAAGTTTGAGGCTGGGAGATAACAGCTTTCCAATGCCACAGCTGGCTTTGGTTGTTCCCTTTTTTGCAAAGAGATAGCATTACCTTGCAGAGCTAAGGGTCAAGGAGCAAATGATGATATGGATTTAACTGGAGCAAATCCAATATGAGTCAACCACAGCTGGGTAAGTATCACTTTGTTTACCTTATACCAATGCACAGGATTTAATCAAAACAGCCAAACAAATGCCTATTTTAAAATATCTGGTCCTGGTAAAACCCTACGTTTATTTTGGAGATTTATTTTAGACACATAGAGTTGCCTAGATAAGGAGCTAACTGGGAAAAGAAACAAGTGGTGTGGAAGGGACAAAACAGAGGAAAGGAAGGAGCCAAGTCTGAAGTGAAAGCTTGGTGAAAATAAGTCAAAATATTTGTACCCCTGGAAACCAAATGAGAAAAAAACCTGACAGAGGCACCTAAGCTGTAAAGGGTTTAGATGGCCCATGTGGACAGCAAACACTGCTGTCCCTGTCAACCTGGTGCCAACTGCATAGTGATATTTATGGCACTACAAGATTATTTTGTCTTCTATAACTTAGGAACAAAAACACAGGTTAGAAACTGTGGCACCAGCACATTATTAAAGTTATGAAATTAAATACTCCAGAGGCTGGAGGTACTAGGAAGAAGCATGTTTGTGCTCTCTGCACATGTTCTCTTGTTGAGTGGCCTTTAACCACACACAGGACTCACACCAACAGCTCAGGCTCAGCTGAGTTTTCTCCAGTGTTTGACCTCACAGACACCTGTCCCCTGTAACTGTGGGCTGTGACACTCTGCTGAGTTCAGCAGTGCTGGCAGGTAGGAAAGTTGTCCGGGAAGGACTTGGTGAATTTATGGAGCTTTCAGGGCTGGACAGCCCCATAGCTGTTGAGTGTTAAATTGCCCTGTGAGATACAGATACAAGTTCTACCTAAACCCTTCAGTAGTTTCTTGTGCTGGTGCCTGGGACTTTGTCCCTAGAACTGAAAAAGAGAAAAAAAAAAGGCACATTTTTTAATTGAGAGTATATGATCCTTATTGACTGGGAGCAACACCATGAAGCCAAGCAGGTCAGCATCCAGCAGTCCCTGAGCTGCCCACTTTACTCCCCTGTTCTGTATGTTAAGCCATAACTTTGCCCTTATAGAACAACATCCCAATTTCTTCCTTGCATTGGTTCAAGCTGGATGTAACTTTGTTCTCTATCTGTGGGATGTGAACTGTGCTAAGGAGTAGTATGTTGTAGCTAGGGCTATGCACGCTGCTGTCAGGGTGGCCATGCCCACAGTCCTAAGGGTGCTGCTGGTAGGTGGGGTCCAAGTGGAAATTTTGATTCCTCACTCTACCCTGTTTGCTGGAGTAAAAACTCATTTCTTGTAAAGGAGTCGTATGCTGTTTGAGGTGGTCTCTGGAAGACTTTTCAATGTGATTGGGGCATAACAGCTGGAAAAGACCATCTGCCCACAGAATAATTATTTATTCCAGAAGGGGCATCAGAGGAACGGAGATAGTTTTTACTATCTGTTCATATCAGGAGTGTTTCTAACCAGATATGGGTTTCAGCTAGATTCCCAAATTCACATACACTTGAACTTCTTGGTTCAAAGTAACCCAAATCAGGCTGCATGGTCAGGGACTGAATATTCAGTCATGGTCATGGGCAAGGCTGAATATTCAAGTTCCTTGAATCAAGGAAGAAGAAAGATGGGCTTGGTTAAAAACCTGTGTGTGCAAGAGAGAAAGATGGAATTGGTAACTGTGTTGTGTAGCTCTAGCTTCATTCCTGTTTCCAGCTCCAGTATACATAGAAAGGCTGTTCCCAGCTTTCCAAATCAGGCAGACACCATGTGTTCATGGATTTGAATAGTTACTGTGTGCAGAGTGCTCCAGCTGAACATCCATAAAGTCAGTCTCCTTTTGTGGAATACTTTGATACAAGGGGACTGGCTGCCTTGGGGGATCTCTAATAAGCCATGTTTATCATGAGGCTGCTGGTTGCAATCTCATCTGTGTAGATTGGTAGTGGGGATGTTACATGAGTGATTGTGGTATTTGCATTTTTGCACACATGGAAAGGTGGAATGCACATCGCTAAGTGAGGCTAACCCTGAAAATCAGAGCTGGAAGGAAGGAATGTGGGAAGGAATTTCCCCTGATGTGAGAAATGTGGATTTTGATAAGGGAAGCGCCATCAGTCATTGCCTCATGAGCATGAAATATATTCCTGATACTGCATAAATGTAGGAGGCTTTCTGGTATGATGATGACAAAGCAATGGTACCCTTTTATAGGATCTTTTATAGGAAGCACCTGAAAGGACTTAAGCTGCAGCTTCCCAGGGTGCTCAGCCACTCAAGCAGCTGCTTGTCTGGGAAGAGGACCCCTCAAGCCATGCACTAGGGCCCAAAGATTAAAACATCTGCCCTGAATACACAGGAAGGGAGTTGGTGCTGAGTGAGGGATGTGCTGCTGGCAGATTGGGTTTGGAGCTCTTTTCTCACCATATGTATGTTGAAACACCACATGTACATCTTGAAGAGCCTGTTCTACCTAAAAGAAAGAAAGAAAAGATGTCAGCTGGATGTCCTCCATGCACATTCTCTTAGATTCTCTGATCAGATAATAAATACATTGGTCGGCAATAGACTTTGCCTTTTTACAATATCCAAGACTTAAATTAGATATTACTGGTCTGTAAATTTTAAGGTAGACTGTTGAGGTAGAATCAGGATTGGACCTACTCAATCAGAAATACATCTATCAACAAATTCAGGGCAGGGATTTCAAAAGAATGAGATAAAACACAGGCACTGTGACAGTATTTGTGCTCCTTATGTTTGCTGAGCCTTCAGGGTTCCTCTTTTCTCCCCAGCCAGAAGATTCTAAAATTTAACTTTTAGAGTGGAAGTAGAAGTGCTCCTGTAATTTCTTGACACTTTTAAATGCATGTGTAAATGTGATTTTTTAATTAACGATGAAGCTGAGCAGTTTGCTGAAGATGTCTCAGTTCTAGTTTTGAAGTCGTATTTATAAACAAATTGCAAATCTCTTCAAATCCATAATTATCTGTCGCAGCTGATGAGCACTGAAAATATCTTCCACGATATTGTTAACCATTTAGAGCTGTTTAAGCTGTGAGTTGTTATACCTTCGTAACTTCAAACAGGGAACGTTAATATGAAGTTTATATTCACCACATGACTCTGAGAACTAGATTTAAGGGAAACAGCAAACACTGTGAAACTGTGATAAAATCTGGAGAGCTGGTGAAAGCATACTTGCACAGACAGTGTAGAGCCAAGTGTGAGACACCCTGTGCATTCCTATGGGTTATTCCTTAACAGGAATGGCAAGCTGAAAATGTTGGTTGGCTGCCTCAAATGCCAGCTGTGCCCACAGGCTCATCTCTCTTCTTACCCCTGAGAACATCAAAACATGCTGAATAACCTGTGGGGATCACTCCTTCTAGCGGTGGCAGGGGAGTTGGGAGATGGGAAGGTGGAAGATTGTAGCCAGCTCCTCCATATATAGGTTATGCCTGGAGCAGCGAGTGCGTGCCCGATGCACCCCCTGACACACACCTCCAGAAGAACCAGTTACACAGTCATCAGAGCTGTGGCACCATTTCCTTACATTTCTAAATCACTATTCATATAAATGGCAAAAATGTTGTCCCAGCTCTTGGATTTTTGACCAACATGAAGACTGTGAGAAGGGTGAGTGCTGCCGTTCTCGGTGTCCTGCCCCAGTGCCCCTCAGGAGAGATCCTCTTTGTCTCTTCTTTCAGGATGGATATTTGGAAAAAACCTTTCTCTCAGTTCCATCTAATCTGGCTAATGCCACACCTCTGTCACCATAGTCACCCATGGATACTCTGACCAATTGGCCAGATGTGTCCTGCTAAGCGTGCTATGCTGTTGCAGCACCGTTCACTTATACCCTTAATTAGAAGCGGGTGAAAATATGGCTGCTGGTCCAGCAGCGACAGTGGGAGATATAAACAAGGGCTACAGTGTGATTTGATCCCTATCCCTGAGCCTGGCACGGCCCTGGACAGAGCTGGGATCTGAGAATCCATCCTGCAGGAACATCATTTCATGAGATCTTATGTAGCTCACACTGGTGACATGTCCTTGTGCAATATGGGCTGCTCCAATCTATCCCTTTGAAGACTGTCAAAAAATAAACTATGAAATGTGTTGCTATGTATTTAAAAATGGAATTACAGAAACAAATTGCATCTCATAACAAGGATATTTCTGACAGGTATATTCTTCAATTAATGCTATTTGGTCATGTGGTAATAAAGTAAAAATGCCAGCACAGTCTCCTTCTACAACCTCACTCTTAAGACTTTTGGTAGTAAAATAACTGAGCACTTCAAGATAATTTCCCCCAGCTAATTCTTGGCCTTGAGTATGCTGCAGAAAACATCACAGTGTGTCCAAATAATGAGAATTACTGCTGGCAGTACAAGGAGGAGCTCAGCATCAAGGACAACATCCAGTTTTATCAGGCTCCCATGTAGCCCTGTTGAAGATAATAAAAAGAGACTACTCCAAACAGAAATTTTTGTTCATCTCTAGTGTTTAAAACAATAATCTCAAAAATGGTCCTGAAGGCTCAGGGATGGCAAAGACCTTTGCATATAATAAATATTTTAATAGCTCAGCTTCCAAATTTATTCCTGGCAGACAATACATATTTTTTCCCCCTCACTTTGTTTTGAACCCTGGCTGTATTTATTTTGGGATGAGGAGAACTGCATGATGCTTCTTCATTCCAGAGACCACAGTCCAGTGAAGCGGATGAAGCACTAACATTAACAGTAGTGGCACTCCTTGTTCCTCCTTTAGTTTATCTCCTGTGCTAGGCTGAGCAGTATAATCTTCTCTCTTAAGCCTTCCAGGCAGGAACCAACCCATGGAACCCTTGATTTCTCAGACTGAGCCTTCCCCAGCTCCTGCTGTGGGAGAGGAGCCATGGCACCCCAGAGCTGCACAGCTCAGAAAGCACACAATGGCAGAAGGAGGGAACCAAGCTCTTTGCAGTGCCAGAGCATAAGACATTTCTTCCATGAGGCAAATGTGGGTTTGTGGTTCAGGAAAATTTTTGGGACCTGGCTTTCTATTCCCTGGAGTTTTTAATTGTAAACCAAAAGCCATACACAGAACTGCTTGAAGAAAAAGGAGATGAAGTCTTAATTTTAGAGTAAAAAATGCATTTCCAGATGGAGTTTGTAGATTTGAGACCTAAAGCTGTGGTGTGTGTTAATACACCCAAAGTGGTGGCACAAACTTCTTTTGCAGAGACAGCAAAGCAAGGATGAAATGAGCCCTTGCTGAAGGCAGCAGCACAACTCCTGTGAGCCTCAGGGAACTGAGCTTTTCTTTATCAGTCGACATGGATGAAGATCAGAGGCAGATGAAGTTCTCAGTCATGTTTCTAGTGAAGCACAGCTTTCTCTGGCTAATCCGTGAGCCAACACCACATCTCCTGCAGCCCTGTCCGAGGGAAAACTCCTACCTCTGCCACTTCTGTTTTCCATCCCCTGGGGATGAGTTCAGGGATGCTGCCCAAAGTGGGACCTCGAAGTGAGATGGAGATGGAGGGGGCAGAGAGTAACTCACAACAACTCTGCCCTTCCCACCTGCAAAGCCGGCGTGTCTCAGCTTTCCTCACCTTTCAGTCCATGTGTGGAAGCAGAGGGAAGTCTTGACCATCACCCTCATGTCTGGTTGGCAAAGAGGCAAGAGCCCTTCTCTCACAGGCTGTCAAAGGGCAAGGCAGGGAGCAGGATCCCACTCAGTGCCATGAGGATAATGAGGGAAGAGCATTTGTGTAGGTCAAGTTAGTTCATAATTATTTTCTGGAGGAAAAGGGCAAAGTAATCACAGTTTGGAGCAGGGCTGGACTGCATTATCAATCAATTGGTAAGGGCCAGAATGATCCTGAGGCTTCATCTTCACCAGCAACACTGAGAAAAGAAGCAGTGTGGCCGCTGCCACCACCCCTCCATCAATCTTTGCTGCTCCTGCATCTTCTCCTTCTGCCAGAGCAGCTACTCTGTATGTGGTGAATCAGATGAGAGGATACAACTCAGCAAAAGGCTGGATTTTGGTGTTTGTTTTTTTCCAGAAAAAAAACAGTGGGTATTTTTGAGCTGTGTGCTGGCCCAGCATGCTGCGGCAGGAAGCAGTCAGCTGCACACCAGTCCCGCAGGGATTTCCCCCACTGTCCCCAAACTTGTCTTGTTAGTGTTATCTGGAAGTTCAGGGCTAAGGGCACAGCTCTGTCTCCCTGTTTCCTTCTGCATGCTTGTGTGTCCTCTGCCTATTGCACATGCAGTTCCCAGCACGTGCTCCAGATTCAGCATTTGCAGCTTGCTAACTCCCTGCAAGTTTCTCTGATGGGGATTCAGAAATTATCTGACCATGCACTTTGATACCCAAGACAAATGTTTCCCTTGTCTGCTGATTTTTCCTTACCTGTAAGATTGTAAATGGTTCTTCTGTCCACACGGAGTGCTGGCCCATTGCTTTAAGTGGGCTCTGTGATGTATCCTGAGACTGTTGCTGGTCCACAGCCACCTGTCAGAGACTGAAATAGTTAATGGCTTAAACACTGTAAGATCACCAAAAGACTTTTGTCCATTGTAGCAAACTGAAAAGAAACAGCAAAGCCTACCATCCCTGGCTATGCCCAGCTTGAAAGGACCTTCAGATCGGATAAGTGGGTGCCACTGTCCAACTATCCCAGGTGCAGAAGGATGTCCATACCTGAAACTACAAACTGGATTTCCAGGTAAGGGAAGAGGCTGATAAGAGGCAAATCCTGTGAGGTGGGATAGTCCTTATCATGCCAATGTTCTCCCTTACATGATGACTCTGCTGTAAACCTCAAAGACATTTTGCATCAGGCCTGGACTAGTCATCTCAAATGTTGGACCATGATGGACCATGGTCAATGCTGAGTCTTAGAAGGTGTCAGAGGCTTGTAACATGACCTGCGACACTATCCATTGTAAAACTTCACACCTCTGAGGAGGTACAAGCATTCCCAGCTCGAATGGACCAAGACCATCACTTTGACAGGACTGTGACCACCCGTTCAACCAACAGACATGGAAGCTACAATGACCAAATTTCATCACTGGATTGAGTGGGTGGTGACCTTCTTTTTCTTTCTTTCTTTTCCTTAGCTATTATTTTTATGCTGTACTCTTTATATATTTCCTTAGGTGTTATTTTTATGCCTTAATACTACTGTGGTCTTTATACATTTCCTTAAGTTGTTATTTTTATTCTTTAATATTGCTGTATTACTATAGATGATAACAACCAAAACAGCAACATGCCTGTTTACTTTTGAAACAAAATTGTTCTAAAATAAACCCTATCTATATATGTTTAGAAACACTGATTATTCAGTGTCATTTCACTCTAATTCACCCCAAGGGATTTATTAACAAGAACCCGGGCTACACTCCCTTTCTGGGGCAGATTATAACACCACTGCAAAAAGAAATGCTGTAAAGTGCAGACAGCTGCACTCAGTGTATCATTGTGAGGATGTGCAGGGGCTGGACATGGGGCTGAGTTTGGGGAGATGCCCCCTCCCTTCCCATGTCAAGGTACATGCTGCCTGCAAGGATGCAGGGTCTCGTTCCACAGAGAGTGGAGGAGATTGGCAGGGAGAAACTCTGGGAATGAGGGGAGGAAGGACACAGAGCAAGAAGGGGCGCTGGGGCAAGTGTCACAAGGGGAGAGTGTGGTTTGAGGGATGACAGGGGTAGAATGGGCTTTGGAAAAGGGGCAAGAGGCCCAGGGAGGGAGACTGAAGCATGGGATGTTGGTGTGGGATGTTATGGGTGAGGATATTTGTTGGGTTGGTGGTGGTTTGCGGGGTGTGAGTGGTTAAACATGAGGGTCTGTTACAGAATCACCCAGGCCCAAGACCTGGGGAAGAAAACTTCCCAGCTTCAAGTCCAGCAACAGGGTGGTTTCAAGGGACTGTAATTATTTTTCCTCACTGGGAGTTGCCACTTCAGATGTTGCAAGACCCCTAGGCACCTGCACATACGCTCCGCCATCTGGTCCATGCCTGAGCCCAGAGCTCATTATCTGCAGGCAGAGGGCAGAAACAGGCTCTGTCAGAGTGTTGGGATGGCATGATTGCAGCCATCAGCCCTGTGTCATGCCCATCACAGGTGGAGGCTGAATGCACAGCAAGGGCTGTGATGGGCCTGTCACCCTGGTGGGGACTGAGCTCCAGGCATGAGGATGGTGCAGCACAGGGCTGACCTCTGCTATCACCTCCTGGCACCAATCCCAAATCTTCTGGCTGACTTCTGCACCCAACCCAGCATTTTGTGTGTCTTTCAGGAACTGACAGGCTTTGAAACTGCAGCTTCCTCACTTGGATGGGTGATGATATGATGAGGATGACAACTGTGCTGGAGGGAGGGATTTAATGCACCCCCTCAGCGCTGTATTAATCACAAAGGTCACATCTATTAACAGACAGAGCTGTAGTGTGTGGCAAGTGAGTCACATGTTACCAGCTTCTTGTTTCCACCCAGTAATTCATGCTAAAAGAGAAACAGTGTAGGGTCAAACAAATTCTCTGGCACCAGAGGTCTCAAGGCAGAGAATGTTGCATCCATCCACTGGTTAGCAAAAGCAGTAAGCAGAGGGGGGAAGCTACCAAAAGAATTTACCTATATAAATTATTTACTTAAATTCCCCAAGGGGACATGAGACCAAGAAGTGTAACAAGAATCACTCAGAGAAACTTTTCTTCTACTGCCTTTGTATTTACAAGGACAAAGTTATGGCAGACCTTGCCCCCATGTGAGCTTTCTAACAAGACCTCCTCAAACCACATATTGGACATCCACGTGTCACTGCCTGTCTACACAAGCCTGAGTAGTGGAAATGAAATGAGAAAACTCAATTTCTGCTAAGGAACATGTCCGTAGGGCAAGGCTTGGGTTGCTGCCTGAGAAAGAGTTGGCAGCAGCCACCACGGCTGTAGGAAGAGGTTACCTCCCTGGTGGTGGTACAACTTTTAGTGCTGCTGTGTGGTAAATGATATCAGAGATCTCAGCTAGCTGAAAAATACCTTTTTTAATTCTTATTCTTCTTCTTTTTTTCAGCCAGATCAGTTTCCCAGGCCACTTCATGGTGCAGCTGCATGTTGACTTCTGATGGCATGACATGAAAATAGCACAAAAATAGACTAAAGGCACAGATGGGACAGACTCTTTCAAAAGAGAATGCTCACCAGACTGCAGCTGAATGACCTCTGAGGCTCCTCCTTCCTAACAGTTAGCAGCAGCCTTGTTAGGCAATGTACTCAGCAGTGGTGAGGCTTTGCACTGGGGGAGATCTGCCCTTCTTCCAAACATCTGTCTTCCCATGCCAGCTTCCCCTCCCCACTGGACATGTGCAAGAGGAACAGATGTGACAGGGAAGACAAACAGGAGGATGGATACTGCAAAGCTGCTTGAGACCCACAGATGTAACCTCTTGCTGCCAAAATGCATCCTTGAATAGTGGGGATCAAGGGGTGGTCTGTGCAGAGATGTCCAGCTTTGCAAAGTGGGTATCTGAGCAGCATGCAGGGGAGTAAACGTGATACAAAGGTACACAGGGCGATGTCAAACTACAGTGTCAGAACCAAATTTCTGCTGAAAAGAAGAAACAACCTGTATTGCTGAGGGCTGGTAGCATCAAGCTGAAGAACAGGGCCAGGTGGAGTGAATGAGTCAGATGTTTGTAAAGGTCTTCATGAGGTGTGGTGTGTCCATCTGTGCATGCTGTCCTGGGAACACTGGAAGAAAACTGAGAAATCCTAAGAAATTGTGTGAGAAATTACACTCCTTAGGTCTGAGAGGCTGGTTTCCTTGCAAGCAATATGCTTGACAGGAATCTCTCTGAGCCCTAAGCTGAAGGACATTTTTCAGTGAGCTGTTTCCTTGTGCATTTCCCAGTGCACAGCTGATGTGAACAGACATGTCACGTCACAGCCTGGAACGATTTCCAGTCTCAGTGCAGGTCAGCAGCTATGCCATGTCTGCACAGCAATTTGGCACATTTCTAGTTTAACCCAGTTAGTCAGATTGGCTTCTTAAAAAGATTTCTTTTTTTCAGCACTCCAAGAAAAGCATTTTGCTTCAGCTGAAAGAATAAAAGACTCTTCTCTGAAAATACTGACCATAATGTGAGCACTTATTGAGTTACTGCATGTAGGAGTCGTATACCAAACAAAGCAAGATCAGTCCTACAGAAAAAACACAACCTCAGAACAGGAAAGGCTTATTTCAGGGTCATTACCCAAAATAATTGTTGTCTGTATGAGAAAAAGTTATGAGATTTAGGAATATCCCCTGGAATGTGAAGTATTCCTCAGTTTTGGGAAGAACCATATTTATTTTGCTGATTGATGGATAATCAGGGCTTTGAGTGAGTAATGAATAGTGGTTCCTTCCATTTAAAAGGAACACTTGGAGATGCTATTTTCTAAACTCACATACCCTTAAGGAAAATAGAAACTCTTGGCCTTTTGGGGAGCTTTGCAGCTTGCCTTGGGGCCATGACTCTGTAACTTCTCCCTGCTGGATTATACCACATTTGAAGTGGAGGCAACACTGTTTATTTCAAAGTGCTTATTAAAAAGATTGAAAAAACACTCTGTGCCGTGGGCAATACCTACGTAGCAGTTATTATTTAGGATCTTGCAGACTCTGCAAAGGAATATCTCTAAATTCCAAATTTACTTGGATCTGATCAGGATTGAAACCATTCTGATCTGGCTGATAGACAACCAACAGATAAATTGCAAATTCTGCCTGTACAGACTCACCTGTGCTGTGTCTCCTGTTATCTTGGAGATATTCTTTGACCCTGAAACTCTGCACTTAATGGCTTGCCTTTATGTCTTTAGGGCTTGATCTGCTGGAGTCAGTGGAAGCTTTGCTCCTGATTATAGTGGGGCATGTCTGGGCTCAGCCGGAGCATTGGTGGAGTTGAAACTGCAGCTTTTCTTCTGCCTCCTTATCTACACCTTTGGACTGCAGTTTAACTGTGCCAGTTTCACCCAAACCCCTGACTTCACCTCCTGCTGTGCTGCATGCTTCCACCCTAGCTCTGTTTGGGGTCCCCATATTTACTTGAGTCACATCTTACCTGTTTTCACTCCAGGTAAAAACAATTGTGCTGGTTTGGACCATCTAACTGCCCATCTAGTCTGCCTCCAACAGGAGCCACAAGCAGACTCATATCGATCAGGTACTGTAGCTTCCACCTGTTTTCACCTCAGAGGATTTCCCGAATCTGCCGTGGCATGGACTCCTCCAAACATTTGGGTGAACATGTAAGCTCCTTGCATTCTCAGTGTGCTTTGGAAAGGACCTCTTCCTCCTGTTGTTTGCTTTGAACTTGGCTCCTACCAGCATCATTATCTGGTCCCTCACTGTCCTGGAGACACAATCAGCACTCGGTCCCTACCTGCTCTCTCTTGTGTTATTAATGATTTCATAGCTTTCCCTGTACCACGTCCCCATCTCTTTTCCAGCTTGAGAAGTCCTACTCTCCTGTACTGTTCCTTGTACAAAACTTATGTCACACCTTTCCTCATCCTGTTATTCTTCTCTGAATCTTTTCCATCAGTTCTCTATCCTTTTCAAGGGTCCAGAACTGCAGAAAGTATTCAAGGTGTGGGTGCAAAATGGATTTATACAGTCGCACAGTGACGTTTGCTGCTTTATTGGCTTTTCCTTTTGTAGCAATCCCAAACATTTATTTGTTCTTTGGCTGTTGCTGAGCAGTGATTTTATGTTTTCAAGAAAGTGTCTACAGTAGTTCTACCAAGGCCTCCCTCCTGAGAAGCAGCAGTGAGCACAGAAACCATTATTTTTACATGAAACTGGAGCTGCTTGTCCTTAAATGCATTTGTTGCCTTACATCAGTCTAGACTGAATTTCAGTTGCCATTATTTGGGCTGGTCCTTCTCTCTCCTCCTTGAGTTCTTCACCATCTGTCTTCATATTTGCTACTAATAATTCTGTATCATCGTTAAAGTTTTTGACCTCTCTGCTCACCTCCTCTTGCAACTCTCTGCTCTGGCTCCCCTCTGCTGCTCACATCTGCCTTTTCCTTGCTTTCCTCACTCCAAAGACTCACAGTACTCTTCAGATTTCTTCACACGGACCCATCCTCCTTCACATTTGTCATCTGCAGCCTACACCATCCAGAAAAGCCATACCCTTTTTTTTTTTTCCTGCT
>JAWWTY010000037.1:13083061-13096197 GCA_035222235.1 Margarornis squamiger | reverse complement strand
GACCCATCCTCCTTCACATTTGTCATCTGCAGCCTACACCATCCAGAAAAGCCATACCCTTTTTTTTTTTTCCTGCTTTCTACTCACTTTTGCCATGTGGTTGTAATCATGTCAATCAGAGTGGTACCAAACCTTTGATGCCTGAAGGGAGACTGTCCCTGCTGCAAGGCCTGTTGTGAAAGAAAGAAGGGACAGGACAGGATACTCCTGCCAGGCAACCAAAGTAAGGTTTAGGCATTTCCAAAATTATTCATGATGTCATCTTTATTTTTTGAAGGCTATAGAAAATAAAGTTTTGGGTTTTCTGCACAGGAAAAAGAGGTTTTATTATCCTTTTTTGACCCTAGTGGTTAGCCAAAGTTTGGATTGTTTCAGTTAATTCTCCAGTGTCCGGACTGTTTCGAAACCTAGCTGTTTATTTACAAGGAACAGGCACTGCTTTCTTTGCTTAACATGAGGAAACACTTTGCTCACAGCTCCAAGCTCTTTTCCACCAAGTGGTTCATGCACATTGTTTGTACTACCAGCCAATACCTGGCATAGCTCAGCTCCCTCAGAAGACTTGCGTCACGTGCCTGCATTTTGGATGGCGGATCCTATTGTTCTGGATAGTTTATTCCATAAAGGAAGTTAATTGTTCCCCGTTGCCTAGTGAGAATAAATAGGGCTGCAATACCTTCTGTTTCCAACAAGCTTTAACATGATTTATGATAGAAGGAACTTCATAAGGAGCCAATGGTCTTCCACTTGTTGATTTTTCAAGAAGAATACTTAGTTTGAGAACTCTTTTTTTCACTGTTGTCTTTCACCAGTAAAGCACAGTTCGGCTGTGCAGCACCTTCATCCCCTAGACATCCCAGCTCTGTGAAAATCCTGTCCAAGTCAAACTTTGCAGTAGTAATAACATGAAATTCCACCACTGGTTGCAATTTTAGCCAGGCTCAAGACTTTCAGAGATTAACTTCCTAGTTAGGCTTCCCGGTTGAAAAGTCAAAAGTAGCACATTGCAGTGTTTCTTGTTTCCAAGGATTTGTAAGTCGACAGTCTCTAATAAAAAGGGTAGGAAGACAAGGAGTTAATTTGGAAATCAGTGTTGGCTTCAATGACATTCAGAATTTGCCGCATCCTTTCTGCACTACATAAAAAGTTTTCAATAGGTCTGTGCAATTCCAAAAAATGCGTGTGGCAACAACTGACTTCAGCTCCTGGCTCCAGACCTTTGCTTCTTCTCTTTCTCTTTTCCAGTGATTTTTCTCATGGGGATGGAGTGATTTTGCCTTCCTCCATTCAGACTGGTCCATGCTACAGATCTGAACACACATCTCTGAGCACCTGAGGTGAGTGATGCAGGTCTGAGCAAACCTCCTGTAGCCTGCTCACATTTTTATTATGTTGCCCAACATAACTGGTCATAACCACACTCAAACACAGCCTTACAGGCCAGCCAGGGCCAAGGACTGTAATTCTCCAATCCCTGCATGGTGCAACCCAACTCATCACACAGCAGGAGGGGCAGCATCCCTCCTGTAATTCTGTAAGGGATTTTTTGTTCAGTGCTTTGGCTTTTCCTGAGCTATCTGCTAGCAAGACATGCTCTCTGCTCTGCTTCAGAGCAAACAGCAGAGAGGACTTGCTAACAGCAGTGAGGACTTGTTGACAGCAGCCTTCTGCTGCGTATTCTCCACTGCAGTGGACATAAATGCTTTTTCTCAAGGGACAGCAACAATTTTCTTGTTATGGCTGCTGCTTCTCACACTCCACTTTATGAGAGGACATATTTCCAGCTTCATGTGTGCCTAAAGAGCAAAGCCAAAGAAGCCCTCCAGTTGTGAGTGATGTTACAGCATGTTACCTTCCATGAAGCACAGCAGCTTCCTCGCTCTAGCGCAAGTCAGCACGAGTGTGAAATGCCCATGGGCAGCATGATGGGCTGTTACAGGCATCTGAGAGCTTTCTCTTGATTGTAACTTTGGTTATTACTTCTTCTTCAGTTTCTCTTTATCTCCAGCATCTCAAAGAGCAATTGTCTGTCCAGGGAGAGAGTGTCCCAGGCTCCCTAACACAGAGAAAGCATGGTGCATAGACCCTTTTCCACATAAGAACTAACAGTGAGCCCTGGGCAGCTTTCTGCATGCATCACACACATAAGCTCACAGTTAACACAGGCTAAGACAGGGTTGGATGTGTCAGGCAGGAATCATCTGCGTAGCTGGAACTGAGCACACACAACCTCACTAAATCCCAAAAGCTCACGAGTTTGTCTCAATGTCTTCAGTATATCCCCTGTTGCTACGCCCAGATTGACGGGAAGAGGAGAGAACTGGAGCTGGTGCCTATAGAAAATGGACTCTTTCTGCAGAAGCTGTTCCTGACTGCCACCCTCATTGTCTTGCAGAGTACTCTTGTGGCAGGAAAAGCCTGGTACCTGCTAGATTGTTTCTGCCCGAGGAGCTCTGACAGTGTGATCCAGGGCTGTGCCCATGGAATAATACTTCCCCAGCACAGCCCTGATGTTTAAGCTGAGCACTGAATTTAGGTATTTCTGCACAAGGCAAAAGCATGTATGGATGGAATCCTGGACAGACAGTGTTTTGTAAGAATACACCAGCCAGCTCTATACCCACAGAGGGAAGGAGGCTGTGGTGTTACCTGCTGCTTTTAAACCCCCACTGCTGAGAGAGAAGGATGTCAATGGAAATGAGACACCCTGATCTAAGAACAAATGGCTGACATTATCCAGGCTGTGCAAGAGGGCTCTACAGCAGGAAGTGGGATAAGGGCTGGTGTTGCAATGACCTCCAATAGCAACCATCAGCAGCTATTATTTTCCCAGCTTTTCTCTAGTGATCCCAGGCCCTCAGGCATTTACTAACTCCTCAAAAATCCTTTCTTTGGCTAAAATTTGGCACATGAAATAGGAATTTATTAGGAATACTTTTACACCTTTTTCCACTCAAAGAAGTCTGACCATTTTCCATTCTTGCTGTGTATATTCCTATTCTCATTTTGGGGATTCCTTCTGGCTATTGCAAATGTAAAGTCATATTGACATTGCCTTATGTTCTCCCATCTGCAAGACCATTGTTAATCAACTTAGTGAGCTTGTCCCTTGTTAGTCCCTATGTGTCATACAAAACAGGGATCACTATTGTATGCAGTCTAGTTCCTGTTTTCATTTCTTGCTGACTTATCTCCTCTTGAGTGTGGGCTTGCAATAGCTGCTGTGGCAGGCTTATTACCCATAACCTACATCTGCATTTGCACAATAAACTGGAACAAAAGCAGTGGATTAAACATGTTTTTCTGAATAAAAGTGGACTTAACTCTCTACTGACTTTTACTTGGGTGGAACAAGCACAATAACACCATACTTCTGTTTGTCACATCACTGTACATCATGTAAACAGCTCTGAAAAGCGCAGAGCAGCAGAAAGGAATTCTTGGTGGCATCACACAGCTCCAGAGTCCTTTGACTTTCTGAGGTCCAAGAGTCCTTCAGGTACATCTCAGAACTGAGTGGTATTATCTTTTCTTTAAAGTTTTGTAATAATGAAGAGACACGACACTAAAAATGAGAAAAACAGCTTTGACTCACTTGAGCTGGTACAGACCAACGAGTTACGATGAAACCATTCCTTTTATTGGATAATTCTCACGGTCCTCGCTGCAAATACAAAAATGCAGCATGGTTTGTTACATGTTAAGTTTGTACTCCAAAGTATTTTGGTAAAAACTAGTGATCTTGCCTCTCAGATGCAATTAATAGAAATTTCCTATAGCATATGTGATGGAAGTAGTTGCAGTTCCTCAAAAAATAAAGCAATAGTACTCTACACATTTATTTTTCATTCCACTGCTGTCTAGTTTGTCCTTAATCCAATAATAAGCCTTTAGTTTTCTGAGAAAATCTTTTAATATCAAAAAGCTGACAAAATTCACAGTGTTTGATTGGGGAAATAGCTCTGCTTTGGTAGATTCAGACTGCACAGGTCTTGGTACGCAATAACTTAGAGCTTGTCCAAACAGCATTTTTTGCAAAGTTTGGCTTTGCATTTGCAATGCTTTAAGTCACTTGCGCCATTATATCCCTAAATA
The DNA here is from genome assembly GCA_035222235.1 of Margarornis squamiger. NCBI lineage: Eukaryota > Metazoa > Chordata > Aves > Passeriformes > Furnariidae > Margarornis > Margarornis squamiger. Next base: position 13,092,102 of record JAWWTY010000037.1, on the reverse strand, counting down.
GCCACTCTTGGGCCAAAAAAACACCTACAGGTTTTATTTCAACCAGACTAATCTGCTGCAGTTTTAGCAGCAGCTCAACCTGAAGCAGAGGCCAGGAGTCCCCAGTGCAGTGTGGAAGGGCGAAGGACTGCATCAAACTCTGCAGTTAAACAAAATGCTTGTTAATCTTCACCCTTAGTGGGCAGCAAGCGTGAGGGAGTGAGCTCTCATCTGGAAGAGTATTTGGAGAGAAGTAGCAAACATGCTATAAATTAACACCCTTGTTGACTTAATGGAAACCTTCCTGCCTCAACACCAGGGGTACAATTGATCCTTCTTCCCAGCAGTGCTCCCTACCACAGAGGAAATCTGTGTGTGCTGTGGTGGATGGCTGGAAATGAGTGCAGTGCGAGCAGCTGTCCCAGCCAAAGACCAGACCGTGTGCACAGCATTCCCTGCAGCATTGGGTTGTCTGGGTGCTGCACCTGTGCGTGTGCTGCAGCCACGGGGGATCTGCCACCAGGAAGGGCACAGCTGAGATTTATTAAAAGCAACTGTGATATAAACGAATCATAAAGAGCCACAGCACATTGTGGTTCAGCTGGACTCAGCTCACTCTTTGCCTCTGAAGCTTCTTGTTACCGGGAGCCCAGCTACAAAGAAGTGGCTCCTTTCATGCGATCTCCTGCCAGGCTGGGTCACAAGTGCACTACTGAGAGCACGGGTCTACTCCTGTAACTACCACTGGGCCCTCCTCTGCCTCTCCGTGGGAGACATCAGTCCCTCTTCTTTATTATAAGGAATTCTGTGCAGTGAATTGCTAAACCATCCAGCATCTCAGCCATCTGGGAGACAACTATAAAGGCAGCTGCTCTGTGAGCTCTTTCTCATGCCTCTTCTGTGGATCTGCATGTATAATCCCACTGAGGGCTCTGGCCTAGCAGGTTGTTTTGTTACAATCAATGACAAGTTTGCTAGAAGTGAGTGTCTTGCTGTTGTCATTTTATACGTATTTTTGAGGGATGCTGAGTGGTTGGGAATGGCATGCAGTGGGATCAAATGAGGAGGCACGAGGAGGCTCTGCTCTGAATCTGTCTTGGTTAATCCTGACAAATAGTTGTTTCCAGCAGCTTGGTTTGGAGGAGTGAACTGTGAGGATCAGCCCAAAGTTCGCCTTTGCTGTTGAGAGGAGGTATTTTATATAAAAGCCTTCTGCTGTTGCAAAGTGCACATAAAGGGTATTTCCTTCAGCTGGGGCTGAGCAAAGTGAGAAGGAGTAGGGAGAGATGGTGGTGCTCACCTTGCTGATGTTCCCTACAGTAGGTTGCAACCAGGATCTTGTCTTTGCTTGGGTTTTGATATTGCAAATAGCTGTTCCATGTTTGCTCTTTGGCGAGGAAACAAGACCATTTTAAAGAGCACAGCCCAGGCAGCAGATCCTAGTGCCCAAGGGCTGGGTATTCCTGGTGTTGCTTTGGCAGAGGTGAAGAGTAGACTGGGTTTCAGAAGCATGAATGAACTTGCATGTAGACAGCTGGCCTTTTGGAAGCTGCTTTAAAACATTGTGACAACATGCTTTCCTTTCTCTCTTGTACCTCTCCTACCTCTAAAGAGCAGATTTTAGCACATACAGTTTCTGCCCTTGGGCCTGTACATTAAGAGCAGGTCTAATTTTCTGCTGTGTTTTCGCAGTCGCTCTGGATCAATAAGTTCTGCTGCTGCCAGTGTTGTGCCCCATCCTCCCTCCTGTGTGGTGCAGACAGTGGGGAGCTGGTGGGGAGGTGGCCCAAGGGGCAGCAGCCCCTATTCACCATGACCAACTGCACGGGGCAGGGACAGTCCTGGGCTGGGACCCGCACCAAGGAAGGTGTTTCATGGAGATCTCGTGGGGTAGAAGAGAGCAACCAACAGACAGGTGCATTGGTGCTCTACCATGTCAGAGGTATTTCTGGTAGAAAGGAGTTATATTGTTCATGTCAGTGGAGAATGTATAGCAGAAACATCAGCCATGAATGTTGTCTCAGTGTCCCTGGGGTGAATGGCTGTGCCAGCCTGTCAGAAAGAGCTTCTTTGTGTAAGAGAGGCTGCAAATGAAGGAGCAGGACACTCAAGGCAAGAGACATTTTGGTAAATGTTTGAAAAGGAAGAAGCTGATGCAGCATTTCCTCTCTTGAGGAAGAGGCAGCTCAGCTCTCTATGCAGCTTAACTCCATGTGGGTCCTGGAGCCAGTATCGAGTATGGAGCAGGGGTGTTGGCACTGGGAAAACCCAGGTGGGAGAAGAGACAGGCATCCATGACAAGCAACAAAGGCAGGAGCTGCTCCCACCAACACAGCCCCTTGCTTCCCTTGCTGGTTTTCCTCCCCTACTCCTTCTTCCCTTTGAGAAAAAGACTGTAGTTTTGCTTCATATTTTGGGGAGTAGGGAAAATTTGTTCATTGAGCACTAATTTAGCTTAATTTTCCTGTGTTTCTACAAGGAGGGCCTGCACCAGGGCTATTTATAATGACAGTGTTCAATCTGAGGTTGGGTATTCTTGCTGGCTGCAATGGCTGGCAGAAGGTTTGCCCTCTAATCCTACTGCTGCTTTTGCATCTTTCTCCCACACAATTCAGGATGAAATGTTCCTGCTCTGTTCATGGCCTGGTTTTACACTCTGGTTAAACAAGAAAAATACATGTGCTATGTAACAGTGCTTGCTTGTTCTTCATCAGATGTGACCTTACACATATGGAAAGTGTTTTCTACCTCTCTGAAAAAGGAAAAAAGAAAAAAAAAAGAAAAAAAAAAGGTAAAAGCAAGTTGGAGCCATACCAACCTAGAGGTAAAAGCTACTACTAAGATAAAATATCATCCCAATACATCAGGACTAGAGCCACAGGACAAGTCCAGTAGCAGCTCTCCAGCAGTGTGACCTGCCAAGAAATCAGGTGCTGCTGCTGCGGCTGCTGCCATCTAGGTTTGAGGGTTTTTTGAACGATGTTACTTGAAACGTGCCTGTGAGCACAATCTAAAGAGAAAGGCAGGGCAGAGGAGGTCAGTGGGCGGCCCTCCCACCAGCCTGGCTCCTGGAAGCTCCACCTCTGCCTGCGCACTCCCAGCTCCATTGACATACCTCTGTTCGAACAGCTCTCTCCTTCTACCTTCCAGTGGTGCCTTTTCACAGAAACCTCTGCCTTTTGGCTGGTGAACAGGGAGAAGAAGAGCACTTCTTATGGCTTTCTCCACTTGCAGGGATAGAGGCTCTCCAGACCTCTAATGGCATCTTGGTTATCTAAATCCAAATTTCTTTCAAACCTTTTTCTATTGAAATTCTTAATACCTCATGCATCTGATGGCCATGAGGATTTGGCATTTGCAGATACAGAGGAGGAAATACAGTGAAAGGAACCATCTTCTCAGTAACAGTCTCTACTGAGGGCCGTGTTTATGTTAAGTCATGTTCTCACATTTCAGCCCAGTGCACTGTGCCATCCATGCCACCAAAATACACAGTGTGGGGTGTTTTTCAGTGGATTCCACCTTTGTGGACTTTTCCTGATTTCTGGCTGCTGCTTGGATCACAAAAGTGCCCAGGTCCAGACCAAGCCTTGCTTCTCTGATGGGCTTCTCCCATGTTGCTGCCCGTCAAGGGTACCCAAGAGATTGTTTTCACTGGGAGGTGCAACCACTGTTGCAATATGGGGAAAAAATGGCAATGCCTCCAGATACATTTGCTTTTTAAGCTTTTGCCTGCTGTTCTGGCAGGTACCTAGTGTGTGCCAGTAGCTTTCAAATCCTCCTGCTCATCAAGGCATTTCTTCCCCCACCTGCACCAGGCTGGCACTGCCTCATATTTTGGCAGTGTGAACTCCTGCATTGGCACAACCCCCATAAGGATGTTAATTTTTCAGGCACCACTTGTGCTGTTTCTTGGCCTAGTCCTTAACTGTGTGAACAGCAGTGATATTAGGCAGTGTAATAGTCCCCTCCTATACTTCAATAAGGATGTTTCCATTGCAAAGAGCAATACCATGACAGGTGACTTTTCAATGCCTCTTTTATGAAGCAACAAAGAGAAGGAGAATTTGCCTTTAAAGACATAAAACTGCCCATCTGAGTGGGTGCACAGCAGCATGGCAGCTCCTGGCACGGCAGCCTGACATCCAGCAGCACCAGCTGGATGCCTGGATGGCTGCTCCAGCTGCACTCCTCGCAACAGACTGAGCTCCCAAATCTTTTGACCACAGAAAGTAATGGAAAATTCCATGTTATGGAGTACATAACTCACCTGAGACCAAACTCCGAGACTGCTTAGCTTGCTCCACATGTTCACTCATCTTACAAGTCCTTTTCTGAATAGGAAAAAAAAATAAAATAAAAAGGAAGTTATTTCTCTGGAATGCTTTGATGAGTGCTATTTGTAAATCCTCTCAATTATTTTTTCCTGTCATGGAAGCCTGGAAGGCCAGTGTGTGTTTTTCGTGGGGTGTTTGCAATCAGATGTGCCCACATCTGTGGAATATTCCTTTCCTGTCCATAATTTCTTTCTCTCCGTTCTGTCAGGAATCAGCCCAGCTGGCTGAAGACAAGCCTTTTGAAACAACTATCAGGTTTGTACATCTGTGATTTGGGGTTATTTTGGAGTTTGCTTCCTCCCTCCCCCTAGTTAATAGACAAAAGACCTCTCCAATTAGCCCGAGCGACTTAGTCACTTCTGTTGGATACTCTGGCAGTCACTGCAGCGGCGAGAAAGTGGATCCCAAGTTTTAAAGGAAAAATGAGCCTGCCCTCTAGCTGCTGAGCGCACCCTCGTCACTGCTTCTTTGGCTTTCCTACAGCAGGCAGGACAGAAAATCAGTTTTGCTTCCTCCTCTCATGCTTCCTGGGCTCTGAAGGTCCTTGCCCTGCTCAGGGGCCCCAGCTGGGTTTGCCACATGGTTCCTCTGCAGAGGCATGGCCACTATGGATTAACTGATAAAGGATGACTGTGTATCTTTTGCACAGAAAAGCTAATTCTTCAAGCCTCAGGGCAGCAGTTCATGGAATAATTTCCCCTGCATTACCTTCATCATGGTGAGGAACCCATTCATGAAGGGCAGGACCAGCTCTTGAAGTCTGGTGATGCACAGCACTCAAGGTCAGCACCTGGGTTTAAACCAGGTGTAAGATAAGGACCACCCTGGTGAGGGGAGAAATTATATTAGGGATTTCAGCACAGTTCAATGATTTTTGGCTGTGGTAAAGCCTGGCAGTGGCCATTCACAAAACAAAGTAATTTCTCCAATGGTCTGAAAGAAAAAATTGGTACATAACTTCAGAAATGTTGAAGAACTTGCCTTGAGGGGTTTTTTGTGTTTTGTTTGTTTGTTTGTTTGTCTCCTTAGAAAAGTCAAAGAGTTTGTTGAAGAGAGAAGAAGCATCTCACACTTTCAAGGTGGACTATTCTGTTTTCAAGTATTTGAAATGAAAGACAAGAAATGAATGTTTGGGGAAAGTGCCTTCTTTTTTATTGCTGCTTCTGCCTGATGAGAGTGCTGGAGATAACATGGATCAGGTTCAGATCCTTTCCTTGCCTGGAGTGACTTGGACAGCCATTGCCCAGATTTAATGATAGCAAAGTTCTTCCTTTGATAAATGCAAATATGTGCTCTGTGTCCTCTGACAGGCGTCCTCACTGGAGCTGGGCTCATCCCAAGAGACCATGGTACTGGCAGTCCTTCAGGGGTTTCCACTGACCTCTTCTTCAGACATCATTTCACTTTGCTGGCAGCACTTTGGGGCTGACCAAGGCACACAGGTATTTATTAACACAGGGGTTAGGCCACCCTGCTCAGAAGGGAGCAAGACTAATCAAATTAACTCTTTTGGAAACAAAATATAGTTCTTAGCCAAAACTTCCTGTTTCTTGGATAAATGTCCTGACTCAAAGCTTAACACCTTTTGGTGTTTTTAAGGTGTAACACCTTTTGTCTGAATGAAAATGGCTGTAGGGCACTAAAAAAGTAGCTCTTGAACTGAGCAATAAAATCCTCCCTGACCCTTGTAAGAAGTTAGGAAGAGGAAAAGGGGAAGACCACTTTAAACCTGTTTGTTTTTTTTCTTGGAAAACTTGGTTTTTAGCTAACATGAATTTTGTGATGAGTGTCCACCATCACTGACTTTTTAAAAGTAAATGCACAACTTTCTGTCCACCGGCTACTTGGTTAAGGCGCTGGGGCAGAGCGGTAAGGTGGGCAGTCAGAGGGGAGTGGGCTCTGTGAAGGCTTTGGTCATGATGGGGAACAGGAGAGAGCTGTAAACACAGGCCAAGGTGGTGGAAATTTCTTGGAGGGAGTCTGAGGGTGCAGTGAGGAGTGAGAACTTGCTGGGGCTGGTGAGAGGGAAGGGCTGTCGCGGGGCAGGTTTGCAGCAGTGCCGGGGGTGTGTTGCGTGTGCTGAGCCTCAGCTCAGTTCTTCCACAGCGAGCTGGAGACATGCAGAATGCCTGGCAGAAGCAGCGTGCATGCAAATCATGTTTTAAAAGGAATTTTCCACTTGGGAAGCCACTAGGTGGCATGTGAGGTGTAGCAGAAACGAAGCGCAGCAGCAGGAGGCAGAACAGGCTGGAGGGGCCATCGCCCGCTTAGGCATCGTGGCACAAGAGCCAGTTGTTGCAATAACTCCCTATTCCAGCATGTCACAAATGTGTGGGTGTTGTGGGCTTTTTGTTTGTTTTGCTTGGTAGGTTTTTTTTATTGGTCGTTGTTGTTTTCCTTTAAAAAAGGAAAAGAAAAGTTTGTGGGTTTGCGGTTTGTGGGACACAGTGTGTTAAGAGGCAGGAACCAGCTCACAGCTCTGCAGAGGGATCTCAGGGGTACAAACCCAGAGGAATGCAGCCGCCCACCCCTTGGCAGGCCATGTCTGGGCCTTCATAGCAGTCACCATTTACCTCCTGCCGTGTTTTCAAATTTAAACAGTGTTATTTTACATGGACATTCACCGACTAGGCCTTTATCTCTGGCCAAATGTATTTTATAAAGGTCACTGAACAGCCACCATTAGTCTCTACCTACTGTTGCAGGGGACACTGTTGGAGCTGTTGTCCAGATCTGTCACCTCTCTCTTGTAGTGAACCATTTGGTAATTTTCTTGGGAGTGGTTCTTTTGGTGTGGGTTTGGTTTTAATGTTCAAGTTGAACAAACTCCAACATAGATCTCATGCAAACCCAAATGACTAATCAAGGCTGCTTAATTCTAGTGATGGGTCACAAATACGTCTTTGTTTCAATAGGTAAAAGCGTCTTCAACAATGAGCTTTTCATTCATGCCTTCAGTTGTATTGGCAAGTAACACCACAGGGGTATCTTAAATTCTCCCATAGTAGTGTTAGCATAGGCCAGCTTGGAAACAACCCTCTGAATCCTGGTCCTCTGGATTGCTTGGTCATGGAACAGAATGATATTTTCTCCCAGATATCCAGTCTGCAGGAACGTTGTCGTTTTGAACAGAAAACTTAGGCAATCAACTGATGGAATGATGTATTGAAATATATGAAAAACAAAGGATACTCCTACAAAAATGTGGATGCATAAATTGCCTTGGCTATCCATGGGAGGACACAGGTTCTACCCAGTAATGAGTCCTGGTTTCTTAGGAAGTGAGACGCAGAGAAGTGTTTTGAAAGGCAAAGATGGGGATTAGGCCCTGTACTTCTGCACTGGGAATCCTTTGTATGATCCCCACCAACCACCCATGAAAGCTGTCGGCCAGATGTGTGAAAGGTGAGGGCAGGGACGTGTTTCCACTCTTGCTTGCAAAGAGAACTGAGTCCCTAACTTGATTATGAATTCCAGGGACTGAACATTATCTTTGGAGTCAGTTTGCTGCCTTTGTCTTTCTGCCTCAGCCAGTATTTGGGTAGTATTGGCTGGATCTGGGACTTACATAGCTATCAAGGACCACCAAGACATACATGTTTCTGCTACTAGAAGGCTTGAGCAGATTATAAATGAAACAATAATTTAGAAGTTTTAGGAAAGACTGGCTGGTTTGACTACATGTGCTTTTCCAGCATAAACATCACTCAAGGCTTTTCAAAGCAAACCAACTTGGTTGATGTTATAATTTCAGCATTAGCTGTCAAACATCCCTTTTGATGGCTCTCTTGTTCCTGTGGCATGTGGGCCTGTGTGGCTTGCTTTTGGCTCTGCAGTTCAGAAGAATCTGTAGAACTGAGCAAAAGGATTAGGGGAAGCCAGCCACTTTGAGAAAGAAAACCAAACCCCAAACAAATAAGTATGTAGTAATTTCTGACTGGATTTCTCCTATTGTCTAAGGATTCAGGCTGTAACAATTGAGGGTGGAGGCTTTATATGGTTTTGCTAGTTCAAAGTAGACAGCTCTGTTGTGTGGGAGCAGTGATAGACCTATATTGTGCTATTTGATTAGCAGTAAGAAAACATGCATAAGGAAGATAAGATAGCACTGGATTTTCTGTGAAGAGAGAAGGAGCTAAAGGAGCCTAAACTGCCTATCTCCAACAATTGTTGTCTCCTGCCCTCTGCTTAGTTCAGGAATATTGCCCTGTCCCTACCATTTACAGAGAGCTTCAGCTTATTTTACTTTACCAACAAGTGCTTCCCCACCTGAAGACCCAGCTACTGCTCCAACTCTGCTGGATAATGGGCATGGCCTTGGCATTTAAGTCTGTGTAAATTAAAGCACAAGGAACTCATCAACTGGTGTCCCAGAAGATCAAATAGGCAGTAGACAAACTCTATATTGCCTAAAGTAAAAGAGGATTAGCTCTTAAACGCATATGCTTTTGATGTGCTGGTACTGCATGCTACAGCCACACAGGCAGAGACCTTCTTGTAGCAGGAACAGGTCTTGGAAAAGAACCAGACGAACACCCAAATGGAGATGGTTTCACTCTCACAGATGTCTGAGAAATCAGAAATGTGCACCATTCACTCTAGGATGAACCCAAACTCCTGAGGCCTTTGCTGTTTAACAGAAAGGTCATGGAGATCTTTTGCGTCTCCATAACAGACTAGAGGTAACCAGAAAGGCTTTTACTGGGCAATGGCAGGCTAAGAGCC
>JAWWTY010000037.1:13039397-13082961 GCA_035222235.1 Margarornis squamiger | reverse complement strand
GCCTAGTTTCAAGCTGGAGCTCTGCACCCTCTTGTCCACAGACAGCAAAATGGGATAACCCAAGGGAGTTCCTTGAGTAAAGCAGTTCCACCTTGTTCTAGCTTAAGTTTATTTGCAGGAAACTCAACCCTTGCTTTCCTATGGTCTGGCTGCTCTCCTCACTGCAGGCTGCCTGCTCTGCCAGAACTGGGGATAGTCTCTCTTGCTTGGAGAAGAGATTGTATGACTGCATTTTTGTAGCACTGTGGCCTTACATTGTTTATCTGGACTGGTGTCTTCAAATTTTTGACATTTGTCTTCTAATGATGTTCCAAATAGTGTCACCTTCAGCTGGGTTTTGACAGCAAAGGAGGCTACTGTCTGGGTGATAGTAGGTGAAGCTGAAGAAACACAAAGTGGACTAGAGCAGGGGATCCTATGCTGATCATAAGGAAGAATGCTATAAAGGACTGACCAGGACCCCAGATCTGGGCTGTGGCTGCATCCCATCTGACCTGTTCTGCAGGGTCTTCTCTACGTGAACTGGGCTTCCAAAATCCCAGCAGATAGGAGCAGAGGATTTTTCTGCTGTTATTGCAACACCAGTTTTCCCAAGAATTTCAGCTGAATTCACCACTGAGTTCCACCCAGACTCCTTGAAAAAAAGGTCATTCTGGCCCCACTTCAGGAAAGAGCTTATTTCCTCACCAGAAGCCAGTGTCCTGATCCAACCCCAGTGATGTAAGGCACAGACAGGGAGAGGCCCTGGTCTTTGGCCTCAGGCCAGGTCAGCAGTGAGGACACACCTGCAGTGTGCTCTGTCAGCAGGGATTTTATTTTTTCTACAACTACAACAACAATATTTTTTCCTAAAAATTTTCTAAAATATTGACTGAGATAACTCTCTTGCCCTACACTCTCAGCCAAAAGAGATATCTGGTAAAACTGTGCAAAGCAGAGGCTGAGCCAGGGTTTGCACTACAATATTGCAGTAGTTGCTTAGGACTGTGGAAAAGGAATGAAGTTCCTCAGGCAGTGCTAGGTTTAGGTGACATTCCAACGAAGCAGCTCACGATCGTGTGTTTAATTTTCAACTCGAGACTTGTAGTGCCTGTTCCTCACTAAAGGGTCAGCTTGGTTTTCCAAACACTGTGTTGAGCCAGGTGGTACAAACCACAGGCAGCAATTAGTTAGCAGAATATGGAGCAAGAATCTTCAGGTCTTATGGACACAAAGGTCCATAATTTAAAGAATCAGAATGAGATCACAATTAAAAAATACTTGTATGAATTCAAATTTTGCATGTTGAATGCTGCAATGTTTTGAATTTGAATGTTTTGAATGCTGAAATATTTTTATTAGACTAAGAAATAAAAATGTTTTGTTTTGGCAGTGCCAAAATAGATCCTCCAGCCTAACCCAAATGGGTGTTTACATTTTTTCCCTATGAAATGTCACTGAAATCATCCTGTTTTCTATGGTTTCTGGGACTCAGCACTATTGTGTTTTCCAATGCACACCACTCTGATAGAAAATTTTCAGCTTTTTTTAGCTATCACAATTGGCTAATACAGAAACATTTAACCTACTCGTTGTACAGTTTTGCTCTTAGGAATTCCCTCAACAACAGCATTTTAATAAAAGCTGCACCAGTGCATGTATTAGAAACATCTTACCTGCTGTGTGCTATATTCTGACAAAACATTACCTTTATAATAAAATCTCTTCCTTCTCTTATCTGTTACCTACTTTACTGTAATTTCTATCAAGATTATAAATACCTGATGAATAAAACTTTATATATATATCCATCATTTATGGTTTTTTATTTTTAATTAACCTTAATGGATTAACCTCAATGAATTAACCCTTCAGAAGTGCATCTGGCACCTGAAAGGTGATACTCATTGCATGTTTTGGGCAACTGAGGAAGTGGGGAGATAAGAGTCTGCTGGGTGAGTTACCATGTGAGCCTGCAGCAGAGCTGATGAGGTCAGCAGCAACAGCCCAATTTCCCAGAAGCACAGGAGGGTTTTGTTTCACTATATCAATGCCTTCCCAGAAGCTCAGGACAGTTTTGGTTCAATACATTGGTGTCTTCTCCTGAATTTAGTCATAAAATGACTGTGGGAGGAAACACATCTCTTCTGGCATGGAGACTGTGGATAGCCTTAAGAAATTTTGCCCCTCCTTAGCTCCCACACATCTATCAGTACATGTGATGCAATGTTTTACTGTAAAATTCAGGAGACTGAGATTGCACTGTGCCAGAAAGGGAAGCAGTAAAGAGGAAAAGGAGGAAAGTCAAATAGTTCCAGATCCTCTGACTGGCCGTGACTTCCTCTGCCAAAATGTGGTGATCACACTGCCCTGTATTTTTAGTTTCCTTCATCATGAGACAGAAGGGTTTGACAGATACCGGGAAGACTGGTAGACTTCCTGACTGCGCAGAGACACAGTAAATGGAAATACTTTTTAAGTCCTGACACTGTATCAAAACACAAGGTGAAGGAGCGAAAGAGTCTTCTGAGTAATCGTGCTGTAGCTGCACATGTAAGAAGTGACTGAAGACAAAACATTTTTCCACTTGGAAATGTTAGTTGTTGGGGGAGCCTTATTTTCTTCCTGTGATGATGTGGTGACAACCTATTATAAACGTGAACAGCACAATGAGTAGTAAGGCTCTAGAGGGTCAGAAACAAACCTCTTTAAGACACAGACAGAAGTGACTTTTTGAATGCATTTATACCATCTCAGCACAGTGATTAGATTTCCTGAAAAAAAATTCTCAAGATGTTTTCATTCCTTTTATTTATTTTATTTTATTTTATTTTTCATTTTTAAATTGTATTATTATTTTCTTATTTCTTGTATTCTAGCAGCTGAAATCGATAGCAATGGTAGCAGCCATAGAGTGTAATTATTACAGTTGCTGTTCTGATTTTGGTTTAAGTTCCTTGGAGCCAAAACTTTTATGAGCTGCAAATCAAGGGCACTCTGGTGAGTGCTTTCCTGGCTTCCAGGGAGTGATCACCAGTGACTGCTAGAGATGCCATCTATTACTTATCAGCTTTACCATGTTTTGAGTTTTGCAGGTAGTGGAGTAATAAAACACCCCTGTATGGGAAATGATTTAATATCACATGGACTGATCCAGAAATAAACCTGGCCAGCATGCAGGTACAGAAAACATGGACGTTAGAAGCTTTATGGAAGAGGTGGTTTGCCAAAGCTGGAATTTCTTTATTGATAACCTCTAATAATATCTTTCCTTTTTAAAAACTGGAACATTCATCCATGCTGAAAATCAGAAAAGGCACTTTTATCGCCCATTTCTGCAGAGCATGGTGTGTAAGCACGTGCCAGACACTACTGTCATTACCAGAAGCGCTATTCCAGCTTGGAAAGATGACCTTTCTGGGACTGATGCTGGGCTAAATTTCCAAAAAGCCTGGCTGCTCCCCCATCACTTGAGGATGCCCTGTTCATGGGAGCAGCATGCCTCCTACAAGCCTGACACCCAGTGCCCAATGTGCTGCGCTAGGAATTAGTTGTTGGTCCATGGTGGGCCCCATAAGAAAGCCACCCAGACTCTGTAAAGCGTCACTTAGAATCCGGTTTATTAGAGTGCCGGCGTTTCAGCTGGGATAAGTTAATTTTCTTCCTAGTAGCTGGTACAGTTCTGTGTGTCAGATTTAGTATGAGAATATTGTTGATAACACAGTGATGGTTTAGTTGTTGCTAAGCTGTGTTGACCCTAAGTCAAGAACTTTTCATTTTCCTGTGCTCTGCCAGCAAGCAGGTGCAGAGGAAACTGGGAGGGAGCATGGCAAGGACAGGTGACCTAAACTGGCCAAAGGGATATTCCATATCATAGAACATCATGCCCAGTTAATAAACTGAGGGAAGCTGACCAGGAGCTGCTGATTGCTGCTCAGGATGGTGAACAATTTTATTTGGCATCACTTCTTTTTCTTGCATTTTATTCCTTTCTCTTTTTGTTCTTTTTCATTTTATTACTATAGTTATTATCATAATCATATTTTATTGTATTTCAATTATTGAATTGTTCTTAACTCACTGATTTTACCTTTTTCTGATTGTCCTTCCATTCTTCTGGTGTGAGGGGGGCAAGAAGGGGGAAGTTGAGCAAGGAGCTGAGTGGTACTTAGTTGCCAGCTGGGGTTAAATCATAACACAGAGAAAACATTATAAATATAAAATAGCATAGATAATCCTACATTCCTTCAGACACCAGGAACCCCAAACTGTGCACCCACATGTAGCACATCATGCAGACTCCTTCACAGAGAGGGTCACTCCAATTTGGTGATTTGAGCTGTTACAGGATCTTCTTACAAAATAGCAACTCTGCTCATCATTTCCATTGTGTCAAACAGAAAGGATTTCAGCACCATAACATCTCGCTATGCTTTTGGACAAAGGCAAGACCACACTGGCAAAGCGATTGCTGGTACCACATGGGAACTGCCCACAGGCTCCTTCATTACATCTGGTGGTGAAATTTGTCCTGTGGCTGCAGTGTCCCCAGTTACAAGGTCCCCCAGTGCACACACAAGGTGACTGCTCCATGGGTCACCAGCTCCTCTATGCATGGCGCTCCTCCAGTCAGGATCACTGCACTGAGGATTGCCCGCTCCCTGGTCTCTTACAGAAGCTGTCCCAGCTGGCAGTGCTCCACATGGGGGGCTACTGGGGGGGCCTAAAGCAGCACCATGGGCTGCAGACCTGCTCCATGCCCTCATGTTGTGTGCCAGTTATCCTGCAGGCATACACCAGGCTGCCAGCAGTGGGAATTACAGAGTAGGTATATGGGCTAATCCACTGCCTCTTGCTGTGAGGTCACTGCTCTCACAGCACATCTTTGAGCAAACCTTGCTAGGGAGGTTTAAGACACCTGTGAAAGCCCTTTAGCAAGTGAAAACTGATCCTTGGTTCAGTGTTTTCAAACTCCTGCATATCACTAGGTAGATGTTCTTTAAACAATGCAGAGTTATCCTTCACTGGCACGAGTGCACCAGCTGATTCATGCTGGCATGTTTTGTATTCTGCAGCTATTGTAGAAAAATAGGGTTCTGATCCCCTGTCACCCCACCCAATACTGTCATTGCTCAGGCCTCTGCCAAGGGAGTAGAAAAGTCTACCAAACCAGAAAAGCAGCCCTCCTGCTCCTCAGCACTCGGGATGCACCAGTGCAAGCAGGCACAGGGTGTGCACAGGCTGAGGCTTCCAGCCAACAATCAATGGTTAGGCATTTACAAGAGACCCATGGTGGAGACATGGCAGGGATAAGGCAGTGACCTTCCTGAGCACCCAATGGGTGCTGCAGAATTTTTCTTGCTCCCTTCACCGCAATGTGTAAGGAGGCATTGAGGGGTGCTTGGGGACCCTGACCCATAGTGCTGGGCAGGGGGAGGTGGCTGGTGGAAAGCAGGGGCTGCCAGGACCACCCTGAGGCACTGTGTTTGATGGGCTGGTGCCTGCAAAACAGTGATCCTTCAGCTCACAGTGCTCCACAACGTCTCTACTGCAGGAAAACTACATTGGCCCTCCTCGCTCAGTCCTCTCACTGAGTCCATTTGGCCAGGGTAATTTTACTTTCTCACTCTGAAAGAAACATCTTTAAACAGAGTTGCCTTAACCTCCACAGAGGGTTATTATAAATTACTCAGGTACATCTGCAGCATACGGTAGGGCTGCTCGGGCTTCAAAAATCAGATTATAGTGTCCTTTTAAAACCTGGAGGAATGTGTTCTTGGGCCATGAGTCACCTTAACTGTGACATACTCATTTCAGCTGTTTCTGCTTAAAATAGAAACTGAGCATCATACAGCAGCGGGAAGTGACAAGGGAAGGACAAAAATCTCCAGAAACTTCATCCCAAGGGAAACTCAGCAAGAAGTCTGCCCAGCCCCAGCAGCAAGGAGTAGTATCCCTGTATCCTGCAGGTGCATCTGGGTAGGCTCCTGCCTCAGGCACATGGCACAGCGTGGAAGGAAGTGCTCCAGCATCACAGAAACCTGTGCTGAAGTGACCTGAAAGCAAATACTGTTTTGAACCATCCCTTGCAGCTGGCAGATGAACCCTTGGCCTGTAGTGCTTGCAGCCCAGGCGTGGCTGTGGTGTGGGAGCAGGGGGCTTCTGGAGTGCTCCCACTACTGCACCCAGAGCTTCTGCCTCCAGCCCTGACAGTGCCAGTGTGCCACTGGCATGGCCTGTCCTGTCCCCGTGCCTTGCAGGCGGGCTCAGTGCCATGGCTCCAGCCCTGGTGTGCAATGACATGGTGAGGGCTGCATCGGTGCCCAGGCTGTCTCCCAAATGCAGTCCCAGAGCCTGACACAACCTACAGCAGGCACCATTGCCTTGGGGTGCCCGAGGAGGAGCAGCCTCTTGTGGGGGCTAAACAAGCCTGAGCTGGCAGTGCCTCCAGGAGGAGGTTGAAGCAGCAGTGAAGGACCATGTTGGGTGTGAGTCAATGGTGCTTCCGAGCTGTGCTTCCCAAGAAGTCATGGCTGAGTGTTGCCTTGTCCCATGGGCAGCCACTGTCCTTGTCCAACTGTGGAGCAAAACAACCTGAAACCCTCTCTTCATCTTTGTAACACATTTGAATCAGGGCCTGAGGTGAGAGGAAGGGCAAAGCACCATTTTGGCAGCTCTATTTAGTCAATGAGTAAGCGAGATCCAACAACAATCTGCTGACCAGCCCATGATTGCTAGTGGTATCCCCTGATTTACAAGTCCCCTGTTTGACTTCAGCAGAGGATTTGGTACTTGTGTAACACAGCCCTGCTGTTATACAACTAACTCCAGTCACACGTTTTCTGGTTTCACTTGTGATTCATATCATGCAAGAGCTGAAAGGTGCTCACTGGCTCCTCTCGAACAAAAGTCACACCGTGTTATTTAGGTTAAGGTTCAAAGTACTCAGACCCTTGAGCAGCAACAGCACATCAAACAAATTGACAGCAGTTAATATTTACAGGACCAAAGCTCACAGAAAACCAGTAAAATCTGTGAGATGATCGTGAGCAACAACTTCAAAACAGAGGCAAAACTTTCCAGACCAAAGGGTCAGTTTTGCTGGCCAGTCTTTTGACCCATCAGTGTCTGACAACACTTCTTTCCCTTGCACACCCTCTTGCACAACGTTGCGTGTACAGCTTAGACCGAAAGCTTCTGACCCTAAAATCAGGCTTTATATCACATGCCTGAATGAAAGGACTTGCAATAGGCTAATCCCAAAGGTATCTAGTTCATGGAGTGCTTTCCTGGAATTTGTGCAACAACAAAATTTTGCAGGCTGGTGCTTCCTAAGTTGCCTTACAGTCTGTGGGTCCATGGGCAAATTTTTTTGGGGTACAACTTCCACTTGCAGACCAATAACTTTGTGCAGTCCCAACTTTTTGTGTCATGCAATGTAGGACTCTGAGAAATATGCCATGCAAGAAAACATTGGAGAAACAGGGGGAGATAAGATACAGAGAGAAGAGTAAACATATGGTAGGTCCTCCCCTCCAGCTGTTTACCTGTAATACATGTTTTTGACTAGCAGCCTCAGGAAGGTCTCTCCTGAAGTTGTTCCCATGCTACACCCTTGTGTCAAAGCCCATGAGCTGTCACTGGACATTCGTGTTGCACCTTCTGCTTGGCAGCCCCAGCATAAATGCAGCTGGAGAGAGGGACAATAGCCCCACTTTTGGGGACTGGCTGCTTTCTGGAAAGCATTCTCATGTGCAGGGCATGTCCCTGGCCAAGCATCTAACCTGGTACTTGCCCCTAAGTTACAGCACAGGCCAAGAATCTACAAAAGCTGGGGGGTGGGAGTGGAGGGGTGATGCATAGTACACCACATTTTTCATCCCAGATGATGATCTAACTGCAGGCTTGTTTGTGGAGCCAGACTTAAACTGGGACTAGATGCAGATTGAGGCTGACTTCCCTAGCAATGGGTTGGGGGAAAAGTGCTCAGAACAAAAGGCAGGTAAAGAGGGCAGTCAAGGAGAAAACACCACAAGAGAGGTGCAGACATGGCCAGACATGGCCAGAATGGTGCTGGTCTAAAGGGGACCCAAGGATTGCACGTGTGGCCACATAGGTCAGGTGTAATCCCTGAAGGAGGAAGGCTTAATGCAAAGGGTTGTTGTGGGGCTGGGGGTGCCCAGTGCTGTCTCCACTGGATACTCTTCTGCTCTTGTGATCCCTCAGCCCTGCATCCCAGAAGATCTCTGAAATGAAAAATCCTGAAAAGGAGCCTCCCATAACCACTTCATAACTATGGAAGTTAATCCTCCACTCCCTTCTTCCCCACAGCCTGCTGTGGTTGAGCTCTTTCTCTTGCAGTATGACAAATGCAAAGAAATACTTCTGCAGAATTAAGTTGATTGATATTTAAATCAGCAGCTTTCAACCTGCAGCCCATTAAATCCCTCTGTTTCAAGGTAAGTAACCAACAAAAGGGAAACCTATTGTCAGAAAGCTTAAATTTGTCATGGGGAGATCCCACAGGTGTTGAGGAAAATATCTGGGCCCATAAACATAAGATGGTCCACAGCTTCCCAGGTGTGCATTTGCTTGTGAAACATCTGATATTTTTGTGGAATGGCATTCCTGTAGAGTTAGAGTCTAGCCAGGAGATAAAAATAGCCAGGGCTAACACTTGGAAAAGTCATCTACGTTTTGCAAATTTGTAAAAAGCCATTATGCAAACCCAGTTGTGCCATGGTTGTGTCATTTAATATCACAGGGATTTGAAGCTTGGCAAATCCAGCTGGCCAGGCCAGTTCTTTTATAATTCTGAAGAAAAAAAGAAAAGTCTTGTGTGTTCTCTGTGGGGTTCTATTTTGACTTCTTGCAGGTTTCTAGCTCTTTCTCCATTGCTGAACTGCTTGCATAATACATTACAATTTTAATTCAGGAAGAAAAGCCTTTTGTGTCTTCCAGTGACCCAGGAAGCAGGAAATGTTTTACCAGTGAAGTTGGGAAGGTATTTTTATTGGTGACTGAGGAAGAGGAGAAGGTTAAGACACTTGAAGCTGTTTCCATGTTCTAGCATTTATTAACAAGACAAGGTAGGGAATATATTTGCTCTCAGAGGGAGCACAAGGAAAGGAAAGTTCTGCTTAAGCCCTTTGAAGGCTGAGAGTGAGTTAAATAGTGCCTGCTGTTTCACTTAGTCCCATTACACAGGGTCATTAGGCATATAAAAAAGGTTTTTGGCTGTAAGCTCATCTTGCCATATCCATATTTATGGAAGATAATGCAAAATTAGACAACACTAGTGATACTAAATGACTCTTAGCTCTTTGCATTATGATGGAAAATGGCTGTATTGAAAAAGGCACATGCTCTTTGCCTTGTTTTGCAGATGTGGGAACTGAAGTGCAGAGGTGAGCTGCTCAAGATGACAAGAAATAACTGGCAGGACTGCAACTAGGACCCAGCCCTATTTTTTTTCTGGAGTACCTTTGTGTGATATGTGTGATATGACCTTGTATTATGGATTAGCTCCAGCACTGCTGAACTTCTTACCTGGCATATGTGGCTGTGGGTCAGCAACTGGGACATCCCTGAGTGCTCAAAGAGTTGATCTCTCGACCTTGAGCATGAATTAGCCTTAGTCCTGATCTCTTGCTCTTTACATCACTTTAAACAATGTGCCCACACTGAGCTTCCTATGGAAGCATTTTCATTCCTGGAAGTTATTTAAGAAAACATTTTGTAGCTGTTGTTCAGAATTGCTATAATGGCAACTGGGCAGGAGGTTGGATCTGCTGCTTTCCTAAGATCTGCTGTGGCCCTAACTGTTTTTATCCGAATCACTAATAAAATTCTGACACCCTACTTTCTGACAGGCAATGTGCTGAGGAACCTCAGTTTTTTGTCACCTGTCATCTCATGGGACTTGTGGTGGCTCCAGTCCTTCTCTTCCAGAGCCGTCACTCCTGGAACCAGCCAGAGGCCACCAGTGCCTTAGGATGCATGTACCAGGGTTGCTGTCTAACCAACAGCTGATTGTTTGGCTCTTGTAGATGCTGGGCATGTGTCAGCATCAGGATTCTCTCAAACTGAATCACAGCTGTCCAGGGCACACTTGATTTTCATGTCACTGGCCTTCCCAGCAGCTTAGCCAAGGTGGAAATACCAAGGAGTGAGCATAGGCACCTGCCCAATGCCCAGATGAGTGACTGACTCCTCCGTGTCTCTCCCTGAAAGTCTGGTAAGAGTTAGGTACGAAAATGCTTTTGGGATTGTGCAGCTTAATTACTTGTCTGGGGCCACAGAGGACAGCTACAAAGAATTGAGCCTAGATTTCATAGTAGCACCTTTTGCACCAGAACAACCTCCCTCCCCCTCTCATGGAGGTAGAATGATAATGTTCACATAAGACGAACAAGTTTTTGTCCTTGGCAAGTATTGATATTCTTCACTGAGTGGTTTCTTTGGTTGCATAGTTTAATTCAAATCTAAATATGAATCCAATTATTCTCAGCATCTTAGGAATGTGATTTTTACTACTACTGTGAGTTTTGAGTTGTCACTGCTTTTGAAATCTTTTAAGTTAGAATTCTTAGACATTACACACATTTATGCCTGTCACATCACATTCTCCCACTTGCTTTTGAAAAGAAGGAATCATTAATGTGTGGGGTTTTTTTCTCACAGGAAAATATATTTTCTCTTTCTAGAATTACATTGAAATAGAGAATCAAAATTGAGCCTTCATGCTTGTTTTTTTCTGTAAATTGAACTATTGTACACTATTTTTCTCTCAATACTTTGTGTTAACTTATATTTAATGCATGCCATTGTAGTTTCCAAAGCTTTCTTTTTGCAGGAAATTTAGATGCACATCCTTGGTCCTTTGAATGCAACACATCATATTTCTACAGACCTTGGTTTGCTTTCTTTTAATTCTTCTGTTCTTTGGAGGTGTCCTTTTCTGCACTTGAGAATATTTCTCATTACTTCATGGATTCCAGTTTGAAATTATGTTCCTTCCCAACTGGGAATACAAAAGCAAGAAAACTTGTGATTTGAAGTAAAGGAAGTTTAGCAGGTGAAGGAACAAGGAAAAAAACCCCATAGGTGACACAAAGGAAATCAGTCACCATCTCCCACAAGCAGACCAATGTCCAGCCACCTTCTGGACAACAGCACCCTCAGAAACCCCAAACCTCCCCTTCTTCTTCCTCTACCCAGTTTTATTGTTGACCTGATGTTACACAGTACGAAATACCCCTTTGACCAGTTCAGACCAGCTGCCCCAGCAACGTTGCCTCCCAGTCTCTTGCCCACTGCCAGCCTACTCACTGGGGGAAAGCAGAGTGAAGAAATGAGAAAGCCTTGATGCTGTGCAGGCATGTTCAGCAATAGCTAAAACCTCAGTGTACTATCAGCACTGGTTTAGCCACAAATCCAAAATGCAGCACTCTACAGGCTGCTGTGAGGAAAGGTGACTCCATCCTGTCCAGACCACTCCTGCACTTTATCCTGAGACTTGGTAGGCTACCACAAAGGGATAGTCTGGGCAATAAGAAGAAGAAATTGGGGTTCCCCTGCCTGGGTGAGCACAATGGCCAGTGCCAGCCACTTACATCTTCTAACAACCCTGGGATATCTGATACCGATTTTGACACTATCAGACACTTTCAGTGTGAAGTTTCACCCATGACTTGGCAGCATGCTCCCTGGCTCCTGGAAGGTATCCTTTCAAATCCTCTTTTGAGACAAAAGAGAATTGCCATGTTTGCCTTAGGTAAAAGAGATTGGTATTCAGCATTTCTGCAACAATGCTGTTGGTGCGTTCTAGTTGTATTGTGAGGGTACTGGATAGAGTCAGCCCCAGGCTGCCCACACTGGAGCCATTTCTGCATCTTCTCAGTGACATGAATACTGAGCAGCTCCTCCCAACAGCCTGGGGAAGCCCCAGCCTTGCCTGGGGGTGCAGCTAGAGGTCCCAGAATATTTAAAAACTAGTATTTGTTTGCCTCAGCCTGGTACTGAGCAGAGGTACTCCTCCAGCTGACTTTATCTGTGATGCCATGTCTCTACTTCCCTCATCCATGCCCTCAAGCACTCCTTCAGAAAGCATCTGAAAAAAACAGTGATCTATTTCTTCTTTCTTTAACTGTCCACCATGATCTCTAGGCTTTAAGCAGCCAGAGCCCTAAAAAACATAACATGTTCATTTGTGTGCTCTGTTAAAGACAGTATGCAAGACATGGGGAAGTTTTCAACTTGAAATGAAATGTATAGTTCCTTTCTGGATCTCTTGATGCTTCAGAATGAATCTGTGCATTCTGTGTCCACAAGGATAACAAAGGCAATTCAGTGTCATGTTAATTGTTGCCAGTAAAAATCCTAATGTCAGGCAATAGCTCTGTTGTTTATAATACTTTGTATTAGAATACTTTCTATTCTCTATCATGAGGCAAAGGGATGAGGAGGAGTTCTGAAGGTGTAGGTATTTCATAGACTGTCAAATTGCAAGATGGAGCCAGATCTGTCCACATAAATATTTATATTAGAGAGACAAAGCTGCAGCAAATTCTTGGCTGATGGGAAGTGTTTTCAGCTGATGTGAATTTTTATGGCTTGTGCTTTCCAGCAGGGCTGTGACAATTCACATCAGCAGAGGAGTGCTACTCTATAATTAGCCAAATCCTTGCAACAGGGACTACTGTCACCTTCTCATCAACCCTGCTCTCCACACACAGTTGCTGTTTAACCAGTCACAAAAACACCGCTATCAGAGCATCTCAACACCAAACAGAATATCTGGAACTTGGGCTCACTGTGAGACGACAGCAGCATTAATTCACGATCTTTAGTTATACTAGATGATCAAAGATCAGCAGATCAAAGGAGACAGTTTTTTTCGCAAAATGCTGGCTGCAGGAGTTGGACTTGGTTACGGCAAGGGAGGCAGAGCAGGAGGCAGCGAGCTCACCCATGGGGAAGAGGGGAGAGAGCACAAGGAGCTGCTTCTGCTTTCTGCCCGGGTCACTCCTGCACATGGCAGGGTGTGTGGAATTGACTTTTACCCTGAGCATTATTCTAGAAAAGCCACCTGTTAATACAGACAAAATAACAGAAGATTTACTGGGGTGACGAGGTCTTGGCCAAATGTCCTTTATCATATTTCTCTGAAGGCAGCAGGGGAATGTACAAGCTTTCTCAGCCGGGCTGCAGTGCTGAGGAGCCCAGGTTGATCTGTGTGGCACTGAGTGGTGCAGTGGTGGCAGGGTCCCTGGAGGGCTGGCAGCCCTGTCTTGTCCATTGCAACTTGTTGGAAAAATCAGCCAGAAGTGATTTTCCTGGTGTCTGCACAGTCCCACCAAATGCCCAGGCAGTGCCAGAGCTTGTCTGGAGGAAGGTACCTACAGTATTAGGGAAAGGCATGGACAAGGCAAGTAACTAGAACCTGGAAACCAAAAAGATCACATCATTTCATTGCATAAACAGACATGCAACCCTTGTTATTCTCACCAAAGGCTAAGGAGCAGCCTTCACTGGGAATGACCCTGTAGCTCATCTCCAAGATCACAAACCCTTCGTGAGGGCTTCCCCGCTCCGGGAATGTCCATACCAAGATTGTGCATGGACACTGTGGACAGCCTCTACATGATGTCCCTTAGCTTGACTTCTGGTGTGAGCTTGCTGGGGCTCTGGTCTGCCATCACTGGTGCCCTGACTGGAGCTCTTAGGCAAGGACCATGGCACCCTATCCCAGCATTTCTGTGCTGATCCGTGATGTGTAGACACAGTCCTTACACATGTGAAGAGTTTAGCTGGTCACCTCATCCTGCTTGCCAGGCCCCAGGGAAGGCTCTTTCTTCACGAAATGAGTGCTATTTAAAGAGATATCACCCATCAGGAAAGTCATGAGTGAGTGCTTTCTTTCCAGGAGTGACTTCTCCTGAGGCTTTTGCAGCAGTGCTGCCTGCATGAGCTCCCACACCAGCCTAGTCATGGGAACAACCCCAGATGATGCTTTTTTTGGCAGCCTATAGTGAATTTGATTGCTTTTGCTCTAGAACGTGACTGCATATTTCTACTTCTGGTCTGGAGGATTTGCAGTGTCAGGGCAACTCCATGGACACTCAGTCCTAAGGGATGCCTGCATATAGAATCCACCCCTTGGAAGCTGCCCTAGCCAGTCCTACAGTTAAATGCATGAAGCCTTGAAAGAAGAGAACTTCAAGGTGACTTTGGACACTAGTACTGTATTATTTGAGCACCAACAACTTCTTAAAAGCAAAGTGAAGACAGTGGAGTAGGAAACATTCCCCTTGGCATCACAACAATATTAAGAGGGGCATTTCCTATTACTCTTCTCTCTGACTCCACCTTCTCACAACACTTCTGCAACTAGTTATTTGGCAAATAGGTATTGCTTTACTGTGCTGGTTTTGGCTGGGTTTTTTTTCATAGTAGCTGGTATGGGACTATGTTTTTGATTTGTGCTGAAAACAGTGTTGATGATTCAAGGATGTTTTCATTATTGCTGAGCAATGCTTGCACAGACTCAAGTCCTTTTCTGCCCCTCACATCACAGAGGAGACTGGGGGTGAACAAGAGGTTGTGAGGGGACACGGCTGGGACAGCTGACGCCAGCTGACCAAAGGGATATTCCAGACCATATGAAATCATGCTCAACATAAAGAGCTGGGGGAAGAAGAAGGAAGGGGGGATGTTTCAAGTGATGGCATTTGTTTTCCCCAGTAACCATTATGCATAACGGAGCCCTGCTTTCCTGGAGGTGGCTGAACACCTGCCTGCCCATGGCAAATGGTGAATTAATTCCTTGGTTTGCTTTGTTTGAGTGCATGGGGCTTTTGCTTTACTTATTAAACTGTCTTTATCTCAACCCATGAGTCTTCTCACTTTTACTCTTCAGATTTTCCCCCCATCCCACTGGGGGAGAGTGAGCAAGTGGCTATGTGGGGATCAGTGGTCAGTGAGGGCTAAACCATGGCAAGCAAACACCACCCAATTTATCAGAGTAGCTGAAAAGGTAAATTGTTTTCTAACTACAGTTTTATGCCACCCCCTTCCTGCATGATTTGACTGTGGGGGCTCCAGCAAACTGCAAATGGAATTTCCATGCTATTCTTGGAAAGGATATGTGTGTGTGTGAAGTATGTGGGTGAGTTTATATATATGAATGTATGTATGTTTTACTTATTGTCTTTTATGTATATCTACAGATAAAGACAGTAAAATGGGTGGGGATTGACTTTCCTCAGCACTGTCCCTGCAGTGAGCCATGTCCTTGCCTCCCTCCAGCTGACTCCATGTCCATGTGTAGTGCTGCCGCAGGCTGCTCCTGCCTGCTCATGGGTTGCACATGTTGTAGAAGCCTCAGCTCATGCCACCACTCCTCTGAGTGCCCTCAGATGTGCTGCACAGCCCAGTGCAGCCTGGGTGGCAGATGGAGCCTGCCCAGGGATCTTCCCTGCCAGGGCAATCTACAGACCCAGAGTGGGGGAGATGTGGGACTTTACTCATCCCTTGTGCTCTCTGCGTTGGGGACAGGAAGGAGCATTAGCCCACAGGCTGTGCCCCTCATCCCCATGGAACCATTCCTCTCATATCAACACTGTCCACCATTGCAACTCTATTTCCACACCCATTTTGGGTATGAACAAGCAACTGCTAGGCAAAATTAGCATCTCAGTTGCTCTGGGACTCTTGACATTCGATTGCAGTCATTGACACAGTGAAGATATCACCATGATCTCCACCTGCAGTCCAGTCTGATGAGGGCTGGGATGGGGACCTGGTTTGTGAACAGTGCTGATGGGAAAGAATGAGTCCATGGTGCCCTCCAGAGAGGGAATTTGTGGTTCTGCCCTGCTGATGCTCTAATTACCTGCCTGCCCATCTTGAATAATATTGGAAGAACTGGTACAGTGATCCACTAATAAATAATTAAAGGAAGGCAATAGCATTAGTGTTGCACAACCTAGATTTATGAAATGTATTACATTCTCATTTTAGAAGTAATGTTAGATTAGTTTGATACTCCTAGATTTGTGTAGGGAAGCTTGCTTCATATTATCTTGTATTCTGACTGAGATAAAAGGTAAGACAAAACTGACACTCAATCTTTGTCTTTTCCAGGAGAGATCCAGAAGAAAACAGTCATTATTGACAATGTTGAGAGAATTACTAAAAACACTGGCACAAGCAAATAATATGTATTTCAGTTTGGTAAAATACAGTAGAATGTATCTAGGCACCAAAACTCCACAAGTCATGTTTGCCTAATAAGGTGTTCTGTCTTGCAGAGCAGTGATTCTGGAAGAGATTAGGGCTAGATAATCAGTTATCATGAAATTGCAATGTGACGTTGGGAACCTCAGAGTCAATGCTGATACTGAATATAGTCCCCTGCTTGTCACTGAGCAGGACCTCTGTAAGGTCTGTTGCCTCCACATTTGGCATGAGTGCAGCTGGAATGTGCTGTCCAGTCTTGGACTTCACATTCCAAGAGGGATATTAAAAAAATCAGAGAAAGTTCAACACAGACCAATATGGTCTGAAGAACCTCTTACAGAAGAGACAAAAGTCCACTTGTCTTTTCTAGAAGGTCTGTAAGACCCTGCCAAAGAGTTTTGATGTTACAGGTAGAGATACAACAACCTTCTGCATTTAGAGTTGACAGATAAGTTTAAGCCAGAAATATGATATAATTATTTTCACTAATGAAGATGATGTTTGTCATAGATTTGACAACCCTGGAGAAGTTTTTAGTCAATTTTTCTCTGAAGGATATCCTCAAATTCAACTGTAGTTACTGGACCTGAATCAAGGATTAATTTGGGGGAACTAGGTAAGGACTCAGGTAAATTATCTTCATTGTTCTTCCTGGCCTAATGTTTAGACATCAGAGCTATAGGTCAGGCCTATGCAAATCTGAAAATCAAAGTTCGGATTCAGTAGGTTTTCATACCCCGCTGTACAATGTTTAACATCTTGGCAAATGTTACAAAGGAACACAATTTGTGCTAGTGACCGTAGGGCACCCAGTGTACTCCTCCTCCACTTTGGGGGGATCTAGTGCTTGTGGTACCTACTGCGTCACAGCCACTGGCTCTGTGGCTCTCAGCATGTGCCTGAGCAGCAGAACAGATTTTTATGGCATATTTAAGACATATCAAATGTAAACTGTAGAATTAGGTTCCTTATTTCCCTCTGGGAACGCTGTTGTAATCTCGAAGCCCGTGTAGTGGAATTGAAGAGGGAATCATGACTGCTAAGTTTGCAGGAACCCACTTGTGTGAATATCCATCCCTGCACTGTGAAGCTGGGATGAAGGGCTGCCTGGAACCTGCACTCCTGATGCTTCTCCTCCTCCAGGGCCTTCAGCTGGCATGAGGGTCATCTCCACTCACTCAGAGGAGCTCTGCCAACTGTGATTTTTTGATGGAAAGCTCTACAGAAGACCAGATCCACCACCCAGGGACAGGACCCAGGGCTAGCTGGCAAACCTGGCTCTGTACACTGAGCTCCTTGCTCCAGAGTTTGGCACCAGCTATCACTGTAGTCCCCATTGCCAGTAGCCAAGGAACACCCACAATTTTTCTTCATACCTTGTCAATGTAGGTTACATCATGCTACCATCTGATTGTGTTGAAAGTGATGTGATGCTCTAATCTTTGAAGCTTCCCATGGGGTTGGAGTTGCTTTCAGGCAAATCTTTGTCATTGTCACCTGCTTCAACCTTGGGTTGCCAAATCGGTGTCTGTTGGTACTTGCAACCTTGTATGTAATTGTTGACCTGCTAGACTGTAAACAAACATTTCTAGAGAAGACTGTGTGTGGCTTTACTCAGCACACACAGGGTCTGGCTTCATTAGTGCATCCTTCTCATGAGACCCTGGAAACTCCAGTAGCACTGGAATTTAAAATAATGCTGTGATTGTGTGTGTGTGTGTCTGTGTGTGTGTGTGTGTAGACACAGACAGATACCATATGTTTATAGAGAGAGCTGTAGGTAAAAAGTACATATACTGCAGACTACATATACTATATATAACATATAAACAGTGTAATTATGAAGCAATACAGTGTATTTGTATAAACTTATATATGCACACACACATATATTTGTGTGCCTGTACAGAGAGAGTGAGAGTATATGGGTATATGAGTATGAGGGTACAGCCACTCCACACATGCCCATGACTTTTGCTTAGTACCTCCAGCCTAGTGTGAATCCAGAGCTGCTAAAGGACACCCTGCTGGTTCTTCAGGCATGGAATCTTCTCATTCTGCCCAATTCAAAGCTGTCAGCAGTCCTGTGAGCTGCTTGATCCTGTCCACTGGATGCCCAGCAGTTTAGCCTGGATGGACCCATTTCTGGTATGATAAGATACTGAGGTTTCCTGAGACTAAAAATTAAGCTTGGGACTAGATCTGCACAAACAATCCAGACACAGAAGTTTTCTCTTCTGCAAAGACTATATCTGCAAGTACTTCAAACCCACTTTTTCCTTTTAATTATTCCTTTGAGAAGACTATGGCTTTGAAGAATTTTAGACTGAAGAGCAAAAACTAAAAATCTGCCAGTCTGTGTGACTGTGTTTAACAAAATTCTCTATTTTGACTTGAAATGCTAATTTAAAAGCAAGCAGCCAAGAGCACAAGCCATTTGTGATTATTCTGTGCTGTTACAGGCAGGAAGGTTCAGGAATGAGAACAAACCAGATGTCATCACTATTGCTTGAAACTCTTCTTTCAAAGGTCACAGACATTAGGAGTCTGGTTCAGTGAGAAATGCTAGCTGCTTCTACAGGCTTCTTTCCTCTCTACTCTCTCATTGGGACTGTATATCCAAGTACAGCAGTATTTCCTTTCCCAGCTTAGACTATTTAGGCTCTGTAAACATATATTTTCAACCCATTTCTTGTTTTTATTTCTTCACCACTTTTCAAAGGTGCAAAAGTTGTTTCTGCAATGCAATTCTATGAAATCCAAGAGTTATTCTTACCAGGCTTTTATACTGTGTTTGAAAAACACCAACAGCTAATATACGTGAACTGCTTCATAAACTGTTCTTGGGTTATTGATTACATGACAGCAATAAAGTTGACAAAGCTTTATTTGACAAAATAAAAAATCTCTACTGTTTCATCAGATTCTGCCTTAGAAGCAGAGTTAAAAATCATGTCTTTGGGGGACATCTGATGCTTTGTTTCATATCTTAGAACCACACTACAAATTATGTCTTCCAATCACTTCTTGACTTGTATAAAGACAGAAAAACAAGGCAAACACAGCTGCACGTGTAAAAAGGGACATGAGATGGTTTTGTAAGTCCTCCTTGACTGGTCTTAGGAGGTTTGTGTAGTACCAGCTATTTTTAACTGTGTCTTGCTGTGTGAGGATGAACACTGCAAGCACAGAGATGTGTCTTCTCTGCAAGACCTGTGCCTGCTGCGTAGGTGCACCTGCTGGAGATGTCCTTTTGTCAGGCAGGCATGAGGGAGGCAGAGGTATTTTTAGTATTCCTACATATATATTTTTCTCTTTTAATCCATGAAGGACAGAATTTTGGGACAAGGACTGTGTCATCCAATGAGTCACAACAATTGCCTATAGGACAGTGTATTGTTTCCAGCCAGCATGCAGCTTTCCATCAGTTCTCAGCAGCTCAGACCTTGGCTCTCAGTGAACACTCTGCTCCAGTATTTCATCAGAAATGATCCTCAGACATTCCCCCACTGTCATTTCACAAGACTCTCTTCAGTTCTAGTGCCAGGGACTCAGCCTTTCTGTTAAAGCTATCACCAAAGTGATATTCCTGTGATGTTCTGCTTCCCCTGTGTCTCCTCTGCTTGGGGCAGGAGTCACCCCACAGCTGCAGCAAGTGCTCAGCATGAGTCCTTCTGCTTAGCACTTCCCAGGATGCAGACCAGGTTTGCTTGTTTACATTTTGGTGCTGTTTTCAAGGCTTTCTTCCCAGGCCAGCTCAGGCTCTGAAGAAGGAACTCATCACACACAAACTGTCCCTAAGAGCTACCCCATGATCCGTCCCTCTGCAGCCAGGTTGGTGCTGGTCTGACAGTGCCTACAAGGTCCCGAGGAGGATTTCATTCACTGTCTCAATGCCCAATAACTGGGTTAAGCAGAGCAGTTGTCCTTCCACCCAGAGGTCTCCTACAACCATTGTCCCTCCAGTCTCTGTCTCCTCCAGACATTTTGACTCAGCCCAACAAATATCTCCAGTGGATGCTAAACCTCTATCTTGTTGGGGTTTTTTTCTCTACTTCTCAGACTATGTTACTGTGGGTGAAAAATTATCTTTTACCTCCATTTCTGCCCTCCCTAGTTGGATTTCTTTCCATTTGCTCTTTTGGTGCTCAAGTTGCAAGGGCTTTATTAGCTCCCTCTCCTTTCCTCATCTTGCACCTGTCTTCAGAAGTATTTCATCTGATTTAAGCCATTCTTGAAGGCATTGATTTTGTCTGCAAAAAAGATTCTAACTGAGATTTCTGCATAGCTTATGTCAGAATGTGATTTAAATAATGACTGCCTTTCCTTGGCACCAGGAACTCATGGGACTGAGCTTTCGAATGCAGAGCTTAGAAGGATAAAATATAGCACTAACCTTTAAGGCTTCTCCAGAAACTCAAAACATGGCACTGATCAAATGACAGGAGCACTGCTCTTAGATATTTTATCTGGGTTATATTAATTGAATATCCAAGCACTTTGCTACACGTGTTAATCAACAACGTATCACTGAATCAAGTCATTATCTAATAATTATTACTTATGCATTATTCTCCAGATTCTCCATATACATACTTTTGACTGACATTTATTTGAAGATATGATCAGGGATATGTGCATGCCTGTAGCATGTGGCTCTGGACTCAGCCATTTCAGTGTGCAGAAACAGAAAAATAGCAAAGTTTGATTTAAAAGTACTTTGAAACATTTTTGAGAATTGGGAGCTACATTCAGGACCTGTTTCAAGAAGTCCTCAAGACCAGGGTCAAAAACAAGACTCCTCTGGTGTTGAACTATACTGAGCTTAGTAAGGTCAGGGGAGAGATCATATGACACGCCTCTAGTCTGGGAGAAATGAACTTGATCAGAAGGTGTTTGTATTTCTGAATATTTGTATCAAGTATGAATATATAATCAGGTTATCAGTCTTTGTACAGTCCTAACCTAGCAGAGCATGCCTATATATGCTGATCTTAAGCCTGCACAATTGTTTTGGCTTTAAGGGGCTACTTGATTGTATGAAATTAAACAAGCCAGTAACTGTAGTCTTCACAGGAGTTTTGCAAGGCCTTTGTTCCAAAACTGGCTTAATGCAGGTGGGTCCTTGAGCCCCCACTGAAATCGGATCTTAAACTTCTGCATGTTCACACTTTTGTACAACTTTTCCTACCGCCATAGGTAAAAGCACTGTTCACATGGCAAAACTAGGGACAGACTTCACCTGGGAGAGTGGCAGGAATTGAAAAATGTGTTTGCCTGGTGTAAAACCATCTTCAAATCAACATCAGTTGAAAAGGAAATATTTTCTGAAAGGGTTCGCTGTTGAAAATGGGGCAAAACTGTATTTTGTTCAGCTACTGGTTCCAGTGGTCAACCCAGACTTCTGTGTAACAGGCTGCTGTAATTTCCACCCTCGTCTTCTGGTCTCATAATCGGATTTTTTGGGCTCATTACATCAAAAAGCTCAAACTACAAGTAGCACTGACTGTACCCTTTCTGGGTGGAGCACCAAGGTTCCAGGTGATCTCCTCAGGACCAAAAGGATGGGAAGGCTTTATCAGAAGTAAGCTGAGTTTATATTCATCATAAAGGATTTTCCAAGGGAGCTTCCAAAATAAACTGAATACCAGTGCATGTGCTTTATAGACATTCTGATAGTCCTTTAAAGCTCATCAGTTCAATACCAACAATTGTGTATAAATAACTTGGTAAAACTGCTGTAGTACATCTTTGAAGGAAGGTATCCAGTTGACAGGTCAGCAGAGGAAAGGTAGTCTGGAAGAAGTTCACTACTGCCTTGTCATCAACAAAAATTAATGTATTCAACCTGTAACAACACCAGCTCCTCTCAGACTGGCTGCTTCTCCCAAGAGTGCAGAGGCAGAAAAAGTAAAAAGCCTTATTACATAGAAGAAACACAGCAGGCAGCAGGGTGTGTGTACATGTATCTCTATAGGCATGTGTGCATGTGAATGCATTGCATAAATACTGATGTGTAGAATGCACATGTAAACATAACAGACTTGGAAACACTGGAATGCAGCAAAGATTCTAGTAGAGCCTTGCCACGTGTCAATCCTGCATGTGGTAAGCTTCATGTACCACCTAGGTTGTTTACCCAACTGTTGCTAGAATAAGCTGTCCAGCCTGTTTGCTCAGTTCCTCAGATTGGGATTGAAATCCTGCTCTACTATTTTAGAGCCAGAGTTGCCTATGACTCTGCAGTTCTTGAAGCCCAACTGGATTTGACAGTAGTAAAAAGCAGTGCTCCTAAAATATTCATGTGAACATTTTGCTTAAAACATTTGAAGGTCGATCAGACTTCTAAAAATAAAAACAAAACAAAATCCCAAAAGAAACTGGTGTGGTTTTCTGTTGTCCTTTATGACTGCTTTTTTTCCCCTTTCTAACTTCAGGGAAGAAAACATCAGGAAACAATTGTACACCCCAAGTTAAAAACTCTCTCAAGATTCTGCTTTTATGTGCCTGAATCAATCTGATCACAGTGTGTTGTCTGGAAAGCCATTTTTGAGATTCATCTTGATCAGTTATGGCTTCTTCTATGTTTTCCTTTGAATGCAGTGTAAACTTCCTTTTCAAATGAGTTTTACGGTAGGTTTGGGAAAAGTTTACCTCCTTTCACTCTGCCATATGAGCAGGGCACATTTCTCATGTTGGTTAAACCAATTTGTGGAGATGAGCCCCTAGCATGTATATTGTAATAGCCAGTATTCAATTTCCTCGTGGAAACATTTCTCATTAAAAACTGGCCATGCTTTGGCAGATTTTTGGAAAAAGGATGAAGGGGGGATGTAAGTGAACAAAGATAAAAAGAAAGGGATTATTTTTTTTAATAGTGCTGCCATTAAATATGTGCATCCAGTTTCACTCAATAAGATTCTTTTTTATTGTCCTCCACTGGGCTTTCTCTCTGACAGATTATGGAGATCCAGACTATATCTGCTGGTCTGCAGTGACTGTACTGATACCCACTACCCAGCAGTTTCAGACCAGATGCTGGTGAAACATTCTGCTCTACAGAACAGATACCAACTGGTATTGGCTCACTTTGTGTTTACCTCTCCTAAACACAGATGTGGAATGGAGGCCCTTGAGTACCGAACACAGGTTGTTGTACACGGGCTGCTGCAAAACCACTTTTGTGCCCTCTCACAGCAGAAGTGCTGGTAACACACAGTAAGCATAGCCAGCATCAATGAGATGATGGACAGTGAAACCATGTGAAATAAAGGAGATTTCCCACACATACCCAGCACAATAGCTCAGAAGAGGTCAGGAACGAACCTCACTTGCTGTTTTTCACCTGACAGGACAAGTGCTGACTGCCATAATACCTTAATGCTTCTCCTTCCCAAGGACACCAAGTCTGAGATCTCCCAAAACACACTGTTTTACTGTTGACTGTAGACAGTAACCCAAAAGCAGCTGACACACTACAGTCACATTCTGTTTATGTGGCATTAATCTTCTAGCCACATTCAAGACATTCCCATGAAACACTGGGTTCATAGCATAGGCTGCAGTTCAGAAGATCTCCACCAGCAAATCCCTCAAAGTGACCCACTGACTTGGGAAGCCATGGGAGCAGAAATTGAATAGAAATGTCATGTTTCCTGTAGACAGAAGCCAGGAGGAAACCATTATGGGAGTATGTATAGCCCACTATGGTGCTCCCCCATACCTGTTCTGCAAGGAGCACTGGGATCAGACCTCAAAGTGGCCTATGGGAAAACAGAACCAAGAAAACTCCCTTGTGCAAATCCAACTTTTTCCTAGAGAATCCCATGAGGTATATTTTATCCTGTTTTCTCCAAAGCTTTTACAAGGAGTTCTTCTGAGAGAAGAATTATCTATTGTGCCAGCTCTCCAATTTTTGTTCCTTGTCTCATTATCTGTAAAGTTATTCTAAAAACACATTTCAACAATCATTTTATAATGGAAACAATGCAGCCAGATCTTGCTAGGAAACATTTATTTTTTTTACTCAGACTGACCTCTAGGCAGGGTTTCTATTGCTACTGAAACTCATCCTTCCCCAGCTGCCAGAGGTTCTATTTGCTGCACTCTAACACCCACAACAGATTATTTTCCTCTCAGATTCTTATCTCACAGTCCTCCTCTATTGTTTCAATAAATACTTTTTCACAACAGTTGTGGAGGGGCAGGAAGTTATTAATATCTTTCAATGACTTTGCAAACGAGCATTATCTATCATGACCAGGAAGCCAAAGGCAGAAGCAATTAAATAATCCAGTTGCTCCATGTTCTATTTACCAAAGAGCAGACTTGGTTTTCAGAAGGACCATCCCTCGTTCTGTATGTGTCAAAAAACTTGGGACAGTTTCAGGTACCCTACCCTCCTATACCAGTTTGCCAAACCTTCTTCCAAGGATGCAGTAGGCAACCCAAGAGCAGCAATCAGATGTGATCACATTACAGAAATTTCTTACACTGAAGCCAGACATAGTCAGAAATAACTGGGCTTTTGCAGACATGGTCTGGAAGGAGAGCGGTCCCCAGCAGAAGATGGTACTAGGATGAGACCTGTGGGTTATGTCACAGCCTTCTTCCACTCAAGTCTCTGTGACTAAGGGGCTAGGGAATTTGATATTTAACCTCTAGCTTGAGAAAATATGATTTGTCTTTAAAGAGGCTTAGACAGTCAGCAGCCCATAACCTGCAGTGAATATAGTGTGATACAAGGGCATGCAGAGAGATAAGGAAGCAATGAGAGGGCAGCATTGTGGGGGCAGGCAGTCAAAGTGTAGCCTGTCCCCTCTTCAATTAACCTGAGCTGTCATCAGTTCCAGTGGCACCACTCACACTGATACACCCTTTGCACAAGTTCTGCTGCCCCTGCCCAGGGACAGGAGTCTCCATAGTGCCAGAGCAGTAACTCTCCCAGAACAAACACTCCAGAGTGTGTCAGAGCGTTTTCTGTTTCGGTCTGAAGCCAGGAGAATAGCTTAATATACCAATAGAAAGAAAGAAAAAGGTCTTTATCCTTTTAGCCAAGCTCTCTTTGAGCTGTTGAGATAAGATGGACTAAGTCCAGAGGATGGTGAGTTTTCTTTTTTAAGTGATAAAATCTAAGCTGTTGTTAGAAACATCAGGGGGATTTAATAGGCTTAACAGCGACTCCTAAATTCCTCAGGAGGGCTGTGAATTTGGAGTTCAGATCTAAGAGAGCTAGGAAGCACTTGGCACCTTATCAGCAGTCAGCTTGGCAGCCTTTGGAGAATGAAAATCACCTTTTTGTTCAACTTTCCTTGGTAGCTTGCCAACCTTCTTGTTACTCACTAAGTCAACTGGCTCTAAAAATATGCTCTCTGGTCTAAGTCACAGGATTCAAAATACAGCTTAATGAGTAAGTAGCAAGGCAAGGGGAATTATATCAGGTCATAACATCTCCTCAACAGCCAGAGGCAGTTCAGCCCCTTGACTGAACATTATTCTAACTAGTCACTGGGGTTTGCTCAGTGGTGCCATTACCTTGCAGGCACAGAGTGCTCCCTCACCATGAAGTTGTTTGGCCTCTTTCCTTCTGGAAAGCAGTGGGCAAGCAGGGACAAAAATTGGTAGTATGGAGGAACGGACTGAGGAAAGAAAAGCCAAGTAACTGGAGTGGGTGGATGAACAGCTGGCAAACAACCCCAGAGCCACGAAATTTCCGTAGAAGACTTCTCAGAATGGTTGGAGCATCTCCCTCCCCCCTAAGACAATCTCATTGTGACCCTGATGGTTCTGTTTACATGGTTGAGGTTTGCTAAAGTTGCTTTTCTGATAAGGTCATTTTAATTAACACAAATAGTCCATGTGTACAGGTTCAATTACTACCATCTAAAGAGACATGGGATAAAATATTCTTGCACCAGTTACTAGGAACACTGGATTATAATCACAGCTATCAGTAGTTTCTCTCCTTCCCCTTAAAAATAAAAATAAATCCCAAATTCATATTTATTCTATTGGCATCCAAGCCCATCACTGAAGAAGCTGTACCATGATCAGAGCTGCCAAAGCCACAGCCAAGGCCCAGATAGAGGCTCCCATGACAAACACCACAAGGGATGGGAGAAAAAAGAAATACAAAGGCAAAGGAGGGGATGTTCCCAAACACACTGATTGCTCTGAAACATTAAATATTTGGCAGTCACCTTGATCAATTGTAGAGTGCTCTCCATTTAACATTCATCATTTACTACCTCATCAATCACAGCAAGTGACTCAGTAAATAGCTGTGATGAATGTAGGATATATGTCAGCAAACACTGATAATTTTTTTTTAAACAAAACTCTGTCTAGCTCCAGAGGAAACACTCCAAAAAACAGTCCTCCCTCACAGATTCAAGCAGAATGTGTGTGAAAGACCAGGACTTGGCTGGTTCTCCCATGTTTGGGAATTTGGGCAATCTGAGATGCTTCACTCTTTTAATTTCAAATAACAATGTGAGTTTGCTTGTTCTGCAGCAAAGAGTGTATTGGTAGTGTCATTTCCCTTGAATAGCCCTTTCGTCTGAAACGCAGATCATGTTCCCTTCAGCATGACAAATAACACACTTCATCTCCCCCTGGAGCCCGGAAAATCTGAGATGAGATTGGCACTGCAACATAAAGAGACATACTCTCAAAAGGAAGGCAAACCCATTTGGACTGAGTGGAAATAATCACTGGCACTTCTAGCTACAGACAGTCCTCTGATTTCAAGCTGCATTTCAATGTAAAATGGCTTTTCCTCATCATGTCTGTATAGCATCTACCACAATTGCATCCTAATCTTGACTGTGGGTTTCTGGCACTGCAGTAAAACACTGAGCTTATAAAAAAATACACAATCTATCATGTGTTCCTGCATGAGCTACCCATGCCTTCAGCATAAATTAAATACAGACATGGATCTGTGTACAACTTCAGCTTTGGACATTAAAAAAACAACGTAGTGTCCAGAAGAAAACTTTCCTCAACTAAACCTGGATTTCAGAGCCAGACAAGTTGGGGATTCTTTTTAAAAGATAAAACACACAGGTGGTCTGCCATTTGCTGTGGGTACATAAAAGCAGTATTACACAAATAGTGAAGGAGAAATGGATAGATCTGGCAGATGGCATCATGCTCAGGGTTAGCCAAATCCCCTCTCAGGCACTGGAGCCCAGATGGCCAAGCAGAAACACTTTCTGCCACAAACCCTTTGCATGCCTTTTGTGGCATCTCTGCACTCAGAAGGCAAGTATGTCAATTTACAATTTTGCTGTGACAAAACAAATCTATGTATTTTAGGAAATGTGTTCATTCTCAGGCCTCCCTTGACCCCAAAGGTTTCCTTTCCTCTTCTAAGTCTCTGCCTGGTTTGACCACAGCTCCCACACACTGTAAAAGATGGTTATCATTTATTTAGAAAGCTGGGTTTGGAAAAAAGGGGCAAAAAGACTCTTTTGGCAGATTTCTGTCCATGTACCTCTAAAATCAGTAAGGTGTCTATGAGAAGCTGGGAGAGCAAGCACTGAGTGGATGCAACTGCTAAAGGAACTGATGCTGATGGAAGTGCCTTGCAAAATGCTCAACGCTACTCATTTGTTTTTACATTGCTCTTTAGTTTATGTGATTTCAAAAAATATGCTTCGCTCAAACCCTCTGGAGGTCTGGAGCACATGGTTATACAATGAATTCTCACCACTTCTCTCACAAATGATATTACAGGGCATCCAAATTGTCAAGACCTCGCAACTGACCTGCTCCTTTTCAAGCTGCCAAACACTTGTCTCTGCAAACTTGATGGCACTCTGGGAAATGCCAGCTGGGGACCATTGCAGAGGCAAAGT
This sequence comes from Margarornis squamiger, assembly GCA_035222235.1. Lineage (NCBI taxonomy): Eukaryota > Metazoa > Chordata > Aves > Passeriformes > Furnariidae > Margarornis > Margarornis squamiger. The sequence goes on along the minus strand of JAWWTY010000037.1, from coordinate 13,054,879 downwards.
GACCTTCCAGTTCTGTGTGTCCTGTTGTCATGCCCAGTGCTGGCACACACACTAACCATGATTAGTCCAACAGTGAACTACTGAGAAATAAGGCTTGGGTAGGTTCTAGTGAGGAATACAGACCCCACTCTTGTCATTGTATCCCCAGGCTGCTGCTGCCTGATACAGTCAGTAAATGCTCAACACATGCATATAGACTGGGCAGGGATTGGGTGGGGGCAGGGAGGAAGAGAAGGAAAAGAGCCAAAATTGGGAGAAAGTAGTAGGGTAGGACAGGGAGGGGAGAAGCAGGGCTTGGTTCAGAAGTAAGGGGCGAAAGCATCATATAGCTTTGTTGGGGGTTGAATTAATAATTATCTTTAATTCCAGCTTCTTTTTTCCCTTTCCTGAGCCAGCTTGTCCCTGGCTGTTGGGCCAGCTGGGCAGCAGGTGCTGTGCCACAGCCAGTACAGCTGAGCCCAGAGAGGGCAGCCCACCCTGTGGCACCCCAGTGCTCACACTGCCTTCTTTCAAGCCAGAGCAACCTTCCCCACGTGACACCTGAAGCTTTAGCCTAAAGCCAAGAGCAAAATGGAGCCAGAGTCAAGGCCTGAGCACCAGGTCATGATCAGCAACTAAATCATCGGGAAGGTCCTTGGCATGGTGAGGTCTGGGCAGCCCGTACTGTGCCCAGCCAAGGCACGGGCTGGCAGGAGCCTGGGTCCTTGTACGCTCTTTGGATGCAGCCATCTGTTTTGGCAATTGGAGAGTTTGGCTGTATGGACACAAGCTGAACCATGCCAGCGAGGCTCCAGGCCGGTGAACAGGGTTTATTTCCTTGCACAACTGTAGCCTCAGCATCAGGAAAGTGCTCAGTGTTGCACTGTCAGAAATTCTCAGAAGCAAGAAATACACAAGAGTATCTTCAGTAAAGTGCAGCAGACACAGTATGACATTTATTTTCAGATTGCAAGCAACTCTATTCCAGCATTGAGTCAAAGTAATCTAGATGCTCTCCCAAAAACTCAGTGAGTAATTGTAGCATCCCCAGGTTTCATATTCAGGGTTTTATTACTTTGGGTTAAGGACCTTCAATGCCATGGAAGAGAATTCTGCATCTCCATAAGGCCAAGCAATGACTTTGCTCACATCATCTGTCAAACTACTGCTGCTGCTCCCTCTTCTCCCATCTCTGACTCTGCACCTTTTCCCATCTTGCACATAGTCCCAGACCAGACTGTCAGACTCTGGCAGGTCTTTACAGATTTTAACTTCTAGACACATCAAGATTGCATCTAACTTTAGGGTTTAGATCACTTAGGCAGTAAAATGCTGAATGGGAAGTTCATCATGTCTCTGAGAGCAGAAACTTCTCTCAGAATGCACAGTGAAAGTCAGCTGGATCCCTGCTGATGTGCTGAGCTCAGTATGGGGGAATTTCTTGAAAATCAGAAGGCACTTAGAAACTCTAGGCAGCTAAACCCAAAGTCTATGCTAGAAATTGATCTGTGACGAGGAAATGGGATTGTATTAAGATTAAATCAACATTTTTTCCATGTCACCTGGAGACAAATATTCATTCTCACTTAGAAGTTGTCTGCCTACGGTGCAAAAAAATAATATTGGACTACAGATGGGAAAATCCCTCTTTGCATGATATTTATTCTTAAACAACAAACATGTCTTAGCCTTTTTGAACACAGCCTGCTGTGTCTGAGCTGGGCTTCAAAGCAAAGAACGCTCCTTTACTCCCCAAATTCCCTCTTCCTTCCCGGTTGGAACATGTGGCAGCTTCATCACTTCAGCTTGGTTTGGTGGAGGATACTGCAAATGACAAAGTGGCAAAGGCTGCTGATGACTGGAGGCTCTGTGGGCACAAGGTCCAGGCATCTGGGGCAAGCTCCAGCCAGCCACAAGCATGTGTGGAGAAGGAGGATGGCAGCTCACAGCCCTCTGTTTCCTAACTGATGGCAGGAAGAGCATCAGCCTGAAGACAGATTCTGGGAGTGCCAGGGAACAAGCCTGGAGCTTGCTTTTGTGAAAGGACATGCATTAAAAAGAGATGCCCCATTTTACAGTCAAAGTACCTAAGTGAGCATGTGGAGTATGAACTTCAACGGGGTACTGAGAAACCATGAGTTGTTTCAAAGGAAAGGTATTAAGTGCTGCTCGCTTGATGGGGTGAATTAAAACAATTCTTAATTTTTTCCTCTCTTTGAGACTCAAGGTCTGAAAAGTTCTGTTCAACCTTTATGCGCTCCCTGACTGTGATTTCTCAGGGTTCCAGGAGAGGACATGGTATTGCTCACTGTCAGCCTAACAGGCAGTCACGGAATACCACCAAAGCCCACGTGGTGCCCAGCTGCTCCCCTCAAGCCCTTCCATGATCCTGTTTCCTGTCAGAGCAGGTCAGCCCATGCTGAGCTCCTTGCTGCCCATACCCACTGACCACAAGGCCATGTCTCAGCACAACACTGCCACCATCATTTCTGTGCTGCTGCAGGATGGGCTGGCTCTGACTCCTGTTTACTTGTAAGCAGGAGAAAGGGAGAGGGTGCTGCTATATTTGAAAAATGATAAATTGGCTTCTTCTGAGCCATTTCATTGTTCCAGCTCCTGGTTCAGTTCCAGAAGCTTGTCACCCCTCAGCAGGCATGGCTGTGTGACAGAAACAAAGTCTCTTTGACTGCTGTGGGTCCCTGGGCCCTTCTGGGACCCATCTCCCACTGAACTACCTCGAATGTTTTTTTCTTCAGTAAGCTTTGAGATGGTTCCATTTCATCCCACTTCCTCAGGGGGTTATCCTGCATAAAAATGCTGTAGCTCTTTCCCTGACAAGTCCCGAAGATATATTATAACTATATTTCATATGGATGCAAAGAGGCTGGCAGCATTAAATTCAGATGGAGCCATTCGTCACCAGAGGTTAGCAAGGCTGAACATAATTTAATAGCATGACGAAATTCTTGTTCTGTTTTTGCTGGAACACCAAAGCTGTGGGCGAGAACATTTCAGGCCTGAGATCCAGACCTTGTCACTCCTGAGTAACGGTGGGCACAGCCCTGGGGGCATTGCTGGAAAGGAAGACTGACATATGGTGCTAGCCTGACAATTCTGGGGGTAGCTGTTATTTTCTGAAACTTTTGCATCTATTTTATTTTATGCTGATCAGAAAAGCACTGAGCTGAGAGCAGATGGTACTGATTTACTCAGGGTTATTGCTGGTTGAAACTAAGCAGTGCTGCACTCCATTCCCACAGACAGCTATTAAACTGGAAATGGATATTATTTATCCATTGGTATTTCGTTGGTGTTTAGTTGGGAGTGAGGCTGGACTCAACTGGGCACTGTTCACCTACACACCGGGAGAGTTACGGTTCTTTCCTAGAAACCCAAACCTGAAGCGAAAACCCCAGATTCAAAGAGTCTTGGCCTCAGGCTGTTATCAAATACTTCTATGATTTCAAAATCTTTTTCTCAGCAGTATCATTTCCTTTTTTTCCCTCTCTAACTTGAAAAGACTAGATATGGTATTACAACAACTGCTGCCCGACTGGCTTGCTGCCCTGACAAGGCACTGCGGAGGCTGGTGCAGCTCCACAGCTGGGTTTGCTAGGAGTGGCTGTTTCTCTTTACTGTATCAAGCCATCCCCTGTCACATTATAATCCCAATTCAGACCTCCTGCATCAATTTGAGAGATATTTATTTTGTAAAATGTAGGCTAAACTGCCTGTGAACAATGTCATGGAAATGTGGCTGTTGGGGAGCCTTTTTCTCCTTATTCAGGGAAAGGGAGACTGCATGAGGTAGTGTTGGTAACAGAAACATTTCCCTGAAGCAATTCTCAAAGCCTGTATTAAAACTACTGATTCTGATCACTATGGCCCAGCATAGCTCACAGGACCTCAGCAGCTCAGTTTCCCATATGGCTGGTCTGGGGCAAGCCTGGGCAGTTTTTGGGGATGGGGAAAAGAGCACTTCAGAAAGACAAGTGTCTCTGGGGACCTGGAAAGCAGAGCCATGAGGCAAACCCTGTTTACCTTTGTAAAAGAAATCAACACAGTGTGATCTCCAGAGGCTTTGTGAGGCTGCCTTGCTTTCCCTGTTAGCCTTGACTGATTGATGATGTTCATGTACCTGTTGTACTCCAGTGCAAGACAACATGCAAATGGTGAGATCCACAGATGGCAAATACTATGATGAAGAAAATATTAAAGTTAATGTAATGGTTGCCATAATAATTTACACTCAACTACAACTCAAGGTTGTCTTGCTGCAAATGTGACAGAGGCCAGTGATTGCCTTAAAATGGTAGAGCTGTCATTGGTTTGGATAAATAAAAGCTGATCTGCAACACTGATTTATTACTTTGGACAATATCACAATTTTTCATGGGAAGTTGTATGATCCAGAATGAATTAGAAGTGTGTTCAATTTGAATAAATTCTTTCAATTAGTAAATCAAGAACAGGGATTTCCAAATTCTACAACCAGTACAGTATCTTGAAGTGGCAGGAGTTGTCAGAGTTAAGTTCTAAGTATGAAACTAAAGTCTGTCCCATAGTTATAAGTGTGGCAAAGGTGAGTATCAGGGCTGTGCCTCTCTGCACATCCTCTGCACTGAAGTCATTAATTCCCTGGGTAGTCCAGGAAAATCCCAGCTTGTCATAAGCATAGATGAGATAGTAGGGCTGGTTTGAGACAACAGACTACTTTGAAAACAGTTCTGAACTCTTTGCCACATCCATATTTCAGTAATTGACACACAGGACCTCTCCATGGGAATTTTAGACAGTTCCACATATTCTCCCAGGTAGGTCCTGCAGTACCTCATCTCCTTTGTATGTCCAAATGTGTATGTGATGATTAATATCCTGGATGGAGTGTCCCTGACATTCTCACGTGGTTCTGCTGCTTTGATGGTTGCAGAAGGGATCAAGTTGTACATAGATAAGATATTTGAGAGTAGTCAGTACGAACTGTTCCTGGGGATGCAAAAAATACTCATGTAGGACACTCTTTTGTATGCAGCTAAGATATTTAAACCAGTTTTTTATGTAGCTGTCATAGACAAAACAGTACAGAATTGGGAAATTTTGCTTGATTTATTGCCAGGCAACACAAACTTCTGATTCTTCATTTGGTTATCAAGAGAAAAAAAGACCACCAACAGCTAGACAAACAACACCAAACTCCATCCTTCCTCCTTCCCAGCCTCAACTTCCCTTATTTTTGCTGCAGTTATAATCCACCAAAACTCCTCTGGCAATGGTAGTGATGGTGTGGGAAAGTGGAAGTGGAGCATGTGATGGCTTTCTGCTGCCCTGTTTCTACTGGGCTGCTGTTTGTGATTCCTGACAATTTTTGTGTAATGGTTTCCACCACGCTGCACTCCACGGCCTTGGTTGCTCTCCTCCCGTGTCCCTGCTCTGGCACAGATCACCCATTGGTGTGTTTTCTCACCATATAGTTTTCACTTACTTAAGGGCAGGCTGGAACAATTTTTGGCAGACAGCAGGTCATGGGCTTACCCCTGGCAAGTCTCCACTGCAAACCAATGCCAGATAAAGCCTGGTGACATCTGCCCATTGCAGCAGGTATGGTAACAGGGACAGAGGGACATGCAGGATGGGGGGACAGCCTGCAGCCAAGACCTTGCACAACCCCTTCAGTGGAGACTCCTGTTGTTACTGTATTATAATACTTTCAAAAATAGTTTTTACTTTAAACATTCTGTCATTAAATATCCATGCAACACTGTCCTTCATGAGAAATGAAGCACTTCTACACTCCCTCTGGAAGATGCACAGGTCAGCAGCTGAGTATATCCCCAAAAGCATGAACATAAGGATTAACTCTGCCTATCAGCAACAGGCTCACTTCAATTCAAAACTATAGGAACAATCTTAGAAGTAGAGCCAACTATTATCCCAGATTAGCTTTTGTGTTTATGCTGACAAATGAAAGGGGTCTGAAAAGATGCTGCATGTCTAAACATTCAGAGAGCATTGCAAGGGAGGAAACCTGCCAGCCTGATGTCTTTTGAGTAGTGTTCCTAGTTTAAGATGAGTTTCAGTACTGTAATTGCTCTGTGTGTGTGTGTGTGTGTGTAATGGGGAATCTACTGAGATTGCAGAATGGAAATCAAAGCCCTGCCCACAGTCAGACTGCATGTAGCTACCACCTTGTAAATGCTTTAAACAGAAATCTGGGACTTCTGAAGCTTACGTAGACTGTCTCAAATAATTCCTCTGTGTAGTTATACTCTGAGCTGGGAGAACAGTCTCCTTGTATCATGTAAAAGCTGCCCACGCCTGCTCCAGCTGTGCCCATTTTGGGAAGGGATTAAGAGAGGTTTAAGTACATAGAAGCAGCCTGCAAAGCTAGGACGTTTGGGTGGACTCCATCCTTCCCCCTTGTGCTGGCTGACTTGGGAATTTTCACACCTGATTGTTTTTCACACTGATGCTGCTGCATCTGAAGGTACAATGATAGCTATAATTCAATCGTTGTACATTGTTCATTGAGCTAAATAATTTCTGACAGCTTTATTTGTACTTATCTGAATTTTTAAAGAACAATGTCAACTCTGGTAGCAGTTATAAAGCCCTCAAATACCCTCAGATATTGCTGTCCATAATAAGTGCATTTTGAAATCTAAAGATTCTTTCAGAATATGCTTTTAAATGAAGAAAGCCATGGCAGCCTCTTAGGGAATGCTGTTTGCAGTGGCCAGGCAATTAATTTTAATGCTGATCCCTAATGCTACTCGGAGTAAATCAAAAGTGGAAATAAAATTGTACTATTATACAATTGCCAAGACAGTCAGTTCTGCTGTCAGCAGATGTGATGGCCAAAGAGCCCCTTAAACACAGACACAGGATGTCTGAGTGATACATCTCTGGATAAAAGAACAAATACCAATGTGAAAATGAAACATTGGCAAACATTTCACATAAAACCTCAATTATGTAGTGTGCCAGAGAGTCGGAGTCATAGATATATTATACTGTAATATTAGATGCTGCAGACTGTGAAAATGTCACCATTAGTACAAGTTCTGCCCAGTCATCAGGTTGAAATAAAATACATAGGTCAGTTAACCTGCCACATGCTGCATCTTCTTTACTATTATGGCAATAGTATCGCCACTGAATTCCTGTGTAATTTATCTCAGGTATAGAGAGGTGAATCAATAAATGTTTATTAAACCAAATCACTATTTTAAAATATATTTTAGATATATATTTATACGGTGTACAGCTCTCACTACTCCAGATAGTTGCAAACTTCTACAATCATACCACAAAGATTTCTCAGAGAGACTCACAGAATACTGTTGTTTACCCCAGGGCAATTACTGTCACACACGTGTATCTTTCATCTGACAGATACAGTAAATTGAGATAGTCTGCCAAGTGATGAATGTCTGTTTTCTGAAATTCCTTTAAAGATGCTCAACCTTTAACAGTTCTTCTCAGGCATCAGATGAAAGCACCATTCAGACATTCAACAACTAAGTTTTGCTGCACATATTCTCCCAAGGCCAAGAGAATGGAGATTTCTTGAGGACATATGAAGGTGATCTCTGACAATCCATTCTCAGCTGGCAGGTGCCTTGGCATATAATAAATACCTGGAATAAATCCAACTATTTTGTGGGAGTTGTATAAAGACTAATCTGATCCAGAATTCCCGTGCAAATGTTGAGAGATAAAATGGCATAGGATAATTTTAAATACAGGCTGTCTTCCTCATTCCTTCTGCACTTCCTTCCTTTGTTTTGGTTTTTTTTTCCTTAAACTGTCTTTTGGCTTTGAAGTCCCCGAACTACATTTTCAGTGCACATCATTATACATGTAACAACCTGGAAACTGAAGAATTGTTTAATTTCAGTGTATGCATGCAGGCTATGCTACTGTCCATGTGAGTTACTATATTCTTCCTGAAAGTCCTGGAAACAGCAAAGGGTGATGTTACTGCAACTTGTGAAAGGCTGGAGCTGTCTGTTTAATTAGTCTGAGATTACATGTTTCTGGAGTGAGTTAAGAAGCTGCGAGCCGTGGACTGCTAGCTGACAAGGCTGCCATACCACGGCTTCAAGGGATTTGAACCTCTGCATTCACAGACGAAGCAAAGCCTTTTCATGGCTGCAAAAGAGCAACGTCCTGCTATAAAAGAACACTTAAATACTGGTGCAGGTGGAGCCTTTATCTCCATCGTTCCCAACAAATTAAGACATTGAGATTCCAATGTTATGTTAATACCTGTCTGCTTAGTACCCAAGGAGTGCAAGCTGTGCAGATTGACTGTACTCCTGTTACAAGGCATGTGCTGCAAAAGGTCTGGCTTAGCTTTTACTTATTGCATAATTTCCCCAGTACAGATTTATCTGCTGTTCAAAGCAGGTTTCAGACAATGACAGCTCTCTCAGTGTTATGGAAAACAAACATTCAGCTAAACATATGTTCCTCTCTGGGTATGTATGCAGGATGTGTTTACTACATATTCTGGGGTGAGCTACTGGGCCCAGACAGCTGTCAAATTGCCATGTCTCACTGGTGGCTAGTGGGAAATTGGGGTTTGCTGTTTTGCTCTGGAGTGCTATGGGGGTATGTCTTCACTGCACAATGGCTCAAGAGCCCTTCCATGAGCACTGCACCCAAATGGCACAGACACCTCTAGTGCACACCACAAACCTCATCCACCTGATCGATGTCTTCAGCTGCACAGGATCTAGAAGCTGCAATAGGGTCCCTACAGAAAAAGTGACTTCTCCAGGACAAGAAGTGACTCTGTGGCCTCTGGAACAGAAGTCTGAGGAAAGTGTTCTTTCAAAGGCAGAAAACTCATTGGCTCTTATGGGTACTCCACAGAAAAAGGAAATTCTGGGTCTGGAGGCTCACAAAGCATGCTCTTAAATGGTCTTCAAGGATTTATCAAACCCATTCCCCCTCTTTGCGCTGCTTGTACTACTCCATTAGAAGCGGCTGCTCCTTTATGGTGAACAGGCACACTCTTAGTGGAAGTGGTATTCCCACTGCAGACCAGGTACGAGTCAACAGAGCAGTTCTGACTCAGGGCCCTTGCCTCTAGGCCCTGGGCAGTCATGGCATTGTGGCAGCACCCACTGTTTCTCCACCTGAGAACCTTCTGAAGAGAATGTGTGTCAATCCCTGTGGATTTCTGGAAACATACAGTACAATGCAATGCCCATATCTGCTCAAAGCTGAGGTCTACATTTTCAGCAGTGGATTGAGAAGTCTCAGAGATACTTTTTCAGGTGTTGCCTGTGTTGTAAGAGGATGAGGTCAGTGAGTCGAAAAGCTCTTTCAACACATTCAGCTCAGCAGCAGTGTGTGCTTCAGATCACAGAGAGGAGAGTTGAGCAAGCACTGGCAAGGGGAGGGAAAGGAAGAGTCAGGTTATGCACAGTATATGAAGGACACCATGGGAAATGCCCTTCTCTCCTGAGACTTTATAACCCGCTCTAATTAGTGAATGAGCTGAGCACCTCCTGCTGATTCAGCAGTGGATGATGCCTTTGGGTGCCAAGAATTCCCACACTTGCTGTTCACCTGCAGACTCCTAGGGAGTGACAGGATACACCTCATGAAGTTGGGGAAGAGTATCTTTGTCAAAAGGCTGGCCATCCTGGTAAGATGCTCTTTAAACAACAAAGATTGGGAAATGGATGTTATGACCCACAGATGAGGAAACAGAGGTTGAAACCAAATGATAAAAGTTGTTGGGAGAAAGAGAGTTCGGGAATGATAAGGGAAAAAGGACACCCATGTCAAATGTATGGCCACAGCCTGAAAAAAAGCACTTTTGTTTTTCTTGTTGGGTTTTGTTTTGTTTTGGGTTGGGGTTTTTTTGTCTGTTTGGGTTTTTTTTAAACTAGCTCTTGAGACTTACAGCCTTACATGCAGAACTACACATCACTGGAACAACTGAGATGTGGTTGAATACTTTGTATGACAGCTGCAACGTGAGGGATGGAATGGATAGAAACTCTTCAGGAATGACAGTAGGGAAGAGGACAAGAGATTTCTCATCTATGGCCAAGAACCATGGCATGAAGACTGAGGATGATGGTGACAGTGGAAGGAAGCTGTTTCCCGATTCCATTGGATGGACTTCACCTAGACCAGTCTTCTTCAATTTGGATGGGAACCAGAAGGCAGAGTTCTAGGTTCCCTCTACCATGACAGGCCTTATATGAAGGCCAAACTACATGTGGCACCATGATGATCTTGTGGTCAAAGCTTTCATCTTTATCATCTTAGCTGAGATAATTTTTGACAAGCCCATAACCACAGACTTGGTGTCTTATATCTTGAACCGACGTGCTGCTCATAAGCATCCCCTTCCAGCACTACTGCTAGGAAATCCTCCTGGCAGCAAAATGTGAGCCCCCTCTTTCAGCACAGCCTCACATGAACTATGTCATTTCTAGACCCCATGTCTTCCTTCTGTGTAGGATGAAGTCTGGGACATCTGTCTTTGAGGATAAGGAAGAGGCAAAAAGTAAACCCTTAAAATTAAACTGGATAAAGAATTGGTATAAGGATAGTAAAAAGAAGAACTCCAAAAAACCCCAGAATGAATAATAGCAAACATCAGGAAAATGCAGTGCCCATGCCAATGTGCCCTGGCAGTGAGCTGCTGAGTGGGGGCCTTCCCTGAGCTATGAACAGGCCAGGGAGAAACACAAAGAGGAGTGATCAGAGAATGACGTACACACAGCGACAGAGGCTCCACAAGAAGTGGCAACTCTTCCAGATGACTACATGGCGTTGAAAATTCAAGCATTAAACACAATTAAATGCTGCAAACTGATCTGAATCTAGACCATGGGACCAAAAAATCCCCAGTGCGTGTTAATCATTTGAAAAATGGTTAAAAAAATCATATGCCTTGATTTCCCAATGTATTAAATGAAAATAATAGGTTACCTACTTGATATACTTTATATTCTTCACTCCTTCAATGTTCAAAGGGCTCTAAGATCTTAGGAGGGTTGACTGATATAGAAGTACAAAACATACTCTTTTTGATTACCATTTTATTGATGAAAATTTCTCATATACTTGGAAATTCTCCCTAAATTGAAGTGACTTTTTAAAACCATACTGCAGTGTTTGACTACATGTGAAAAATAACCCAAAGACCTTTGTTCCAATTAAGCTGAAGAGATGGGAAATTTATTCAGAATGCTGAATTAATATTCTTACTTAAAAAAAAAAAAAAAATCACAAAACTGTAAGGATCTGTAAGATAGTAAAAATACAATAAAAACTCCCACAGAGTATAAATGCTTTTCATCTCAAATCTCTTTGGGCTTTTGATCTGGCTATAGCAGGAGATAGAAAAATGTAAAAATTTAATTTCTTGGAGAAATAAGCTATTAAAAAAATCTGCATGAATTACATAAAAGGCATTTACCAAGGAATGTATGTAATCAATCTTCATTAAAAAAGGTATGTTTGCAAAATCCAACTACATTGATGGCATTAACAAAATCTTCCAAGAATTTTGTGATGTCCCACCCTTAAGGGAAAGGGAGCACCCAAGATTTGTAGATGCTCATGGTCAAAAGGAATGACAAAAGTCAGAGGGTCCACAAAAACTCACAAAGTTTCATTAGTAAATTACATACTTGGCATGGAAATTGGTGTGTTAGTTCCTGAACTTTTATGTAAGTACACAACAGTGGGTTTTGGATAAAGAGGTAAGATAAAAAGAAAGAAAGAAAGATATGAATTAAAGAGGAGAGAGAAAGAAAAGACAGAAAGGGAGAAAGAGATCACCAGTCCTGGTTTCAGAATCAATCCAGCTGATGGGGTGTCCAGGGTCCTGGGGACACTGCCTGGGCTTGGTAGGGGTACCTTTTTATAGATAATTTCCCCCACCCTGGAGGTACATCTTGTTTTCTATGCGAATCATTTATCACATGCAGTCCATACTTTCAGACCTTTCTGGAAATGGGTCAGAGGATTCATGGATCTTGGAGGTCTCGTTCCCCCCCTACAGTCCATGTTCACTTCTCATCTTATTCCTGAGCTTTCAGTGGACTGTGTTGTGCTTATCTCCAGGAACTACAACATGGACATTTGTCCCTGAAAAGTGCTGCCCTACCTCCTCATGGATCCTTCACCAGTCACATCCTGTTCTTCTCACAGTGTGTTCTTACCAGCAATCCTTGGCTGTTGTTACCAACAATCCTCGGTTGGCTCCACAGCCATCCAGCTTTCAGTGTTTGAGACACACATGTTAGTCCCTTATCTTCTGGGCTTCTATAAATTTGTACATGACAACATAGTGAGGTGGACACTTTTCATTTCATTCTGTAATGTAAGACCTTCTGATAATGGCATAAATAATCAGTGACTTACACTTGTAAAGTGAAAATACAGTCCATTTAATAACAGAATACTCTCATCTTGATCACTGGCTAGTTCGTAGGAGATAAGATTATACTACTTCTCCTAATAGTGTTTTTAATACTGAGAAACCCAGTCCTGGAGAGCTTGATCAGATTAAACATGACAGGCTTGATATTGATTTGATATTCAGTCACACTAATATAACATACAGAAGGTTTATTCATTATTTAAAAAACTATTTTATCCAATATGTTAAAAAAAATTGTTAATGGTACAGATTTTTATTGATCTTCTAAGGATTTAATTGTTATGATTTAACCAAACTGGACACAGATTAGGAAAAAAAGACATTTTGAAGTGTTATGCTAATGAAGTCTTTTGCTCCTGTTGAATCAGAGTTCACATCCAATAATCCATTTTACTTAAATGAGGAGAATATTTCAGCTTAAACTTGCTAAAGTCTGTAATCATTGCACCTGTTTTACACTGAAACAACTACCACTGATTTTGTTATGTTTATGCCTATTTTATATCAACATAACAGAGAATGTAACAAGGCCCATGTATTTTGACTCTTCTTAACCTTCCCTATTCAGACAGTTAAGTGGTATGCAATCAGTATGTATGAAACAGGTAAAAACTTATACTCCAGCATAAAAATTGGAGCATCTGTACCGGCAGGATTGCCGCTGAGTGCCAGGCAGAGTCACGCAGACCAGAGCTGTAGAAGACCAAAGCATTTCAGTCATGCTGCTCCTATGTTAACTGATAGGTGTTGCTCAGAAAATGCTAAATGAAGTCCAGGTTTTCCCTAGGCACTTAAAATCAAGAATATTAAGTCTATGCAGGAGTTCACTGTGTTTTTCTAGATAACTCAGATGAAGATCAAAAATTTCACAAAAGTCTTTTACACAGCAGTATTCACAGAAGTGTTCACAGGAGCACTGGTACATCTTGCCTCCTTATGACTAATTTACAGACTCAAAAAGTACACAGAAATATCTATATGGAGAGGGATTTCAGTAGGTGTTGCTTATACAGACTTGTCCCACCATCACGAGCTCACCTCCTCAATCAGAACTGTCCTGAGTGCATTTGGAGCTCTCATAGTGATATGGATATATGGAACTTCATAGCTGTGCTCCTTGCCCTAACCCTGCCTTGCACACCGTACTAAGTAATCTCAGGTACCTCTCTTGTAAAGATGGAAGAGATGCTGATAACCAGCAGCCAGAACACCATTGTACCACAGCGTGAGTCAACACATAAATTGGGACACAGCTCCTCTGTGGATTTTCTGATGTAGTGGAACCCCTGAGAACCTGCCCATGGCCATGACTTATAGGAGAGGTGTGGAAGATGACTCCATCCCTTTTTGCATAAACAAGGAAGTCCAACCATTCTTCTACATATATATTCCCACTGTTGTCTACTGGATCATTTATTTTCAGTCTTTAATTTCACTCCCACCCTTTTCTATTGCTCCATGCTAGTTAGCTGACCCTCAGTGTCCTCTGAATATTTCCCTCTGTGAGGAAAACTTTGGCTTTTTAGTATTTCAACATCAAACAGAACATTGTTGCTTAAGATACACACTCAGATATTTTCCCCTCAAATTTCCAGTGTTGCATTTCCATTCTCTCTCTAAAAGAGACCTTCGGGATTAGCAAATATTGCACAACACTTATCAATTAATTGTTATTTAAGTCTCAAAACTCTTCTAAATTTAAATATTTTAATTGGAATCCAATGGCAGATCTTTGTGACAGTGTAAGTTAGATGACTGGATAACAAATAAACTCTAATAAATATAAAGTGACACAGAAAGAAATTCTCTCAACAGAAATATGGGTTAGGGTTTCCACTAGTATGGCCAGTTTATAAAAGAGAGAAAGCATTACTATGTAAAACATGGAAGGAGGCATCTGCAGAGAAAAAATAAATCAGATACCTTCTGCTTCCCCACCAAGAAGAAAGAAACTTCTGTCAGAAGCAGCAAAATAGGTGCATTAAACAGAAAGACAAAGTGAATGTAAAATGAAAATACAGGGAAGGGACTGGTTCAATACAGTAAAATTAACAAGGGTTGTGGGAAGGTTCACATTTCTTTTGACATCAAGAGTTTGACACAAACTGTTCCTCTCACTGGGTTCATTGGCCCACAAATTTCCCCAAATATTTGTGGAATGATTATTAATTGCTACCTGATAAGCTAAATGCCAGATAATTTTTTTTTGGCTAAAGATTATCTCATATTCATGTTTAAAAAGTACATGCTGTGAGAGATATGATTATCGTTTCATCCCAACTTCAGTGCTGTTTTGCTAAAGAAGACATACCTCTAAAAATTAGCAATCTAAAATTTCACTCCTCTTTTCACTGACTTTGAGATCTCAGGATCAAATTTACAGAGAGAAATATAAAAGAATCCCAGAGAAAGGACTAGCTGCAAACAAGTGTGGATTTCAGGAGTGTGTTCCAGTTACTTGGCTAATTTCTTGAGAGAAAGACTGAGGAAGAAATGAGACTACAGGCAAGGACTGAATTCAAGGAGCTTGGCAAACCAGTAGGAGCAGAGGAGCTGGCAAGGAAATCTTGTGTGCCATGGGGGGCCATGCTGTAAGACAGCTCAGTGCAACTTATCAGACTGACAAACTCTCCAAATGTCACCACAGCAAAAGGGTAAAGCCAGACCCTACAGGTATCTGTTAGGTAGGTGCAATCAAATAGCTCATACCGGGATCCCACACTGATTACTGATGCAGCACAAGCTGTCACACAGAATGCCTGCCATCTCTCTCCCTCCTGGGCACAAGCAGCTTTTCCTTACAATTCTCAACACTTCTTGTAGCCCTTCATAATTTAAGGTGATGTGGGTTTTTTGGGGTTTTTTTGGTTGTTTTTTGGTTTTTTTTTAATTTATCCATCAGTCTGATCTGTATCGAAATTGATGCATAAAGCTCACCCCTGTCTCATCCTTCCACAACAGACTCTAATCTACAGTTTTCACTTTGTCTTTAATTACAAAGCACTAAATTAAAATTAGGACAAATGTGAGTGAAGGAGAATTTAATGGGGGGGGGGGGGAAAACAGAGAAAAATGGTGAGAAAAT
>JAWWTY010000037.1:13012297-13039387 GCA_035222235.1 Margarornis squamiger | reverse complement strand
CCCCCCCCCCCCCCCCCCCCCCCCCCCCCCCCCCCCCAAGACGGCAGACCTAAATCCAAATGTACCATTCATAGAAAACTCTGTATAATATAGTAGGTGCCTATTTGTTTAACCCAAAGACCTCTTGGTGCCTATCTGTTTGCTTCAGTGGCTGCCTCTTGTCAGCCTGTCAGCATTCCTTTGCTTACACCCAGAGCACATTTCTAGGCCATGCTCTGTGCACACTAATAGGATTAAGCTCTTCACAAAATGCAACTGCAGTCTCTTCCCGTGTGGATACTGAGAGCAGAAAACTGTCCACGTGCTTAAGCAGCAACACCACAGAAAAGGGCCATGCAGGGGCTCCCAGTGTGTTCCCCCAGCACAGCAGGCTGATGAGGGCATTGATGATGGATTGGGTCTGCAAGACAGCAGGAGAAAGCTATGTCTCATCTACACGTGAGGATTGCAGGGCCCTGCTCTAGAGCATGTCTGCTGCTCCAGTGACTCTGCATTTCCTGTAAATCAGCCCACAGAGATCTTCGGAACCCTGTGCAGTGCAAATATTGTGTAAGACCACTTTTAAAAAACAGATCAACTTTTTTTTTCAGAAATCATTTGTGTTTGAGGTATTATTAAAAGGAAGATCTCCAGCTCTGCAACTGAGTGCACACACACACAACTTCATAATTTTTGCAATTATTTACCAAATGCACCAATTTTAATCCTGCCCAAGTTAGCAGACTGCTAACATCTGAAATTTAACCATCTGAGGCAGTTTTTGCTGGTTAACATTTTTCCCTTCATTTTTACCTTAAGAAGTGACAAAATACAAACCTATATATATATAAATTTCCATAGGGATGTCCCTGCTTTCAAAGGTGTTCTCCTAGACAATTTTATTTCAATCTCTGCACAGGAGATGTTCAAGTCCAGCAGCAGTTTGCATGCACCAGCTCTGAGTGAGCAGAAACGATCCTGCATCTGTATGCCGGGTTTCCTTACCTACAGCTGGGATGACTTAGCAGAACAGCCCTGCATCCTTACACAGTATCACAGCTCCAGCCACAGTTACAGATAACCTTGTTGACTGGCTGAAATGGTCTTGATTTATCTCCCAATCAAACTGTGATGGACTGTTACAAGAATGGACAACGCTTGGGGCACTATCTTGATCCCTTTATAATCTAGATATTCCCACTCCTCGGGAACAGCAGGAGCAAGGTCTTTGTCTGACAAAGCTCCCAGTTCCCTTTTAGAAAGGATGAAAGGAGGGAGAAAAATCACATTTCTTTAAACTTATAGTGCAACAAATTTTATAACCTTGTGATATTTTCTGACCAGAACACTGTCTGTACAATACAGCTTGCCCTCCATACCATTCTTTCAGAGAGCATAAATAATTTATTCTTTTTTTTGGTTGGGTTGTTGGTTTTTTTTAAAGACACAGTATATAAAATCATTCTCACTGGAAAAGCACTGCATGCTACAGGATCAGGCCTAAGTAGAAGGTATATGAGCATGTTAACACAAGCCCAGAGAAAAAGGCAGTTCAAGGCTGAAGTTCATGTGAGGACACTGGTTCATGTCATAAACTGTGAAACTGCAATTCCTCTAACTGATGGGTTGTAGCAAAATCCTGAATGTCTGACCCTCTACTGCTTTTTACAAATGTGTTTATTTATCTTGCTTTGCTTCAGGTACTTTTCTGCAAAACCAGAGTGAATACTACAGAAACCTGGCAATCAGTAAATATGTATAATCTTTTATGTTGTCTTCACAGTGAAAACAGAAATTCTGGGCAATCAGTATTTCTAGGGGGTTTCAAGTTTTTTTCTTTTCTTCCCACACAGCTAGAAATCAAATTAAGAAAAAAGAACCTTCAGCTTGCTAAAATGAACATGGAGACCTAGATCATTAGAAAGTCATCTTCTGTATTTCTAAAATGGACAGGTGACATTTGGTCCTCAGACATTACTGTGGCAGTGTGGCTGAACTTCGCATGTGCTGCAAAAGTGTTGTCACCCTTGGATTTTCTCCCAGACACACAACCGTACATCTGTCTCTCGTATTTGACTACACATTGTATATTGTGTAATACTAAACAAAGCTCAATCAGTTTAGCTCCAGGTCTCTGATCCCTCCACCACTCAAAGCTCAATTATGCCCTGCAGACACTGTGGTTGCTGTTGTTACTGAGTTAATGCAGAGGCTTTCATTTGAATCAGCCCTAACCACAGCAGGTGACAAACACAGAACTACAAATGGTTTCAGCTTCAGGGTACTCAGTATTTACTCCAGAGCAGTAAAAACTGGTTAAATTATAAATATTATCCTAGACAAACAGCAGTAACATTTTCACACAATTTCCTTTGGCCAAACACTGTTAAGAAACTATTTAGAAGTACACCTGAATCCTGAAATAAATTTACTGGAAATATTTAACTTTTCTTCCTGTTCACTATGATGATTTCTATTGTATTTGCCCAGACTGAAATCACTGTAATGAAGTGGAGGAAATTTGCGTTGGGAGGGAAAGGAAATACTTCGTGCTTACTTGATTCAAATGCAAAAGAAACTCAGCTCTTTGGATGTTTGGGAACCTTGATGTGTGGGCAAAGCACAAGTGATCCAGTCTAATATTCAAGTCAGCTCCCTTCCTGCACTTCATCCCACACTCAACAATGATCACTTAACCAGCTGCAGAGGGTTATTTTAGTTGCACATTAATTGTGCCAGGGACAAACTCTGTATAGCTCAGAGACTACTATTACAAAGTTTATTGGCTCAGTTACAGTGCAGCACAAACAATGTTAAACATCTTTTGGTGTTGGTTCAGATCTGGAAGCAGTTTAGCCACCTTTATATTATCTGGAACATAAAGAATCAGCTCTGCTAGCCCATACACTCCATACACTGCTTATTTGGACCACAATACAAAACCAGGAAAACACAGGAATGCAACACTTGCACCTTGAACTTCACAAAGCCACTGATTGATGCTAGACAGATCCACTCAAACACCCATGAGCAACACTTACTTTCCAACCAGTTCATGAGGAATCTCAAGCATTGAAAAAACAGAGAGCAGATGCACCTGAGTGGCTTTTGGTGGAGGGAGCCTCAGGACTCAGCCAAAACTGGTAAAGTGTGCTCGATCCACAGTGACAATGCAGAACCAGTCAGGCATCTCTGTAACAGTAAATGTCAGGGTGTCCTGTGTCATTCATCCATCTGTGGGACAGCATCTTCAAGCTATCTCAGGCTCACAATACTCTGAACAATGAAGTGATTGGTTATGCAGTACTCGTTATGCAATGCATGCCAAGAAGTAACAATTTTATGTGGTGTGATACAAAGCCATAACCATACTCTGAAACTCATCTCTTCCAAAAATCAAGGCAAGAATTCTCACAGATGTCTGGAAAACCAGAAATCCAAATCACAGCAGAAATACAGGCATTGACTTCCAAAGATAAGACCTAATGGCCAGGTATAGTTCTTAAGAAGGTATAAATTAAAACTGACTTCCTGTGAGTCATGCTGAGAAGCATAAAACCCAACAAACATTTGAAGGTTAGCAGTGCTGAGGTACAAACCTTGCTGACCCAGGTCCTGCAGTCACAGAAACACTGCGTGGTAGCTGGAGTTCAGAACAGAGATGCTATGGCATGGCCTGAACAGGAGCTTCAGTAAACAGAACATCAAGCAGGATTTCAATAGAATATTAGAGATTTCACATAAATATATATATACACACACACAGACAAAAAGTCTAATTATCAAATTACATATAACCCAGTGTGACTGCTCACCAGAAGAATGTGCCATCTCTTGTAAACAGAATCTTGTACTGAATTTAACCTTGTCCTATATACTGCATAGATAAAGAATTTCCTCTTATTTTTCAGCCAAGTCTATTTTTCATACATACAATCTGCATAGTCCATAATTTTGAAGAGAAACCTCTACACAAGCCTTTGGGTAAACTACAAGGTAGAAACACTAGGCTTGCTTCATTCACTGAATATGATTTAAAATGATAAGCCAGATTTTTTACTCACTTCTATGCAGAATAATCTACTTCTACATGATTTCTTTTGATTGGAATACTATTTAACAGGACTACCAACAGATACAGTTTAGCAATAAGAATTAAATTTTCAAGCACATTAAAATCTGCTTAGATGATCTTAACCAATTATGCACTGATTAACTCCAGAGTTCCAGGCAGGTATCCAAAGTGAAAGAATGCTGCAAGAACACAGAGGAAACACTGAGGTGTTGCAGAATGGTGTAAGATGGGAAGCTTTAGGAATGATAAAAGGAGTTTAACCTTGTGGAAAAAATAAAGTCTACAGGCTCCACTCTGTTTTCCTCATAGTTCCACCGTGAAGAGCTGTATGCACAGAGGTGGTGAGTGACAGACACCTGATAAACTCCAGCTACACCAGCTTGGGTGTCGGGCACGAAAGGACTTGTTGCCAAACACTGTAAGCTTAAACACCCCCACAAGTAGTAGCTGCACCAAACCTAAAGCACAAAGGAGTACAGCTAAAATTCTGCCCTTTTGCCAACGTATCTGAAAAGGAAAATAACACTATTAAGAAACAATGTTGACATTTAATCTGTCAATATGCCTTGGAATTACCACTCAGATAAAGGGAGCACAGGGGATTGGTTCCGGCTCAGAATTAACAACTGAAATGACCAGAAACACTAGAGGGGAAAGCTCATGCCCTGTATTCAACCACAGCGTGTGCAGAAATTTCAGTCACAGAGATTTTCTACGGAATGGTTACGGGAGACTCACGGCTAGATGAAATAAATACCAAGTTTTGCAGTAGTGATTGAAGAAGGAATATAATGTAATAACCATCTTAATTTGACTGTCCTTGTATACCTCCTAAGACATCATCCTGAGGACATATTTGCAAGGTAGTTTTTCTCCAAATACAGCAGTAGACTATAATATAGACTTTATATACATAAAATGCTGACTGCATGCTTCTGCTACACAGAATAGCATTTATTATCAGAAATCCCTGGGCAACAAAACATGTCCCTGGATTAATAAGAATTTATTAAAGCTATCATTAGATCTTTATTTATTAAAAATATCTAAATGACTACCTATAAAAATCTCTCACATGCCAAAGCAAAATGTCAGTAGATAACCCCAACTCTATCAGGAGGCTATATGGTATCAGAAACAATTTAGCTGAACTTGCATTTAAATTAAAGAGTATGATCTCTTGGTGTGGTTCCATCTGAAGGGAGAAGTTAAGTCCTTCCACAAGCCAGTCCAACAGTCCAAAATCAGTTTCACAGAAAACAGATGACAGATACAGCACAGGAATCAAGTATTTCAGATTTCTAGGACTACTTCTCTTCTGTCATTGTAACTGTACTCCCACCATCTAGTGCTGCAAGAGCTGTATTTAATTTTTTGCAGACTTAAAGTATACTCTTCTCACTAGCAAACCATGATTTAATATAGTTCTGTTTAGCATAGTACCGTTTTCTATTAATACTCTGAAGTGCTCTAACTTTACAATATTTCATGACAGATACAGCTTAAGATATGTTCATATGAGCTAAATTAAACCGTTTTTCAAGTTCTGGCATGTCATAAGATACAAGAAAGAGCCATCAGAAGGAGGAAGAAGATGCTGACAAAAAATGTCTCAGCAAATCATTATTTATTCTATTGAAGGTTTGAAGATACATCAGCAGAATTCAGTAGTGAGAAATGTCATCTTAAAAAAACCCAAACAACCCCCCCCAAAAAAACACCCAACACCAAAACCCCCAAGCCCTGCAGTATTTTTCTGACTTTTCTAATTTCTTGCTGAAGTTAAGATGAAAGATTTATCTGATAAAATTATTGTTTCTTTTTACTAATCAGATTTATATTAAAACAGAGTTTCCAAAAAGAATTTAAGCTTTGTCCTTTGTGGCAGAGAAATTTCACCATGAAACATATAAGGATGGATAGCACAGAAAAAGAATGTGCTAAGGGGCAAAATTCTGGTGTAAGAGATACCACAGAAGAAAGTTTTGCGACAAAACATGGGAGATTTGTATATAAAGATAACGTCAAATTATCCCATAATCATGTTGTCATTTTGATGGGACATTCCACAAAAGGAATCCTCAGAAGGAATTAAGGAGGAGTCAAGGCCAGACAACTTCAGAAAAATAATTTTATATTTAAAGAGGATGTGGGAAAAGGTAGAGCAGCTTTCTAAACTAGCAAGCACTTTTAGATAAGTTTTGCCAATGGAAGAGAGCAAACTGGATTGTCTTAGCAGCAACAAACAAGACATAAAGACAAAAAGGGGAAGTGCTACTGAGAGATCTGAGATAGAAAATGAAAATTTCAACTTTTTTGCACTGATGGGGAAGTAATCGTAAGAAGATAACTTTGCGTCCATGAGACTGAACAAGAAAAAGCTGAGTGAAGCAGAAAATCTAAGACAAGAATTAGTTTCAAGATCACAGTGGCTAATAGTAATAAAAGCTACTCCAGATTTTATTGAAAAACAGCACACACATAAGCTGATAGAGGGAAACATACAGGGAAACTCCCGATATATGTAGTCTCTTAATGTTTCCAACTGCTTCACTGACATAAAGCAAGAGCACGCTGAAGTCAACAGGGGCTCATGGGGGTAATTAAATGAACGTGGTTCACAGTGCGATTATGGATCCACTAGGACTTATACAGAATCAGGTCAAAAATACCTAGCCCACCATTCTGGATCTTATTCTTTGCAATTATTTTGGACACACATATTTCTAGGAAAATATGACCAGTGAAACCCAATGTTTCTGAATCATCCCAATAAACAGTTATTAGCTATACAATTTTTGGATTTGTATACCATCAAGTGACAACCCAATTCACCAATGGTTTTACAGCAAAGTCTAATTAAGCAGCATTTTTTAATCATAGAATCTATTGGGTTGGAAAAGACCTCCAAGATCATCTAGGCCAACCGTTGATCCAACACCACTCGGTTTACTAGATCATGGCACTAAGTGCCACGTCCGATCTCAGTTTAAAAACCTCCAGGGACGGTAAATCCACCACCTCTCTGGGCAGGCCATTCCAGTGCCTTATTACTCTCTCTGTAAAGAATTTCTTTCTAATATCCAACCTAAATTTCCTCTGGCAGAGCTTAAACCTGTGCCACCTTGTCCTACTGCTGATTGCCTGGGAGAAGAGACCAACTCCCAGTACAGCTGCATTGTTAATAGTTGTTTTTCCATACACCTAACTAACAGAGAGTGAGATGACCATCTTCCCATCATGAGTGACCCACCACCACCACAGAAACCATGTAAAGACTGTGACGGAGCACTGGAACAGGCGGCCCAGAGAGGCTAAGGAGTGTCCATCCCTGGAGCTATTCCACAACCCTCTGGATTCTCTCCTGTGCCTGGGCAGGGAGGTGGGACCAGGTGACCCTCTGTGGTCCCTTCCAGGCTGACCCACCCTGTGAGGCCATATGTGCTCCTGGTGCCAAAAGGGCGTTCTGTGCTCCCGGAACAAACGAAATGATGGATAAAGGCGATTCAAAAACCTCAAGTGTTTACTCTGATTACAAGACCAGTTACTATGAAAAAGCTTTCGGGAAGCAGCTGTGTAACTTTAGACGTAATGTCTGACCTACACCTACTGAAAAGCGTGCTGAGAAGCATTTTCCATCAAAAAGCGTCATGCTCTCCCACAAGGAGCACCCGGTGCCGAGTGTCGGCCGTGGAGGTGGATGGACATCTGGGTGCTCCAGAGGGCCAGGATTGGGGGGGGTGCCCTTTCCCATAAGACCACCAACCCCAGCCCCTGCGTGCAGTCGGAGCAGGGGCTGCCCTGTGTGCCCCGTGTGGCTCTGTGTGTCCCGTGTGTCCCTGTGTGCCCCATGTGTTCCTGTGTGCCCCTGGTGCCCTGTGTGCCCCATGTGTTCCTGTGTGCCCCTGGTGCCCTGTGTGCCTCATGTGGCCCTGTGTGCCCCGTGAGCCCCGCGTACCCCATGTGCTGCCAATGCCCCGTGTACTATGTGTGCCCCGAGCACCGTGTGTGCCCTGTGTGCCCTTTGTGCCCCGGGTGGCCTGTGTGCCCTGTGTGCCTCTGTGTGCCCCTGGTGCCCATGTGGCCTGTGTGTCCCGTGTGCCTTGTGTGGCCCCGTGTAGCTCTGCATGACCCGGGTGCCCCATGTGGCCTGTGTTCCCCGTGTATCCTGCGTGCCCCATGCACCCCGGGTGTCCCATGTGCTCCATGTGCCCCTGTATGTCCTGTGTGCCTCTGTGTGCCCTGTGTGCCCCTGGTGCCCATGCGGCCTGTGTGGCCCTGGTGCACCCCGTGTGCCCAGTGAGTCCCGTGTGCCCCTGGTGCCCTGTGTGCCTCGTGTACCCCGTGTGTGCTCCGTGTGTGCCCCGTGTCCCCCCGTGTGTTCCCCGTGTTTTCCCTCCGTGTGCCGCCGCTCCCTCAACCCTTCCCCGTCACGGCCGTGGCCACCGAGAATCGAAACCGGGCCCCGCTGCCCCGCGCATGCGCGGTGACGTCACTGCCCGGCCCCGCCCGCTCTATATGAAAGAGAACGTGCGGCGCGAGGCGCTCCCCCGCCTCTCCCCCTGCACCGGCCGGCCCGGCTGGGCCAATCAGAGCGCTAGCAGAGCCTGGGCCCCGCCCCTCCCTCCGTGACGGCATCGCCCCCTCCGCCGCCCAGCCAATCAGCGCCCGGGCCCCCTCCCCCGGCTTGGCCCCGCCCCTCTGCCCGCGCTCCCCCCGCTGCGAGCGCGAGCGGCGGCGGCGGCAGCAGCCCGGTCCTGTCCCCGTCCCTGTCCCTGTCCCCGTCCCGTCCCGTCCCGAACCGTCCCGCGGCGACATGGAGTGCGCTGCGGCGGGGGCCGAGTTCAACATCCTCCTCGCCACCGACTCCTACAAGGTGGGCGCGGGCGGGAGCGCGGGCGGGGGTCACCTCTGCGGGCGCCGCACCCGCCGCGGAGCTCCCTCCGCGGGGCGCCGAGCCAGGCCGTCCGCGCCGCCACCGCCGGGGCCGGGGCCGGGGCCGGGGGATCCCCCCGGGCCGCCGGACAGCCTGCCCGGCCTCGGCGCGGCGCGCACACCGGAGGCCTGGCCGGGGATCCCCGTCCGCCCCCGGGGCCGCGGCCAGAAAGGAAAGTGAAAGTGGGGTGGGTGTGGATGGGTGGGTGTGGATGGGTGGGTGTGGGTGTCTGTGTGGGCCACGGCGGGGGGCGGCGGCCGCCGAGCATCCTCCCTGCCCTGCCCTGCCCTGCCCGGGCCCCGCTCCCCCGTGCCGGGCGCTGCCCGCCCTTTGTGCCCCGCGGGGTGCGGATCCCCCGGCCGGCAGCCGGCACCAAATGCGTGTTTGCCGGCACCAAATGCGTGTCCCGCAGCCCTGTGCTGAGCTGCGGGTCGCGGCGGTGCCGCACTGGCCGGGAAGGGGAAATCGGGAGAGGGGAATGGCGCTGCGGTCTCGGACCCGGGAGGTCCCGGTGTGCCCCACACCGGGAATGTGCCCGGGCCGAAGTCCTGCCCCTCCTGCAGCGTCACCTTCGTGTCCGTGCCGCTCCTCCGGCCGGAGGCTCCCCAGCCCGGCCGCGCAGATGTGCCCCTGTGCGCCTCCTGGGCTGAAAAACTCACTGGTTTCCTTGGGCAATGTCAGAGAGGTGGTTGGTGGCCGAAACAGAACAACAGTAGCAGTTCTGATCGTCATAGTAAAGAATTTTTGGTGTGTTCTAGCTCTGTGAACATTTGGCCGCTTGGATGAGTTTCAGGGAGAAGGATACTTCTAGACAGAGCAGTTGAAAAAGCCAAAGCTATGTTGTGACCAGATCTTGTTACTGAGTAACTACCAAAGTACAAACCCCTCAGTATGCGCTCCGATTGCTGAGTTTCGCTGATGTGCCTTTTCCAGCTCCCCTGCGATGATACTATTATTACTATGTTATTATAATTATTGCCATTATCTTTACCGTTATTACTATAGGCTACATAAAGACGGTCTTTTTGTAAAGAAAGCCTTAGCTGCTGTTTGTGGGAAGGTGTGTTGGAAGACAGGAAGATGCTGACGAATCTTGGAGCAGCTCGGTCAGAGCATCCTAACGCTGCCACGAGGGCTCACAAAGCCACTTCCATTCAGAGCTTAATCTAGATACAGTGCTCTTTATGAACTACGTTTAAGTGTGTGTTATCTAACTTATTCAAATATGGAAGATACACTTTTCTTCCATGTCTGACACTAATCACATTAAATACTGCAGGCCTCGGTTTAAACGGCATCTACTTCAAATCTAATTTGTACGCTGCTTTTTCTGAATTCCCTGGGAGTGCTCAAGGACTGGTGGTAGTGCAGAGCACTGGAGTGACAGAAAACCAGTTCACTTCTGTTTTGTTTGCTGTTTCATAGGAAAGATGACTTGATAACTTTCCAGAAGTGGTAGAAATTTTAAAGAGGTCAAATAAAGGCCTGAGGTGTTTTTTTTCCAGTTTAAAACTGAATTTGGATGCAGTTTTCTGTGGCAGCTATGAGCATTTTGTATTATATTTAGAACAGCTGAAATTGTCTACTTTGCTTTGTTAGGGCCGTTTAAATTATCTGTCTTTCTGTATGCTTTTTTCCAAATCTTAGGAACTCCAGCATCTCTGAACAACGCTTAAACAAGTAGCTGCTTTTATCTTGTTAGGTAATATGAGCAAACATCACTTATCTTCTCCCTGGATGGTACTGTCATTTCCTAATCAATGAAACAACTTTGTGAGAGTACTTTCAGTAAAATTGCACTAAAATATCTCGTAGTTTGCAACATCCAGCTTTTTACAGAAGTTACCAAACACTCTTACTAGCAATTAAAAAAAAGTGAGGATTGATCTTGGGGTTTTTCTTTTTTTTTTTTTTAAGATAGTTCTGCTGTATCCACAGCTATAACATCTGAGTGCAATACTGTCTGTATATAACATTCAGACTCTGAAAAAACATGAATCATGTCAAAAGGTTACATAGTTACTCGGTTGCAGTAGATGCCAATCCATACAAGCTAATGTTGGTGATGAAAATCACGGGGAAATAAACAGCTCAGAAAGGAAAAATACATGCAGACCACACTGAACAGTACAACCCTAGCTTAGGCAGCTGTCCGCGAGAAAAAAGTTGTGGTATCTCATCCTCGTATCTGTCACAACTCATTAGTTTGAGTGTTAGCTCCAGTGTCCCAGTTCTCTGTTGCTGCAGCTGGAAATTTGGGGTGGAAAGACAATTCATTACTGGTTTAGTGCCTATACAAATTCAGAAACAAAGTAATTTGATAGGCAAGGATTTGTCTGTTGACGGTTAATCCAACTTTCCCTCCCTCTACACTGTCTTTTCTGGTCTGTGTGTGCATCACAGGACATTTCCTCTTAAATCATAGTGATTATCAAATAATTGGTTTCAAAATCTTAAAAGTGTTTTTGGAAAACTACTGGGGATCATGCTGATTTTCTAGTACAGTTAGTATTTCTAGATGGGAATAGTTCCCAGTAAGTGAACTGTGCACTGGATCCGGTTCTGAGCTTCCATTATAGACTGCACCTTACTCAATTGTACAAGTGCTCCAAGATTTTGAGGCCAGTCCTCAAATTATGCAGTTTGTCTCTGAACTCGATAACAAGATAAATGTTTTTAACATCAGTTCAGTTTTTCTTCCTGTGTATTTTGTTGCATATTCTTAAGCTTCTACAAATCCCCCAACAGTATAATTGCTCCTGTGTGCTGGGAATTATATGCCAACTCCTCAGAGTCTGGGCATGGGCATATGGTATGGTGTGTGTGCAACTTGCTGATAAATAACAACAGTCTTTAATTCTTCTGATCATGAGACACTCAACAGATTCATCAGTGCAGTATTATATGGGGAACCTCTTTGTTTGAATGTCCAGTATAGCAATGGCATTTGTGATAGTAAAGTTTCCTGCTAGTGACTTGGTATTACTTGAAAAAGGGAAGTAGTTGAAGTCAAAGTCCTTGTTGCTAGAAAGCTGCAGGTGAGGGGATATCAGTAGTTTCCTTGAAGCTCAGTGTGCTGTGTGATGTTTTACTCTTGTGCATATATCAGGAAGTCCCTGGAATCTTGCCCCTTTGTGAAGTGAGGGTTCTGTTTGCTCACTGTCATTCCCAAGCCAAAGGCTCGAAGCCCTTCAGTTCCTCATTTGTCGGATGTCCTTGACACACCACCTCTCCATTTTCTTTCTTTTCGATTCCCAGTGCTCTGTTCATCTCATATTTGTCTATTTCTGTGCAGGCAAGAAATCTTCCAGGGTATACGTGGTCTGAAACTACACTGAGGGGATGATCTTGGCAGAGCTGTGTTGGTCACTGGGAAGATACCTGTGACTGGCACATACCGGGCCTGGGTTGCATGGACAGGAGCTGCAAGTGGGGAAAGGCCATTGACTGAACCTTGTTCCCTTAAGTAATAATAGCTTATTTTGCCTTTGCCAATGAGATCTATTACTGTTGCTTGGCATGTTTCGTAATTAAGCTGATAGCTATAATAAGCTGCCATGCAATTACCCCTTAGGAGGAGCTGACTTGCTATCTAGACTGTAAATGAGATCTGTTTCAGAATTAATTTCTTTCTGGATGCTTCAAGGAAATCTGAAAGATATGTTTTAACTCTGTATGCCTTACATGTTGAATTTTAAGTATTTGTCACTTCAAATTACTTCTTTTACTCTGCGTGGTTGTAGGAGAGCACTGAATTCTGAAGCACTTCACGTGAGTGTGTGTTTATTCTAGGCTCTGACAGCTTGTATATTCTTTATTTAGAAGGCTAGAGGTATGCAAGGAAGAGACATGAGTACGCTTTAGTCTACTGATTTTGACTAGTACTTAACAACTGCAAAATATTATTTACAACAACCCATATATATATATATATATATATTTGTTTTTTAATCAAAATCTTGTGATGGGGGTGTGAATGTGTTCTCTTACCTCCTGTAATTCTGTCAGTGGAAAATCAGCAGAAACTTCTGGCTCAGCACTCCTTGTAAGACACAATCTTCACTCTGTCTACATTCATTATCTTCCAAATTTTGATTTGCAGTCACATGGTCCTGTTACAAACCCAAGACATCATTGCTCTACAGGAACACTGCAACAGTACAGTACTCACAAGATTTTTAAATTAATGGAAAGTAACCCTTTCTAAAATCATTGCAATTTTCAGTGTTGAAAAGGTAAATGTTTTTTGTTTTTCATTAAGGAAAAGGAAATTTGTAGCAGCATGTGCAGTAGTACAGCTGACTAGTCACAAATGTGTAAACAGTAAACATAAGGCATTTTGTCATCTTTTTTGTGATAATCTTGGATGCAAAACCGTGCTGGTTTTGACTGAAGCAGAGTTAGTTTTCTTCCTAGTAGCTGGTATGTGGCTGTGTTTTGGATCTGTGCTGAAAACGATGCTGATAATTCAAGGATATTTTTGATTTTGCTGAGCCGTGCTTGCAAAGACTCAAGGCCTTTTCTGCCCCACATGCCATCCCACGAGCGAGGAGACTGGGGATGTACAAGGAGTGGAGAAGGGACACAGGGACATCTGACCCCAAGTGACCCAAGGGATATTCCATACCACATTGACATCATGCGTAGCACATAAATGGGGGAAGAAGAAGGGAATGTTTGGCTTTGCTCATGTGCACAGGACTTTTGCTTTCCCTATTAAACTGTCTTTATCCAACCCATGAGTTTTCTTACTTTTACCCTTCTGAGTCTCTCTCCCATTCCACCCAGATCTGTATGGGGCTTGGTTTCCAGTTGTGGTTAAACCAGAACAAAAACACATGAAACTCTGTAGTGGTAAAGGAATCTACTGTAAAGTGTTATTGTTTTTAAGCATTGTATTTTCTCTGAGAAATTTAAAATACATTCAGTTCTAGTGCTTACACTTGACCTTGTGTTTTAAATGTGAATGTGGACCTAGTCATTTACACCATTTTTGCTGACAATGTCCAGCTTCTGTAGGAATTCAGTTGCTTGCATGTCTTTCCTTGGTTGTCATAGTTCTGGCTGATCTCTTAACTTTTTTTTTTCTCACCTTTGGTCCTCTTATTTTTCAATATACATATAAGAGATGGCAGATGAACTCAAATATGGAGACACTAGAAATGGTACAAGGTCATCCTTCAGTCATAACCTCCATTAGCTTCATCTCATAAGAGCAGATATCTCCCAATATTCTCACTTTGGTTCTTAAGCATTATCTTAATCTTATGCATTGTAATAAGGGGCCTGGAGTCTCTCTAAGGCTTTTTTCTCTACAGTAGTTTGAGGCTCATATAATCAAAATAGTAAGATTGTACTTGACTCTTAATTTTTTTTTCAAACTCATGAGGGTCTTGCACTTTACCTGCTATTGTTGGATGCCCTTTCTCTTGAGTTATTAAAGATTGATTCGTCTAATGTTTCCTCCTTTGTTCAAATAAGCTTATCATTTAACCATACTGGCATTTGGTTTGGTTTTCATTTCCACTGTTGGGGTGTGTATTCCCTCTGTGGCTGGTTTGAAAGCTACAATAGCATCCCTGTTGAATATACCTGCTAGCCACAGTCATGTTGGTTTTTTTTCTGAAGGGGGTCAGCACTGCCTTACAGCCTCTATTAGTTACATCTCATACCAGTGAGGTGTATCTGATAGAGCACTCCCTTTGCTCTTAAGTACTGGTTCATGTCATTGTTGCTAACAATGTTGTTTTCCATCTAGGTTATTGGCAAACTTTGCTTTTAACTGCTCCATTGGCTAAATATCATAAAGGTTAGGCGAAGCAGTATTTCAAATCATGGTCTCTTTGCACAATGTTTGCGAGTAATATGTAATAACGCAATTCATGGGGATCTTGGAGGTGCTTTGCAGAAGTCTCTCCAATGTAAATACCAGCAGTACCACTGCACTAAAATCATCTAGCTCAGGAAGGTGTATAAGGGGGTAAGGATCCCCCAGATATCTCTTCCAGCATCAGGGCTTGCAGTACATTGTCCAACCCTGTCCCTGGGGCCCTAATTACATGCTGCAGACCTGCAGTGTCCTAGCCAAGTGGCCCAGCTACTTCCAGGCCATGCTGCTTCTGGCTTACCTTATACCTGTCCCTCTGATTCTTCATGGTTGTGGCTGTGTGGTGCCATGGATTCATTAACTGGGTTGTTCTGTACCCATTTTTGCACTAAAGATTTTTCAGAACAGCTCCATAAAGTTCAAAGACTGTCTTACTTGAACTAGTATCATCTCTTCACATGAGAGTTATGGTACAGGCAAGATCTTGCTGGGTAGATGTTTGGGGGTTTGTTTTCTTCACTGTAGACAAGGTTTAGAAGCATCTTTCTGATGATTCATGTTAGCATCTGACCCTCCACCCATCTGACTAGGGGAGCACCAGGAATTAACCACCAGTGGAGGTTTTGGTCATGCCTGACTTCACTTCTGTCACATCCGGTTTTCTCATGTTTTCAAATGGTTGAGTTATATATACTTAAATAACCTTTTAGAGCCATTTCACTGCAATATGTTGTCCAACAAAGCTTGTTGATTATAAGAATATTTATTTTTTTATGCCTGAAGTTTTCTTACCTAGATTATGGAAATGCAGCATTTATCTCAGTCGTCCCTTTTTTATGATGAATAGCCGTTAATTCCATTTTCTTAAAATTTAACTCTTAATGTTTGGAGTGTTTATTTGGATGGCTGATCTAATGCAATTTGTGCTTCATGCCTTTTTTTGAATGGCTACTTGATTTAGTCAAATAGATGTAGTCCTTGTGGATGTATTCTTTGTTCAGAGTATACCTTTATTTGGATGAAATTTAATAAGGAGCTATCACAACTGGAAAAAAAGTGCTCTATTTCAGTCATAGTACATAATCTTGTAGATAGTTGTTCCGAGGCTGTTTGTCATATGTTTTGTAGACAAAACCTAAACCAAGCCTTTGAACTAAACATCAAAAGGCCTTTGAAGATATTTGGGAGGGTTATTTTCTTGTAAGGGTCTCTTAATCCCAGCAGAAGCTTTTGTTTGGTTTCTGGTTGTTTTGTTTTTTTTTTCTTTTTTAATTTCTGCAGAGAAGGGGTTTCCTATTGATTTCATGGTGACTCCTACTTATCAAGAACCTCTCCGTACAAGTCCTGCTTCTGTCATTCCCTAACTGAAAGCTTAGTTTTATCAATACTGTCTTGATATATGTCACATAAAGTTTAGTTACAAATATTGTACATAGTCACTGTTGTCTTTTCCACTCTTCTTTAGGATACAGAAAGATACAAAACTTCATCTGAGAACAAGGAAAGATCAGGCATTTTTTGAAGCATAGTTTTTGTTGTCCAAGTGCCTTCTAGTGTTACGTTGGGTTTTTTTTTGGTGGTGGTGGTTGGTTTGTTTTGTTTGCAGTGGTGTTCTTTGTGTTTCCTGTGAACTGTTCCCACTCCTAATGCCTGATCCTTTTTCAGGCTGTTTTTACCACCAGGCATTTCACTACATGCCAAACCTGACCACCACTGTGGCAGATGGGTATTATTTCCCCGTGTCCCTAGTAGTCCAGAAATGACAGCTAACACAATCAGCTGCTGGGACGTTTTGTGGGCAGATGCTCCTGCTGAGTATGGTGCCCTGCCTGAGAGCCTGGGAGCAAAACAGTTAGCTTGGGAAGTGAGCAGGGGCTGTAGGTCCTGTGCTTAACTTCCCACACATCTATGAAACATAGAATCATAGTTTGGGTTAGAAGGGACCTTCAGAGGCCATCTAACCCAACCCCCTTGCAATGAGGAGGGACATCTTCAACTGGATCAGGTTGCTCAGAGCCCTATTCACAGGGATGGGTCCTCTATTACCTGTCTAGACAACCTGTTCCAGTGTTTTACCATCTTCATCATAAAAAATTTCTTCATTTTATTTAGTCTGAATCTATCATCTTTTATTTTAAAATCATCACTCTTTGTCCTGTGGCTATAGGCCCTGCTAAAAAGTGTATGCACATATTTTTATAAGCCCCCTTTGAGTAAGCAGTGGTTGGTAAGTGTGGTGCTTTTAAGATCATGTTTGTGTCTTGAAATACAAAGTAGTATTTAAAAGGGTGTCTCAGCTTTATAGGTAAAACTAGCAGCTTTGTGGAATGTCAAAAGAACATTTAAAATTACAGGTGTAAAGCTTGCTCAGATGTAAATAGTTAATTGCCAGGGATGTGTGTTCTTCATTGTTTAAATAGATTCTAATGTGTGAGGAATATAATTGAACACTACACATGTAACTTGTAAAATTAGTTCATTATCTCCTTCAAGTACTTAAAGCAACTAAATCAATAAAATTACTTTTCTGTCTTAAACAAAACTTTTTTTTAGGTTTGGATGCCTAGAAATAACTTTTTTCTGGACACTAACTAGTATGTATCTTTAGGTTAAGATCTAGTCTCATGTCAGAAAAATTAGATAAACCTATGATTCAATGTTTCAGGAACTTCAGTGAGTTTTTTAGGCTGAAAGTGTCAGCAAGTTAGTCAGGGGGAGTTGTGTCCCCAGGTATGCTACATAGATCTGTTAGCATTTCAGTCTGATTTCAGCTCTCAAGTTCTGTTTTGTAGCCAGTGTATGTGTGTGTTCATATACCCATTAGTTAGAAAGACATGTCAAACGGAGCATATTTTTGTCTGCTCCATAGTAAAGTAGGGGGGTTGAGGTGTGTGTTTTCTTTTCTATAGGGTTTTTAAATTTCCTTTAAATGTGATGGTATCATGCAGAGAGTTTTCAGTGAGCTGGCAGTTTGATGTACTTTCTTGGAAGTTCAGTGTAGAACTAGGAAAGGACATGTTAATTTGTGAAGCGAGACATTTATTAATAGCTAGAACTAAATCTAAAAGCCAGGTTTTGTCTTCAAGTGCAACATTTCTACTCTTAGGCATTCTGCTTTTGAGTGCTTGTGGAATTGTAACAGAATAGGTTTGTGCTCCATTAAATGCCTGTGGTGCAGTGCTTTGTTTGAAGCGAAGGCAGAAAACTTGCAATGACAAGCTTGGGGTTTATTTGATTGGCCTTGAAAACCTCATACAAGTAAAGACAGTAGAATGATTTGTAAATTGACCTTGTCATTATTCAAATGTTTCCTTGCAGCACTGGAAACACAATCATAACAGCCTTGTGCTAGTATAGGAGAACCAAAAAATTCAGTTGAATAGTCTAGTTCATTGTCCAAACTGAGTGAAATGCTAAATTTATATGACATTTGAGAGGAAAAGAAAAACTGAAATTCTAAAATCCTTTAACGTACAGTTTTAGCAATACAGGTATGGGAAACCTTCAAATATTTTATTTTCAGACTGTCAGAGGTATATCAGGACAAGAAGGGAGAAGTGGTAAAATCATCCCTTTTCCAATTCTTTGTTATATTAGAAACAGAAATCTTTGGGTTATTTTGAGTAAGTAAGCAAGAAACATGTAATGAACTCATGGTCTAACCTGTAAATATGGGGTTTTGAAAAATATTCAGACGTGATTTCACACCATTTTGAGTTTTGTTCTGATGTACAACAGTGCTTTACTGAGCCATAGGAACAACTTCTCTGTATGGAATGTATAGACTTGTTCACAGACTTTTCAACGTAACTTAAGAAAACTCTTGATAGCTTCAACTTTGGGGATTATACTGATTTATGTATTCTGTAATTTAAACATTGATTATCATTATGGGGTTTTTTTGTTTAGTATGGAGTTATGGATTTTGCATGGAATTTGCTTTTTACACATTAGGAGATAAAATTATGCAGGTTTAAGTTTTTCAGTGTTTGGAGTGTACTTGTTAAAAATGCTATTATTACTCAAAATAAATTATTGGCTAGATTTAAATTCAGGAGCTAAGAAAAGCTGCTATAGTTGAATCCAGCATAACATTGTGTGTTTTTATGACCAGTTTCCATGTAATACACTCAGGCAGCAACTTGTCATGCTTCCTTTATGTTGAATGTGAACTGTTTCAAACTTGGAAAAGAAGTCCATCTAGCAGACTTTGTGGGGAGATACAAACCTCAGGTAGATTTTAAGAGCATTACTGTCAGTAACAGGTTTGTAAACTGGCTTTGATTTAACCAGGGCTTGAGAGACCCAACCTGCTCATGGTGAAGGAGATGCTTGAGTAAAGGCTGTTGTCAATGCCTTTTTGAGTCTGGGTGGTTTTTATTTGAACTGTGGGATTGTAGCCTTCAAAACTTCAATCAAATGCAAGCAGGTATTTGATAGTGAGATGGAATTTTGTGCTTCCTGTAGCTATCAGGCTTGGCCCAAGTGTGAGAAAGCAAACACTGACCTGGCACATTGGTGTTCAGTGCTGTTCCTAAAATCCTAGCCAGTGTGTTTCCCAGTTAATCAAAGCAAAGTCATCAGGGGAGGAGAAGGGCTGACCATGAAGATTACTCTAGGGGAAAAGACTTGATAAAGAAGCAAAGAATGGAAGACAGTCTTTTGATCTGAAAACTGAAGGAGACTAAAAACGAAAATTTCCTAAACACTTATGATGTAGAATGTGAAAGGATAAATAATAACAGTCCAGAAGAACTGGGAATTACTCTTAAGCTTTAATGTACAAATATGATTTCTCTTGTGCTTTGTAGTGATGTTTTGAGCTCTTACTGAAGTTTTTCTTAATGTAGGTTACACACTACAAGCAATATCCACCTAACACAAGCAAAGTATATTCCTACTTTGAATGTCGTGAAAAGAAGACTGAAAATTCCAAATTAAGGAAAGTGAAATATGAAGAAACTGTATTTTACGGTTTGCAGTACATTCTGAATAAATATTTAAAAGGTAACTGTCTCAAATTCCAGTAAAACTTTACCTGTAAATAAATAAAATTTTTTTTAAGCCTGTAGTCTTATAGTTGAAACAATTCCAGATTATCTTGGTCCACCATAAGTAATGACATGCATAAGATCTTATATGTGTGATTCTGAAAATAAATTGTTGGTATTGACTTTGTAATTCAGACACGTCTCTACTATCTTCATTTATGCCAATGATTTATTAAAAATGAAGAGGTATTCATATCCCAACTTCAGTGGGCTACATTGAAATAAATGGAAACAGAACAATACTGTGCAGAGACTCATAAGCAGATAGAAGATTCAGTGGAAAACACATTTTACATTTTGAACATAAACTTCAGTCTGTATTTACTGTTTACTGTGTAAACCAGTAATGGTTTAAATTTTCCTTAAATTTTGGATGCCCCTCAGCTTAGATCATTGAATGTGGCAGCTACATGTGAAAATGGTTTTAATATTGCTAATTTTAAGAGTCACATCTGAAAATTCTTTGGTGCTCTTTAAGGTTTTGATTGCTTTTTTGCATTAGGTACAAATATCACCTGTTCTGACCTGAATGCAAGTTGCCTTCTGCCAAGCTTTAGAAGCAAAACTTCAGTCACAGGGCTCACTTGTCTTTGTCTTGAGCCAATAAACATCGCTGCCAATTCTGCCAAAGATTGAAATTCCATTATAATCAAAACACTTGATAATTTGATTTCTTTTGTCTTTAGCAACCTGAGGATTGCTCTCTCAGGTAGATGATTGGCCCTACAGCAGTAGCAATGCTTATTCAAATCATGTGGTTTGTCTGTTGGCTCCTATCACAAAGTGGTCAGTCAAAGATGGGTTGTAACACCTCTCCATGGGGATTCTCCCTGGAGAAGTGTACCTTAACCCTTGTGTCCACTTGCACTATCAACACATTCCTCTGGGAAAAGCACTACTACTAAACCTCATGACAGATTTTTGACCATCATAAAAGAATAATAATCTCAAATTGTTCTGAGCCACCTGCAAACCACAAATATATTTTATCCTGTTGCTTTCTTGAACATCCTAGTCTTTATGATAAATGAAAGTTAAATTTGCTTTAAACATACTGCATTTGACATCTTCATGGCTTTGTTGAAGGCAAAGTGACTTTGCTGTGCCTGAACCTTTTTGTTACTTAGTTTCTCAAATGATGAACATTGTAAGTTTCTAAGCTTTCATCTGTTTCTGATACTACAGGTAAAGTGGTGACCAAAGAGAAAATCAAGGAAGCCAAAGAAGTATATAGGGAGCATTTTCAAGATGATGTCTTCAATGAAAAGGGATGGAACTATATTCTGGAGGTAAAAAAAATTATGAAAATAATTTGGGATCATCATGAAGAAGTTCTGAATCAGTTGTAGAATATATACAACAGTCTTTCCTTTTAATCTTGATAGTAAAGACTGGATAAATTTAGCTTTTTATGTTTAGTGTATTGGGAGTAGCAGCTGTCAAAGAATAATCATATAATTGTAATTCCTTAGAGAAAAGTAATTTTCATCCTTTCAGATGCCAAATGCGGCTTTGCAGGTAATAAGGATTTATGGCTGCCGTCAGCCAGCTCATGTAAGTGGGGGCTTGTTGGCAACTCTCCATGTGTAATATAGCACTTAGTGGTTGCCTGCATCATTTACATTGCTTTCTGGAACTAATCATAACAATTTTTATTCTAATGCAGAAAGCATTACAACTTCTTGGGTGTATAAAAACTTCCAGAAAATACATGTTTTGTTCAATTGTTTCCTACATTTTTCAGAGATATGAAAGTTGAACTTTATTATGAAATACAAGGCTTGAGCACTTCAGGCACACAAAACCTTCCAAATTAAGTCTTGTCACAATTATCCTCTTTCCTTTTTGTTTAGAAAGGTGTCAGACTTCAACTAATTGCAAACATGTCTTCTCTGTAAAAGCAGCAGATTCAGACTAAGGGCATTCATCAGAGCTGCTCTAATCTCTGCAGATTAATTAAATGCTAGGTTTCATTTTGGGTTCTGGTGAATGGATATTTTTAGCATTTGAAAGCACATTTTTTAGTCCTTGCATTTATTTTTCCCTGGATTCCCTGGTTGTATGTGTTCTTATGGTAGCATCTGTCTATGATTATATTTGGATGTCATCTTGCCACTGGGGTGGACCATAGGTGTGCAATTTCAACTAAATGTTTCAAATGGCAACAAGGTACCTGAGCCCACAGTTCTCTAAGGGAGTTATGGAGAGGTTTGTAGAGGACTTGCATCCATTTCAAGTAACTAAAAATGTGAATTCAATCCATATTTGTGTTTAAGCTACATTATACGTTGTGAGCTGCTCTCATCTGTATTTAAAGTAACTTGATCCCTCCTTGGATAAACTGAATTAATGCACTTTTAATGCGCATGTCTGTCCTTGCTGAGTTTTAACGTGGTTTAGCTAAGTCCATTCAACTCAGTTTAGTCAAAATCTGTTTTGTTTATTTTTTTCCAGTTAAATATACTTTTGTCTTCATTGAATCATGAATAAATTATTTTGAGCCTTTTGAAGGCTTTGTTGTCCTTTGTTAATCCAGAAATCTCCAAGTCTGACAACTAAACCCTGTGTGGTATGAACACAATTTGCTTCAGGTTATTACACTTTCAAATTAACTTTTAAACTGTAGTGTAGAAGAGTGATGTGTTTTGGGTACTGGAGAATACGTATTGATGCTACTTACAAATCTGTAATTTCTCTAAATTGGTGCAATTTTTGTTGCCTTTAAAGAATGTCTCATGAGAAGCTTTCTGTCAAAAAATTTTGTTATCCAAAACATTATCAGTACTGCCAGTTTAGCTCTTGCTCTTTCAGAAAGTTATAATTACTCTTTTAGAGTTGCTGTTTGCAAGTTACTCTTTTTCAAAAGGCTCATTTCACAGTGTTTAGTCCTTCGGGGTTGAAAGACTGACAGAAGAATGACATTTCAATATGAGATTTCATGTTCAGTGAATAATTGAGATGAAAAATAGTCTTTAAAATAGTTATTAAATGGATCCTGCTGTAATAAATTAACAAAGCACAC
This sequence comes from Margarornis squamiger, assembly GCA_035222235.1. NCBI lineage: Eukaryota > Metazoa > Chordata > Aves > Passeriformes > Furnariidae > Margarornis > Margarornis squamiger. Next base: position 13,016,497 of record JAWWTY010000037.1, on the reverse strand, counting down.
ATCTATACTAAGCACAACTAGAGATTTTTTTGAGGTCTAGATAAGAACAAAACTTTTTTTAGCCTACTTCATGTGAAACCACTGAAGAAAACTGAGTAGCAAATATTTCTTATTCTGTGTGTAGAACTTCCGTATTTTTATAGAATGTTTAAGCCTTCCTGGCTCAGTTTGTAAAAGTAATACAACTGATAATGAGACTGTTTTTTAGGTTACAGGAATTTCACCCTTTTTTGTTAAATGTGAATTTTCTCATTTTTTTGGGCTAGGAGTTTATGATTTTTAGGGTTGAAACAAATGAAGAAGAAGAAAGCTTTATCAATAAACTCATAGACTAACTTTTATTCCTTGCAGTCAAATAAAAGAGAGGTACGTCCTAATATTTTCTATTGTCTAACAGTATTACTGTTTCTTGTACAGAAATACGATGGCCATCTTCCTATAGAAATAAAGGCTGTTCCTGAGGGTTCTGTAATTCCCAGAGGAAATGTTCTTTTCACAGTAGAAAACACAGATCCAGAGTGCTACTGGCTTACAAATTGGATTGAGGTCAGTTTTGGAAATTTAATTTGTTTTTTTCCTAAGTAAATATTAATGCACTTAAATTAAAGGCTGAATCTCTTATTTCTTTAAGGGAAATCTCTGGCAACTTTCATTTTCTGCTCTAAGTAAGCCTGGATTCTTTTTTGTAGTCCTCTTACACAGACCTTTTTCCCCCACCTGGCAAGAGATTGTAATAATTTTACAGGATTAAAAGTACTTTTGTCCACAAAAAAGGAGGATGGGGAAACTGCATGTTAGTAGTTTGGGAGTGATAACCTGAGAAGGTCAATACCTCACCTACCTTATAAAGGCTAATTGCTTAAGCCCTAAAGCAAACTGTTGTAGGCATCAGGAATTTCTGAACAGGGAATAAAAATAAATAGACCTTTTTGTGCCTGCTAAAATGCCAAGTGGGCATTGCTAAGTTCTAAGCAAACATACACCTAATATTGTGATGGGTTTTGTTTTAGACTATTCTTGTGCAGTCATGGTATCCAATCACAGTAGCTACAAACTCTAGAGAGCAGAAAAAGATTTTGGCCAAATATTTGCTAGAGACTTCTGGCAGCTTAGAAGGACTGGAGTATAAACTGCATGACTTCGGCTACAGAGGAGTCTCTTCACAAGAGGTAATACTACTTGCCTAATAATTTGAAAAAATCTCAATTGTCCTTAACTGTGAAGGATTGTAGCATGTATCTGTAAACTTCTGTGTCCCTGTTCCGCATTGAAATTGAATGCACAGAGGACTGTGTTTGGACTGATTGTGGAGGGGCGATCTGGGGTGGGGGCAGGTAGATGTGTCTCTGGACTGTGAGCACTAGATTGGGAGAGCTTTTGCCTATGTCTGTCTTGTGAAAACGCATGAAGAGAGTGTTAGTGAAACAGGAACTAAGAGTTTTGCTGGCTACAGACTAGCACTGGGTGGTGACTGGATTTAGGCTCCTGTATCTGACATGGAAACTGAAAGTTGCATCTTGTTCAGACTGCAGGCATAGGAGCTTCAGCTCATTTGGTGAACTTCAAAGGAACAGACACTGTAGCAGGAATTGCATTAATTAAAAAGTACTATGGTACAAAAGATCCAGTTCCAGGATATTCTGTTCCAGCTGCTGAACACAGGTAAGATACTAGGCTAAGCCTTTATAAAAACAGCTTAACAAAATGTGATTTTTTTTCTTATCCATCTTTGTATCCAGAAATAGATTTTATAGTATTAGCTATGACTGATCCAGCTGTTGAGGCTGCAGTTGAGTACTGATGCCTCTGTATGTTCTAGTCATGGTTGTTCTGAAGTATAAATGTGCTTTAAATGTTTTTAACTATAACCTTATTATCAGGTTTAAGTAAATTTGGATATTCTTTTTAGAATAGGCTTGAAGGCTTACAGGTTATAGATATTGAGGGTTCACATTATAAACAAATTTTGTTTTAAACATAACATCATAAATGGAAAAACCATGTAAGCTGCAATTCTGGACTTTCACAGATCATGTTCTCCCTCCAGGAGTAGTTGCTCTTAAGCTTCCCATCAGCATAACTAACTCAGTCAACAGTAAATCCTTGATCTCTCACTAAGAATCGTGAATGAGTTTTTAAGAGTAAAGAACTGGTCTCAGACATTTGATATGGAGAGCTCTTAATTTTTTTTTATATCCAAATCTTGTACAAGGTTAGGAGTGAATGCAAATTCTTGGATTTCAGTTGCACATCTACACACTGAAATGAGCAGAATATAAAGGAAGGTTGTGTTTTTCATAATGAGCACAAAAGCCAGTTTAACAGTTAGTATTCACTTTAAATAGTTAGCATTCACTCAGGATTACAAGGCAGATAATTGAAAGGCTTGCACAAATAGCCCTTGTAGGATAGTGATCACCTTTAAAGGAGAACTGCTTCACAGAACTTTCTGTATCATTGCTGTAGTGCTGTTCTGGAACTGCTTGATCAATAGAAGTGACAAATTTTGTCTGAAATGTCTTCTCTTAGCTTAGCTTAATACTACAGTTAAATCCAAAAAATGATGGCCCAAGCAACTATAAAAGTTTTTGTAATGAAAGCAAACACATGGAGTCACAAGATCATGTGTCTTCTGCACAGCATATTGAAGTGGTGACATTAGATCGGACAGCTTAAACTGTCCCACATAAAGTTTGCATTGCCACATGCAGACTGCAGTCACCCTTTCCAAGTTAATATACAGAAAACACCTCACACAAGAGACCCAGATTTTTTCCAGAATTGCTATACTGTTCCACCACCTCCCATGTGAGGTGGTGGAGTGAGTGTGGTGCTGTCCTCTGGTGTGTCAATGGGGCTGTTCTTCAACTGCCCCAACCTCTGTGAAACAAAGTTTGTTTTGTCTCCTCACTACCATGATCTAGGGCTTGTCCTCACAGTAGTTAACAATGGAATTTTAAGGGAAAAATTCAGTGCCACTGACTCTTGTGCTGTGGTTGAGAACATTTTTAGGTCTTTGTGCACAGGTTGTGTGAGCTGGTCTGAGACAGCCGCGTACAGAACAGCTACTGCAGATCAACTGGCATTCAGTAACTTATTAGTGCTCTCAGCAGCTCTGGTTTATGTGCTTTCCTGTACCCTTGCACCACGGGTAATGCCCTGAGGTTCCTCTGGAAGAATGTTTGTATGAGTGAGAATAATGGGTTTATATCACTATTAAAAAAGAAAATAAATTCTGTTTTCTTCTTAGGATTTTTCTAACATATGGTACTTCATTCTCAACTTCCCATTTTGTAGTGTGAAGTTGCTAGAGCAGATGTTCTGTTCTTGCATCTGTAATTCCCTAACTGTCTGAATTTCAGATTTAAGAGAAACTCCCTCACAAATGTTAATAAAATAAAAAAAAAACGCATTTATGTGTGAAAGAAATTTCATGTGCCAAGTGTTTGTCTGAAGCGCCAAAGATAAATTCAGGGTGCTATTTATTTAATATATAGACTTATTATCCATGCAACACAGAGCTGATAAGCACGTAGTTTATGCTGTCTTGTAATCACATTGCTTATCTTTATCTTGAACTGTTACTGGTAGGAAATACAGAATGTATGATTTTCTGTGCTAGTGCCACTCTAATATGAATTTTTCATTTGCCTTTGCAGTACCATAACAGCTTGGGGGAAAGATCATGAAAAAGATGCTTTTGAACACATAGTAACACAGTTTTCTTCAGTGCCTGTGTCTGTGGTTAGTGACAGCTATGACATTTACAATGCTTGTGAAAAAATATGGGGTGATGACCTAAGGCATATAATTGAAGCCCGAAGTCCAGAGGCACCGCTTATTATTAGACCAGATTCTGGGAATCCCCTTGACACTGTTTTAAAGGTAATACTTTCTTGAAGTCATTTGTATACGAGATTGGGAGGGCAGTTGTTTGTTTTGTAATGACTGGCTAGCAAACATAAGAGACGTAATGCCGTAAGTTGATATGCATTTGATGCTGGCTAATTTGGATGTGTGAAAAATGCAAATGTTTAGTTCCCCTATGTGATGGACAAAAAACACATACACAGGCTAAGGGCAAGAAAAGGTTAACAACTAACAGCCACTTTATTTTTATAAGGCTTGTCTTTTATACTTTTTCTTATCTGTCCACGCATACACGTCACACTCTATTAGCCAAGCACTTCTGTCCACGAG
>JAWWTY010000037.1:12966898-13012197 GCA_035222235.1 Margarornis squamiger | reverse complement strand
GCTTGTCTTTTATACTTTTTCTTATCTGTCCACGCATACACGTCACACTCTATTAGCCAAGCACTTCTGTCCACGAGCCTTAGACCATCTTCTGATAGGTAGTTCACATCTCTCCTCATGCTGGTAAATCTCAAAACACATCTTGTTATTCACACTTGTTTTTCTCAGTTGTTTTTCTCCTTTCTTTTACTTTCCCATGCCTGGAACAAGGCCATAGGTATCTTCTTCTCTTCTTTCCCATTCTCACAGCTGCACCCTTTCAAGGGCAAAGCTGTCTTCCACCCCAAAAGTCTTCCACACATCTAAGCACAGATAGGAAAACTGTTTTTCTGTCTAAATAATTTAATATTTTTCATCCAACCCATTCTTCCATATAATTCTTGAAGCTTTTACAACAGTTTTCAGTTTTGCTGATGTAATGATGCTGGAATGCTCCTATAAAGAGAAATTTTCGTCACCTAATAACAAATAAAATGGGAAACAATTTCATTATTAATAAATGCCAGGTCAATAAGACTTCTTACCACCAAGTTTAGGTATCTTGACATCCTGTATTAATGTAATTCACTGTTTTGTGCTACAAATACAAGTTTAGCACTCTTCTCCCTTTTGTCAGATATGCATTTAAATCAGTGGCACACACCCTCCAAGTTTAAAAATGCTTCTTGCCTCACTGTTCTTTAGAGAGTATAAGGATTGTTACAGTTTCATAATAAAAGCTGTTGATACCTCTGAATTTGAGTAGCTGCCAGCACTGTCTTAATAAGAAAGTAGGGGCAATTTTAGTTACATTGGTACTCTATCAAATTAGATCTTTACAGCTTTAACACTTTATTTTCCTTTGGGACAAGTGATGTATCACAAATAGGAGCTCTGAATGACCTCTACCAGAGCTGATAAGAAAAGCTTCCAACTGAAGTGTTTCATTTTAAGTATTCGTGGCTTACAAAATCACAGAAAACTGAAAGCCTCATCCATTGTCTTAAGGGAGGTCAAAAGAAGAGCAGAATCTTCAGCTGACACATTTAGTAACAAAATCCACAGCAAACAGAGGGAGAAAGGAGGGAAGGATGGTTGTGATTAGCTCTTGGGTACAAGTTCATAAAGACCGTATGGTCTGTGACTGCTTTAAGGGCTTCCACCACAATGGCTGGCATGCTTTTTATTTGTGTGGGTAGATTTAGAGTATGATTATGTGGGTGTAGTTATGGATTTATTTTATTTTATTAGAGAGAACATTGTTCAAATGTGGCACTGGTATTTCTTTATTGTATACATATTACATAGATTTTTATTTTTATTTTGAACTGTCTCTCTTTTCAATAGGTCTTGGAGATCTTGGGGAAGAAGTTTCCCATTACAGAAAATTCAAAAGGCTACAAGTTGCTGCCACCGTATCTCAGAGTTATTCAAGGGGATGGTGTGGATATCAACACGTTGCAAGAGGTAAGAAATCCTGTTCACGTGTTGGGGTAACACTGGCAACGTTGATATTTAATCTGGACTCTGTCACAACTAGTCAGATGTTGCAGCAGAGACTGCTGACCCTACCCCTGCCCTTCACTCCAGACATTGGCAGTGATATCATAATGCGTAAAACAAGTTCATTAAAACTCCACAGGAAATTATTAAGATGCATAAAAAAATCCCTAAAAGGAATTTTGTATTCTCCCTGTTGTAACCCTTCTCTTTCCACTGTCTGTCCTTTTGTTTGCTTTCATCATGCTTGTCAAGTCTAATTGAGATTAAAATCTGGCCATGTTTTGTCCTTTCATTGATGTCTAAGGCACACTGTGCATGATCACTGTGCTACGGCAGTAGTAATTAACTGGTTTGCCTCATTACTTATGTACCATCTAAAGTGCGTTTGCTCTCAAATATCGAAGGTGTAGTTTTGAAGGAGTCTTTAAAACCGGGGGTAAGGAAGGTGAGTTCATTGGTTTGGTAACTAGTGAAATAAGGATCCCTGAAAAGGCAGAAAGCATATGTAACAGATTAGTCTGTAGTGTGAGTCACAACTGCAATTTTATCAAGGCAATAACTGATTATTTAGTAGATGCTATGTGCTTGAAACTAGTCATAAATTCACCGCTATGGACTAGATTAGATATTAGGTAATACAATATGGTTGCAAAGGTACAGACTGTAGTGACTACAGGTGACAAAGGGCATATAGAAGAAAGAGGACTTGACTTTATCAGGTTCATCCTGGATCATTCATCTTCAGCTGTATTAGAGTTCAAAACCAGAAACAAGTTGGATAAATTTAAGATTAATTTTACTTGAATTTGTTGGCATTTGTCTTAGCTTTCTAGACTGACGCAACCTTAGGTTCTTCTTAACAAAGGTGACTTTTACTGCTCCTCAAAATTAAGAGTAACAGAGATAATCAGGTTTGTTTTTTTAGTTAGTCTGAAATGACCTGTGTATCCAGCATGGGCACATAATTTGTATCTCCATGACAGAACTCAGATTTGTCACTTGGACTCTTAGAGAGCAGTTAATGCTGAGGTTGTAACCTGATATGCCAACTGTAGTGCAGTCATGCACTACAGTTTTCTTCTGCCTCTAACAACCTTTAAATTTATTGTACTTTATTTTTATGTTCCATGTGGCTTTTTGTGAATATAGTAGCTATGCTACTATGCTTGATAGAACACAAGCATGAGAACTTAATAGCTGGAAAGAAGGTTTTATCATTAGATAGCCGTGAAATACACTCTCTTTGTTAAAAAAACAAACAAACAAACAAAAAAAAAAAACCCAAAAAAAAAACCACAAAAGAAAAGCACTTGTGGTTTAACAGGACTGATGCTGGTGTTAGGCATAGTATGTTGTGGCTGAGATTTTCATGAGTTGTGACAGGAAAATAACTGGATTGTTCTTCCTTGTGAGGAACTTGGGTTGCTTGCTCTGAGTTATACTGGACAAAATTCATGCTAATATAACATTGATTCTAGTCAAAATATTAAAACTAGTATTTAAAATCTTTGCATTACAGTAAAAAATGCTCTGCTCTCCAGGTTCTAAATAGAGCAGGAAAATAAACGCAGCAGCTATTGGGGCAGGATGAGAGGGCAGAATAAGTAATTCTTTGTTCAGGTGATCTGCCTGTTTACATATTTTCCTCATCAAGCTGAAACTGATTATGAGAAGTCTACCTGTAGCATGTTGTAGAAGAGAGTAGAAGATCCAGTACCCCAAGACATACAGAGCAGACATAGCTCCCTGCTGCCTGGTGGCACTTTCTCATCTCTGCCTTACTCTGTAATCTTGTAAAGGTGCCTCATGGCAGCTTTGGTCATTTAACCGTGGTCTTTAAAGTAATTTAGACCAGAGCTGTAGCAGCAAACTGACTCAGCCAAAAGTGATCAATTTTGTGGTTTAGTGAACTAAATTGTTCCAAAAAAGGGACTAGTACTTGCCAGCACTATACAGGGGAAAATGAACTGTTGTTTTGAGCTGGGAGAAACAGGCAGGAAGGAAAGAGACACTTCTCATTTGATAACAACTTGTCAAAAAGAGCAAAAAGACCATGATCTTGCAAGTAATTTTAGTTGCGTTTACATTTTATGGATCTCTTCATCTTCTTGTGACAGCAAAATCAAGGCTACAATGCTGACTTGCAGATGCTTGGGTAATAGTTTACCAATTAAAAAACAACAAAAAAAAAAAGAAACGAAACAAACACAAACAACTCCCCCAAAACAACACACCAAAGCCAAACCAGCCCTTAAGTATAATTCATTCTTTTCCAAAAGGAGTTTACATGAACAAATATGAATGTATTGTTGTGGCCATATTTCCCCTCCATCCCCCTCTTATAGCCTGTGCAAGTCGTTATTCTAATTACTCCATATCAGTGTTAGAATCTAGGCAGGATTTATTGTTACAAATCATAAGAAAGGTAATGGATATAATAAGAAAATCTAGAATGGGTAGTAACTGATCGCCTCATTTAGCTATCCAAAGTATGAAACAACAATATAGAGAACAACTCAGAGTATAAACTGGATTTTAAAATTCTTTGTTTTAATAGGGGATGCTGGTAGAACAGGTAAGGAAACTTTTCTGACTTTCTTTGCATTTTCACTTTTTAAAATCATTCCAATCTGCTAACTCCACAGTATACTACACTTTCAAAGGATTTTCTTTGAACATTCAATTTCCAGATATCTTTAAATTTTTATACAAAAAAAATCCTCTAATCTGGAGCCGTAGTTGTAATATTAATCATGCTCTTAACAGTCAGAGGAAGCTGGTCAAAACCTGACACCTGAACTCTTCTCCTCGTATAGGTTTGAAAGTGTGAGACAAGAAATTCTTCTTTATTGTTTTCCTTTTGGGGAGGCTCCAGTTATTTCACATCTCCCCTTTCTTCCCTGTTACTGCTGCTGTTTCCCATCTCTTTCCTCTACCTAGGGAAGCTGTTACGTGGGCCTTTGCCGGGGGTCACTGGTACAGTCAGAGCTGTCTTTCACCTTAGTCTTGATTTCACTTCCACCCTTCGCCAAAGGTCAGTCTGAGTAAGGAAATCCCTGGAGAGAGAGGAAAGCTAGAAGCCAGTTCTTCACCCAGGATAAGCAAGGACATGTGCCCGTAGCACAAGATGAAAAGACCATCTGTAAATGAGAGCAGGAACACAACCTAAAAGGGGGTTCACATTTCTTCCCACCCAGGCAAGAAGGTCAAGCAGCCATGGCCCAGCTACACTGTACTCACACTAGCATCTGTTAACCTGCAAGTTAACCTGTGGTGAACATGAAGCCTAAGCATCATGTGCCTTGGTGTAGGATGTTGCTTATACCAAGTAGTCCGTGCTACATCTTGCAGGCGTGTTCAAGCAAGTTCAGTGTCAGACCTGACCTATAAAACTGCATAGTGAAAGGAGCAAAAGATATTGGCTCGGGTTTGGCCAGCAGTTCACATGGCTTCAGGCTTGGTCAGTGTCTGGACAGAGCTTCTTCAGAGTCCAGGTGGAGTTTACCTACATTTGCCTCTTCAAAAGACAGCATAAATAAGAAGAGTCCATATGCAGGCCCAGTCAAGTCTTGTTTCTGATGGTACTATTGGGCCTTATGCTTAAGTAGAGAGTATACAAAATCCCTTTTCTTACCATTCTTTTGTCATCTTCAGTTACTTCAGAGGTGCTAAAAAGAGCATTTAATTAATTTCAGTCCTTTATCCTCCCCGAGTACCACTTGTAATTGCTTCCAGAAGAATTTAATCACCTGAAAGTAGAAATTCCTTTTGCACATGGTCACTGAAAGGGTCTGATGTCTACTGCTAAAATCCATGGTATGGTCACATATTGAGGGGGCATTTGTTCAAGATACAAAGCTTCCAAAGGGTTCTCTTAAGTGGAAGTCATGGTGGTAGGGCTTGAGATTCATTTTGCTTGACTTCATGTATGAGGCCAAGTAAGCTGGTACCACTGGAATGATAGAAACTCACTGATCAGATCTCTGCTGGGGAGAAATCTCTGGTAAAAACATGGTGGGAAGGTGTTCAGAGCATGGTCTCAAAAGGTTATCACTGCTGTGCACCTCTCCTGGGGATGGACCTCTATCAGGCATTCAGACTGAAGACAGTCTGCATGTGACTAAGTGGATAAACAAAATACTACTATGCTCTTTTGTTTACACTACTGGCTTTTTAGGTCTGAAGTTGGAATTGTCTTTTTCTTTTTTTTTTTTTTTTCTCTCTTTATGATCCTTATCTGTCCCTTAAAAAAGGCAGCTTGACATCAGTAGCTTCTGAAACAGTCCTGTTCAGTGTTACTCTGGCATTTCTTCTTGATGCAGGAGGCTGCGACTGCACAAAGTATTACCAGATTTCTAATTATGCTGATTTTTGAAACCCTGCACTGTTCCCCATAGATCCTATCCTTCCATTCTGCTTCTCACCTTCCTTTTTTCTGGATGGATGGTATTTTGGTATCTCACCCACTCTGGGTTTCTCACCTGCTTTTGTTAGTATGGTTAGGAGAAGAGAGTGGTTGAAACTCCTGTACTGGGACAACAACCATCATTTCAGGCTGCTACCTAAGGGTAACAGGTCAGTGAAACAAATCCTGGCCATTTATGAGCATGACTAAACGAGCATCCATTACTCCAGGCTAGAGGATGCCAAAATTTTCTGGATAGAATGAGGGTGAGGGGAAATTATATAGTTACTTCTATCTTGACTGTTTGCAGTGTGGCTCACTCTGATCTGTACCTGCCTGAGAAGGTGGCAAAGCAAACTTTTAAAGTAGCTTGACATGTTTTCGTTTCCCATCTTTGAAATTGCTATTCTAATTCTAGACAATGTGTTCTTCAAGAGTACTGCTCTGTACAAATCATTGGTCAGAGTGAGTAATAACTTTCTGAAGTTGATGAGCAAGATGACTGCATTGTTTCAGGATACATGAATGCAGACCTCTGCTTTGAGGTCTTCCCACAATTCTGGGAAATGGGAAGCCTCTGAAATACTCTCATGAAGTCTTTTATTTTCTTTAGAGCTCTGTTTCTCTGGGCCTTGCATTACTGTGCCACCCTAGTTTTGAAAGCATATGTGCTGGCATGTTACTAGTGTTACAGCAAAAGCTTTCTATAATTATGCCATGCTGGAGCCATAAATAAAAATGCAAACAGCGTGCCAAATATTGACCGAATTATTACGCACATCTCCTGGAAACTGAATGTTAGTTGGCTTAATTGTCTGTAAAAGCATCTTGTTGAAGTAGTATAATATTTTTATGGAAAAATGGCATGGCCTAAAAGTATGCTCCGTCATGATTTTCTTTTTCTTATTAGATTGTGGAGGGAATGAAGAAGAATAAATGGAGTATTGAGAACATTGCCTTTGGATCTGGTGGAGCTTTGTTGCAGAAACTAACGAGAGATCTCTTAAACTGTTCCTTCAAATGCAGTTACGTGGTGACCAACGGTCTCGGGGTATGTCTTTGTACAACTTCTACCATTATGCTTTCAGCAGAGGCTTCCCCACCTGAAAACATGTTTGACATTTCCTGTTACAATAGTGCCATCTGCATTAAGTACACAAGTCCCACAAAACCCTTTCTGTTTACAAAAGCACTCTTTTCATTTTAGGTAAATGTCTTCAAGGATCCCGTTGCCGATCCCAACAAAAGGTCAAAGAAAGGACGGCTCTCATTGCATAGGACACCTGCTGGAGAGTACGTGACACTTGAAGAAGGCAAGGGAGATCTTGAAGAGTATGGACAGGTATGAATTTTAGAAATATATTACATTCTTCATGCAAAAATAGACTGAGAAAAACCAGGCTGTAACTTAATTTCAGAATTTATTTCTGATTGTCTTGTTTGTTCAACTTCATCCTATTACCTCAAAAGTGTCCCCAGTGCCAAATTCAGTAACAGCAGAATGATAGAATGACAGTAGAGTGTTCATACTTTGCAAATAGAGATCTTTCTCTTTTGTGTTCAGAAACAAGAGAACGTTGTTGCTTTTCCCCAAATCTGATGTCTCGATGTTGCAGAATATATGCTGGTCGAGTAGTTTTGTTTGGACTGTATTGCACAATTTGAGTAGTGACCCCAGTCGGAGGTGGAAGAGAGACAGATGTAACTAAAATTTTTTGCTACTTCCCCATTGTGACTGTTTAGTTTCTTCAGGTGTTAATGCTCTGTACACAGAGTAGTTGCCCAGTTTTCAAACGTGTAGGTTTAACCCTGTGACTTCTATAATTTGCAAAATTAAATGCTATTTCAGTGAAATAAACACAAACTTTATGTCAATCTCAGGCTTTTGGTTTGATAGCTCTTGCCTTTTTAGTGTGCAACATTGAAATGCTTAACTGCATGATGACTCTTGCCAAATTAAGAGGACTGAAAATGAGTTGTCAAGTTGCACTTCAGCTTTTAGAAGCTGGAAGTTTCTAGAGTTCTCTGGTATACAGAAGCCTGTTTCTGTGCAGCTAGGCAGAGGGGTACTACTAGACACACTGTGTTACATAGCAGTAAGCATGAAACTGAGATTTCTGAGAAATTTCAATACAAAAAACCCCCGAGTTTTACACACTGTAGATATTGTGGTCTGGATGCAAAGATCTAAGGAAAAATAGTTTCAAATTTATATATACACACATGCATGTACACATATGCATGTACATAGGTTCGTGGTAAGCATTCAGATAGAGAGAGACTGGGGCAGGTGGAAGGGGGAAGAACCTAATGGTGAGAAATCTCTTCAACACAAACCACGAGACTTTTGCTCTGAAATTAGGCAATATATAGTCTCTTCATTTTTGACAGGTAAAGTCATTCTTTAAAATAGTTTTGGTCCCAGGGTATTAGGGAGGGTCATTTGTGTGGTGCAGGTTCTGGAGCTCCCTGGGAGCGACAGGGAAATGTCCTCTTTTGTGGGTGCATTCCCCTAAAGCTCCAGGTCCTTGCAGTAGGTCACAACAGCGTTGCTGTTGTACTGACTTTTGTGTGCCACACTGTGCTTATTGCCCTTCCAGTGTGCTGTTTTACAAAATACATGAGCAAAGAGCGCTGTGAAGAAAGATATTTTATTCTTTTTTTTTTTCTAGAGGGAAAAAGTATTTCATTAAAAATCAAATAGCAAAAAATCAATCTGTAATTGAGTTGCATTTGATGGGTTGAGTGTCACCTTTCTTATAAACTGCTCTAGCAAGGTATATCTAGTGTGCGTTTGGCTTTGGCCAGGTGTAGATATCTCAACAAAGGCACTGCTCAGCACAAACCTGCTGTCTGTGCACAGGATGGCCCAAGTCCTTTCTTCTGTCTAACCATTAGTGAAAAATATTGGAAGAAGCTGTAAATATTGAGTATCTTGATAGTTTAAGCTCTAGTCTTACCAGCCTTGATTTGTGTGCTCCCTTTTGAGTTTGTGTAACTTGTGTTGTTTGGTCATTTGCCAAATCGCTCTTTCTAAAACAATGGTGTTTCTTGCAGGACCTCCTTCACACAGTATTTAAGAATGGAAAGGTAACAAAGTCATATTCATTTGATGAAGTAAGACAAAATGCCAGGCTGAAGAACAGTGAATTACAATCGGCGTCTCACTAAGTTCCATTCCATGTCTGTTTATGTGTGTGTGTAACAAGTTCGTACTGCATAGCTACTGGTTTGTTGTACAGATTTGTGTGTTTGTGTTTTATGACATTGTAGCCAAATTATTTGTTGGTTTATGGACATACTGCCCTATCTTTTGCCAGTCTTTAGAAGAGAAAATCAGGAAACGGTACTTACATTGTAAAACATATTTAATGCTGAAGTGTGCTTTTTAGGGCCCTTTGCCAGTAGTGATTCAATCTGGTATTGATCTTTTCACAAATAAAACAGAGCTGAGAAACTTTTTTATATATAACAGAATATCACAAAATGGATTTACATGAAATTATCATGATTGCTTTATGTTTATATTTAACTTGTATTTTTGTACAAACAAGATTGTGTAAAATATATTTAAAGTTTCAATAATTAAGTCTTTCCAACTTTTCATGATTTTTATGAGCACAGACTTTCAAGAAAATATTTAGTGTGGGGGGGAATCCATTGCCTTTTGTCCATTAATCAGCAAATAAAACATGGCCTTAAAGTTTGTTGTGACATTGTTCCATTTGACAACTAAATCAGGACTCGTAACTCCTTAAGATCCCATAGAGTTGCTGACCTCACCATTTCTTGTAGTTGTCTGTATTAGTAAATCTGCATTAAACAAAATTACTGTTCTTACTAGAAGGTTTAGGTACTACAGATCTTGCTGTTACGGTAAGGTTTGTAAGTGAAATGCCAAATTTGAAAGGATTCTCTACTGCAACTTAACTTGCCAAGTCTATCCCACTTGGTATATGCACCTCAATATTTTAAGAGTAAAGTTTTTAAGAGATCTCCTCTTCCACTATAGAATATATGTGTAAAATACTGAAATATGGAAGCGGTGTATTTTAAAGTAATTACACTTCTGGGTTTATTTTTCATATGCTGTAAGTGACATGACTTTAAAGCAAAATACTGGACTGGGTAGTGCACTTTTTTACTTTTTTGTATTTTTTTCATTGATTTGCCTTTTGTCAGACTGGATGTTAAATTGTAAAAATGTTTAACTATTTTTGTTAACAACTTTAATAAAACTCTATGCTAGCCAAACTCCTACATGAATGGCAGACCTGTTTCCCCTTCTCGCCCCATCTCTTTGGGGTGAGGAGGGCCTTTTATTTTGCAGAGGGTAGCTGTAAAACAATATGTTTGAGAGATAGTTTTGAACTGTCTGCACTTGATTGTATTTGCTCTCTGCGTATGCTTGATAGGAGTATCTGCTGGAAAACAAAACTGTTGAGGATTTTATTTGAGAAGCTATGTAGTAACCTCTGAAATGTTTGATAGTACTGTAGGATGGCTCTCACTAGAAAAGTACTTCCCTTACTTAGAAACAAAAAACTACAGCAAAAGCAAACAGCTCCTGTTATGCTGGTGATCAACTATCTGCCAATGGTTTAATATACTGATGTAATTAATGGTTCTAATTAGTAAACAATGTTACTGAAAAATGTTAGGGTCCTCTAAAATAATTTAAACCTACAAAATTTTATAAAATGTGCTTTTAAAGGAAGCTTGAAAAGCCATACTTCATTGTTCTGACTCTCGCACCAAAAAGGGCCACATCAAAGCATCCATAATATTTCTAGGGTTTGTGGTTAAGATGTTTATGCCCAGTCTCAATAGTTCTTGTTAATAGAAACCTGTTTTTCACTTGTAGTGTATGTAATTATACATTTAAGTGATGTATTGTTTCAAAAATAGTGTTTTAGTAAGACTCTAAATGCTGACCTTTCACACTGAGGAACTGCCTTCCCTTTGCTGTTAATTATATAGTTTGGTTTTGGCCAGGAAAGATTTTGAATCTGGACCTAGGATCAGTAGCAGGTATTTCACTCTAGTATCAGTAGCAGGTAAATAGTACAGAGCCTATTTCACTCCTTCACATGTGTACTAGGGAATTTTATGTATGGTTTAAAAAAAAAACAAAATAAATGCTGCTTTCATTCTGTACCAATAAAAATTTTGATAACTATTGACTATCCATAACTGATATTTTTGTACTTGAGAACTGAGGATATACTGTGGAAGCACTGTTTTCTTGTGTACCATGAAATACATTACTAATTGTTCAGTATTGTCTAAAACTTTCAGCGTATTAGTTGAAAACTCAACGCAAATTCTCTACTTGTGCATGTCACTTTCAGAAAGTTGTAATGTCACTCATTTTATTAAATGTTAGTATCTTTAAAAGGGAAAAAAAGAAAAACAAAAACACCTGGTGCTATACAGATCTGAATACTTGTCTCTGTGTTTGGTGGTTTGACATTCTGGGCATCAAGGAGTTGACACAAAATACTGCAGTGCTTGAACCATACAATATCCTAATTCTTCCACATGAAAGCAAACAGCATGTTTGTTTGCTGTAAATTACTAGATTTGTAGTCATTGATATATTTTAATTAACCCCATTTCATAATATAATACAGTATTTGTATTTAAAAATAGGAGTTGGGAATTTTGTGTTTAATACTCTGATTTGTAACCATATTTAGCATAAGAAATGGATTTTGTAAGACTATTTTTTTCTTCA
Source organism: Margarornis squamiger (assembly GCA_035222235.1). Lineage (NCBI taxonomy): Eukaryota > Metazoa > Chordata > Aves > Passeriformes > Furnariidae > Margarornis > Margarornis squamiger. Next base: position 13,000,573 of record JAWWTY010000037.1, on the reverse strand, counting down.
GCTGCATGATTATAAAAAGATGCTTTTTTGGTGCTTTGAAAGGTCTGAGGAGAGAACAGAAGAATACTTAACTGTTTGATTTGCCAAAATCAAATCAAAGCTTAAGCAGTTCTTTTCTTATAGGTTTTTACATTCCTTCTTGTTTAGGGAAGAATAAATATTCCTCACTTAAATCCTCTGTTAAAGTAAGTTTAATGTACTTGGCATCAAATACCAGTATGTAATACACATGGAAATAAAGTTTAGTTCTGGCAGTGAAAATAATAGCCATCTGACTGTGTCTGAAAGTTGTGATGTTGGCATCACATGTCATTCCTGTGCTCTTTGTTGCCAAACACAGACCAGAGCAGAGCTGTGCTGTCATTGCAGCCCTCTGAGGAGAGCTGCTCTTCTGGCTTGCAGGCACTTTGGGGCTAAGGGATTGAATTTACAGTCAGCTCAGTTCTAGAGAGGAGGGAAAACTGGACATGCCTTTTTTCCTGGTTTGTTTTTTTTTTCTGCCCTTTTTTTTTTTTTTTTTTTTGGTGTGAGCACACCTGTGGTTCAGCATCTTGTCCATATGCACTTAAAACTGAAACACTTGTAATTGAATTTGATATAAGGAATTATTATTTATATTTCATAGAACCTTTCTCAAATAAAGATTCAGTATTTAAACTTTACCTCTAAAGTCACTAAAAATGTTTGTTTAAAAGCATTACATTAATCATCAGCGTTGCAGCCTTCCATTCATTTCAGTATCTGAAAAATAACATCAGCTCTTTGGCAGAGAGAACATCTCATGCCTCTTTGGACAGGATTTTCATAATTAGAAGTTACACTTTTAACTCCTGCGTGACTTTAAATTGCAGTGGGTACCTTGCAATTAGACATGTCAGTGTGGGTGTGTAAGGCACCTCCTGTAATGGTCTTTTATCATCATTGCTTGCTGGTGCCTTCAGCTGGTGCTGTACTGTGGAAAGGTGCCCTTGTAGCCTACAAGAATGGCCTTTTAGCACTTGACTTTAAAGCCTGTTACGTTATCTCCAGAGAACATGCACAGCCCAAGTGGCAGGCAGGCTCCTCTTCCTTCCCACGCTGGTAAAACCCACCAGCTACAACATTCCAGATCTTCCCACTCTAGTCACCCTTTGTGCAAGTTAAAAGTATTTACCAGTGTGAGTGCAGTGGTGGCCCCCAGGTCACTGCAAGGAGTCAGCAGGGAAATTCCAGGCTTCAGACTGTGCAGGAGCAAAGGACTCACAGGAAAACATCTGTCCTCCAATTCTACTGTAACAATTAAAATAGTGACTGTGCTGAGCTGCTTGAGGCAGGGACTGTGAGGGTGCATTGAAACAATGGTAATTGCATCTCTACCTGGCAACGTTTGGGTTTCTTTGTCCATGAGAGCCCCATCAGGGTCCTATAGGTGCACATTTTCCCTGTCAAATTTGTAAACACGTGAGTGAAAGATCATCCTCTTGTCTAAACCTGGTGGATAGGGGCCTTATGTGGAGAGCTGCATGCCTTCTAAGTAACCAGATGATCAGAAATAAGGAAATGCTGAGATTAAAGATGCTTTGTAAAGTCAGGCTTACTGAAATCACAGTTGTTCACCATGGTTGTTCTGTTCTTTGGGGTTTTCTTGCCTGTTTCACTAGCAGCACAGCTCACTTTGTTGATGATTTTAAAACACCTTCACAGGTATCTAAAGATATTTGCTTTTAATTCACGGTACGGGATGAGAAGCACTTAGCACTAAGCATTTCCAAAAGCTGTTTTTCTCTGGCACGATATTTTGTTGAAAAGTACCAATGTCTGCTGTAACATAATCCAGAGCAATTCAGAGGATATGGCAGGGACATCAGCAGGACCTAAAGTAGCATATTTTGTTCCATATAATTTCCTTACTAATCTTTGTCTGAGGACTCCTAACTGCTTTTTGAACAGAATTTGTAGAATTTTCAGTTTAGGGTAAGGTTTCCTAAAATCAGATTGGTTGGAGCAGAGAGGTCTCTTAAGGATGGCTCTTAAGAAGCCATCATGCCTCCAGCAAGGTTTTTACTTCCTTCTTATGAAACTCTTCTCAGTAGAAGGGCAAGTTTATTGTTTGTTTATCTTTGAGCCAAAAACCCAGTAAATTTGGGTTCTATAACTCCTTTTTTTCCTCAGCAATTTATTTTATATATGAATCAAATCAAGCTATTTCCCAGATTTACTAGATAAATTTGCACAAGCATGCTCTTATTTATTAATGTATGGAACTATTTATATTTTCTAGTGCTTCATTGGTTAACATTGAGGTCTGAGATCTGAGGATCTGATTCTTGCTTGTGCGAGGAGGCATATTCTATATAGCCATGTAATTATAAATTGTTTAAAATTACTTCAGAATTTTTGTAATTATAGTACTTAAATTCAAGTGGTTAAAAAGAGGATGCATGGAAGGATCTGAGGGCTGGACATTTTTACTTCTTTGTCATTAGGTTATTAGTGTAGCTATTTAAAGCTTTCACATCCAATCTTCTATACAAATGAGATGAGGAAACTTATAATGCCTGAGTATTCATATCACCAGAATATTAAAAAAGTAATGCACATGTCAGATAAACTGCATGGACTCTAAACATTACATCTTCTAAGGTAGAGGGAAGAACTTCAGTCTCAAACTTCCTTCCCTTTTCTACAAATGGAAGAAGAAAAACGCTGTTTGCTCAGAGCCTTTGGGATGTGCTTTCCTCAGCTTTCTGGCTGTGAAGAATAAGGCTGGTGTACTCTTCCCTTCCAAGGCATTTTTCCCTATTCCAAAAGATGCTACCTTATTTAAAGCACAAGGTATTGCAGATCACTGTTGGATGTGTCAGAATGATGACATACCCCAACAATTTAATAGGATAATCTCTGGGTGAAATGGCTTTGGGTAGAGATACGTCTGTAAGTCACAGAAAGGTCAGAGCATGACAACTAATCTCCCTCTGGTGGGGGTGCCTCCCTGCCATTTCTGTCTCAGCTGAGCAGGTTCAAGTCTATCCTATAATCTGCTGTGAAAACACTGAGTCTGTTCAACCAAAACAGTGTTGCCCAGTCCCTGTGATAACAAAGCAGTGGTCTGTTAATGTGCCCCAGTTTAACCTTAATCCATTTTTTCATGGCCTGTAGCTTGTAGCTACTTGTTAAACCAAATGCCAGTGACAAACTTCATTAAAGCTCCTGTTCTTCCCACACACTGTGGATTTTGCAGTCTCACCTCCAGCACTGCTGCTTGAAGACCATTATTTGTTTTTATTGCTACTGTAAATCTCCAGAAGATAAAAAGGAAGATTTCACCTCTGTACAAGGTTTTGCAATCCTTACACCTTCTGACAAAAGCAAATAGATTCACACAGTAAAACCAAATGAGAAAGGTGACCCTTTGCTGCCTTTCATGTCCTGAGTTGTGACCATGAAAATGGTAATAGACGTGTGAGAATCTGGCAAAACCAAGAAATTTTTCTCTTGAAAACTGGTTTCTTTGTACAAGTCCTATACTGAAACATACACCTAGAACCTTTGCAGTAGTGAAACATTGCTGAATACTCAAGCACCTCAGCTGGTTTTCTGCATGTGCTTCTTGACTGACCAGTCTCACCCCAGTTCCAGCGTGTTGCTCAGAGGTAACCCCATAAAACAGAGGCTGCACTGGCACACAAAGTAGCAAGGCAAAGTTCTCATTGCTGGGTCTGGTGTCTGCTGCAAAGTCCGACTCTGTTGGGAATACCCTGTCCCACTGCTGTCATGGACCCAAAGGAAAAAATGCTTTTTTAGTGGGCTTGCTGAGCCTAATTCAGCTCCAGCTCTGCTTATAGCTGTGGAGACTATTCCCATGGCTGTTTTGTTACAGGATTAATCCCAGGTCTGTCTTTCACTGCCTGTACTGGATTAGGCAAGACCTGGGAAGAGTTTCAGTAGTTTCTTCCCTGTTACAATGGAGTCCTGCCCAAAGGAAACAAGAACCCATATGGTTATTGAATATATGGGGTGCTGTAAACCAGCATGAGAGGAGGGAGTGACTTTGCGGGTTGTGCTATGACTGTAATCCCAAGTCAATTGATTAGACACAGGTGCTGCCACTGGGATGGTTGTTATAAACACCTCAGCAAAGGCGAGGCTATTGAGCTGCATGTCAGCTAAGGCTGCCTCTGGTTCTTTTCCAACTGGCTTTTTCTGTCAACTACTCTTAAAACACATGGCATTTGTGAAGCACCACTACCATCACGCAGCCATGTGTAATTTTCCTGCAATGGGATAAAGCTCTGTGTTATGGTCTCTCTTCTTGACTAACGTTTGAATTGCCTGAGTTTGGTTTTGTTTGGTTGGTTTTAGTGCTACTGAGTTTTGTATTGACATTTTTATGAAACTATTTTTTATAACCCCAGGATTTTCTATTTGCGAGGTAGCAGATGAATCATAACATGTCATTTCATGCAAGGCTAGGATTATTCTGTCATGTACACATCGGTTTATGCTGAATTTAATCTAATTTAATTTGCAGTCATTGTATTTCGTAAGGTCCTTTTGCAATTCTTCACAATCAGCTCCCACCTTTATTACCCTGTGTAACTCAGCACTTTCAGCAAGCTGTCACCCACCCTTCTCCACACTGTTTAACCACATGTTGAGCAGCATGAGCTCCAGCACAGATCACTGAGTTTCACACTCTCTGAGAAAGCTGAGTAATTTTCCTATTATTTTCTGTCCTTTGACCAATGTTGTATCCATGTAAGGACCTCGCCTCATGTCTCAAAACTTCTTAGCTTCCTTCAAGACTTGATTAGAAACCTTGTTGAATGCCTTTTTGAAACCAAAAAAAGTTATATTAGAAGGGTCTCCCTTATCCACACACCTGTTGAGTCTTTCAAAGGACTTCAAAGAAAGTAACTTTCTCAAGCACTTATATCAATCAGAATCTTCCTCAGGAGCTTAAATTCATTCTTACAACTGTAGTTTCTCTCTTGGTCTTTGTGTGCTTTTGTCCACAAGATCAAAGGTAGTTTGAAAATTTGGAAAATCTGACTCCAGACAACTCAGGGAATTTGAGAAAAGGTTTGTTGTTCTCATGCTGTCTTTGTCACGTTGCAGTGCAGTGCTCAGTGGTGAATGGCATGATGCTGACAAGATTCTATAGTGGAGTACCTTGGGATAAGAAAAACAGTGAGCCATTAGGACAAATCTGTTCTTCAGGTTTGAATTAAAGAGGGGCAGTTACCAAGTGACAGACCAACTTGTGGGAGGCTTGTCACCTGGTGATGGTTCTCAGGAACTTGCATGAACAGGAAATCTGGACACAGTAAAAGTGACAGCCCCAGCAGGCAGTGTGCACTAGAGGCAGAGACAACCTAGTTTGCACAGTGCTCATCCTTGGACTCTGAAAAAACTCTTCTGTTCAGCAGGGGGCTCTGGACTAACCCAGACTCCAGAATACTTCTGAGTAAAGAGCCATTTGTTTTAAAACCCCATGCAAGGCTCTGTAGACACATCTCATGTCCCACAAAGATGAATATCTCTACTTGAAAAAAGGGTATATTGAAACCAGTAGTCTCAATACAGGTGTCATGTTTTCTGGGCATCAAGTGAGCACTGGCAGTTGGTATTTTACATACACTGACTGTATAGGGATCACATGCAAATAAGTATATGTACATATATACAGTTTACACACAGGAAGATGTAAATATATATGTATAGACATAAAAAAATGTGTATATATTCTAACTATAAAAGGAAATATTCATAAATACTAAAGACATTCTAATAGTGGTCATTCATGTGTTATGATCTTTCCTAAACTCTGAGTACAGGGATCCTTGCTCTGTTTCTTCCTGATAACTTCATTTTATACATGAAAATGTTGCATAAGCAGCCTTTTCAGCTACCACCTGACTGGCAAGTTATGCTGAAATGATCATCTATGATTACTCCTAAATCTGTCTCCAAATCAGTGCTTGCCAAGAGAGTCTTCATGTCTGTCTCTGGTGTTGTGTAAGTTGGTATTTAGCTACCTGCCAGTGGATGTCATGGGACTGTGATCAGGCAAGTCAGGTTTGCATAACAATAACCTGGCTTTGTCTGTCTTTATTGCCCCTCGATTTACATGTCTTCCACAGACTTTATCAACAGGAGTTTTATGTCTTTGTCTAGGTCACTGATGAACAAACAAATTGTGGCAACAAGACCCCAGTCCTTTGGCCGCTGATAAATATGGTCGTACTCGTTGGTGAATCCCAGTGATATATAAGGAGATCAATGAAAAAGACATTTTTTAATTTACATAGTTAATTACCTGGAAATTACATATTGCTTGAGTTTTTAAAACAAAACGCAGTGTTGTACTAATGCCTTGGAGGAATTAACATTGCATTATGATGGTTTTCTTTATGCAACAGGCCCAAAAAAGTAAAATAACAAAAGAAAAAGACAACAGCCCTATTTCATTCCCTTTGTTACTACCAGCCAGCAAACTGCTCTGGACTGGAAGGTTAAGGACAATCTCCTTCTCTGCTTGGAATCTCCTTCTTCCTCTAGTTTTGAGCAGGACCTGCTACTGGCCAATTCCTAATGATGAAAAGAAATGTCTTTAGGTAAGGAACACGCTGGGAATATTTGGCTGGAGAAAACACAGCCCCGGAGAAGTGGGATCTGTGCATTAGCAAGATAAAGTCACAGGAGAAGCAGGGGCCATCACCCTGGGCACTGTCCTGCCTGGCACAGCCCAGACCTGGCAGTTTGCCTACCCCTGGGCAAACATGTGTGTTGGACTGAACTTGGTGAGCCACAGGACTGTGGCTCTGGCTGAGCTGCACTGGTGCTCCTGGGCCATGGGCTGGGGGAGAGGGGAGGTCCCAGGTGAGGCAGGTCAGGGTGTGTGGAGTCACTTGGAGCTCAAACAATCATGCAGCTTCCAACTAGATTTCTAAAAAATTAAAACCTGTGTCATTTGATCATAAAGAAAGTGGAAGACACCTGTAATGAACCTAAATCTAGTTGACAGTATGTGCCCAACAGGCTGCTCCAGCAACATTTCAAGTTCCTGAAATGTACATAAATGTAGTGTTCCCCCACGTTTAGAGGAAGTCACCACAAAACAGTGAGCAATGCTGAGGAGGTAGGAAAAGACAATAAAGGAGCAACATTTATAAAGGAGAACACAACTTGTTCTTAAGGTACATGTGGTCCAGCACAAGCTGGTGATGCCAACACTCCAGTGGGAAGGGCAGCTATCCCCCAGCCCCTGTTCTGCCAGTGGTAGTCATACACACAGGAGAGCCCCAGCGGTTTTCTGCCAGCAGTGATTTCCTGAAGGTAATGCACACATGACCACAGAAGAATAAGTCTGAGGTCTGCTTGTCTTTCAAGTAAAGCCATTAATGCCTTTATCCAAGCTCAAGAATTTTATTTGAAGTGAATGCAGAGTTTTGGGGTGTTGGGATGCTGTGGGCACAGGGATGGGACTGTCACTGTCAGTAATGGGACCACCAAAAGGCAAGGGGTTGTGCTGCCTCTGACCCATGCTGGGCTTTCCTACAGAACAAGTATGCACAAGGACCTGGAGGAGAAAGTCCCAGCCTTTCCCAAGCCTGCAAGTGCCAGTTAACTGCAAAAAGAGCAGGTCTGTGAAGGGAGGATCTCAAAGACTCAGCCAGGACCTGACAACACAAAGTGGCTCAATAGACCTCTCTGGGAGAGGAGCCCGGGCGTGTTTAGAGCAGCTCAAATGTAAATGTGTGCTGTATTTTGGGATTACCCTGTAGTGTATCAGGGACAATGCACCATAATAGGCTTCCCAGAGCCTGCCCGGGTTGCGGGTGGGGAAGGAAATGGAAGAAGAGCCAGCTGAGCGCACTTGGAGCACACTGCTCCCCTGGAGATGCCAAGCTGCAGCCAGCTGCATGGCCACGCTGTCCTGAGCCCTGCAGCAAGTCCTCTCCATCAGCAGTTGCTGCCCAAACGCTGCTCTCAGAAGGGACCTCTCTGTCCCTGCAGCCCAGCAACCCCTGGAGCAACTCCACCCACAGATCCAGGTAAGTCCAAAAGGTGAGTGAGCAGCCTCAAGCCAAAACTACATCAGGCAGCATCAGGCTTCTGGTCAAAACTACTGCACCTGCCTTGTGTCTGTGTAGGATTTATTTCCCTTTGGGACACATGTGCCCTCTCAGGACAGGGCGTGACAGTGCAGACTCCAACAGGACAAGGCACCCCTGGGTAATGGGCAGGAGTGGCAGAGCCTGTGACCGTGAGAGATGCACTGTACTCGTGCCTTGTTCATTGGCACTTCCTTCTAAATAAGATCCTCTCCAGTGGGCTCAGCATCAACTTGGTGCTGGTCAGAAAAGGGTAGCAGGCAACACCAAAAAGGAAGAATTATTTTGAAACTGGAAGAATCCAGGGTTCTCTGATGTCTTTCTCTGCTGAGTGAATAACACACCATGAAGCCACAGTGTTTGTAAGTAGACTCTTCTCTGTATTTTTAGCAACTGATCTATGAGATCATTTTACTATTTTCAGTTGTTTGTGACTTGGGACTTTTATGCCGAGAACATGTTGAGTGGGAAGGAGCACATACCCTGAGCTTCTAGTGAGGGGCTGAGTGGACCCTACACACCCAGTCAGTAATATTCATTTTCTGAGCAGCTTACCTTCCCAGAGCATCATCATTCCAAGGCATCTCCAGCAGTCTGGGAAATGCCCTCCAGTGTTCTTCCAAGATACAGAAGAATAAGCATGTACCCCAGAAAAATCCAGTCAGTCTTCATTAAACTGACCAATGACTTTCATAAACAGGCAGTCTGTGTGTAAGCCTGGATGGCATGTCCCATGTCCCATTCACAAGCAAACAACATCTTGCTTAAAGCAGGAAATACAATTCCCTCGTGAGCCTTTTGGTGACTTGGTGATTTCAGTGCAAAGGGTCTCACAGCACATCACAAATATATTCTGCATGCCCTACACTTTTCCCAGCATTCACTCAGGACAGGATACAAACACCTAAGTCTGTCAGCTGGGCACCATTAGCAGGCCCTGCCCTCAAAAAGGGCAGCTTGATCATCTTTCTCTTGCCTGCCCCTCCCCTCTCTGCCCTGTGGCATTAGGGTGCCTTACAGCATCTCTTGTCTCCAAGTTCAAAGAGACCCTGACTGTGAGTGCTGCTGTTCATTCATAAACGAATAAGGATGCAATAATTATTTGACTGAGAGATAAGATGCTGCTATAATTGTACATCAAGCCTGCAGGATTCCCCCAACGCCGCCCACTCCATGCTAAAACTGTGGATTCCTTCATCTACACCAGAACTTTAACATGCATTAAACAGAGACAATGTCTTGCTACCAGGGCAAGGCTGAGAAAAGAGCAGTTACTGAGGCTGCCTGCAAGTGATGTGGCTCCAGCAGTGCAGGAGTTGGAATGCAGGGCTGTTGGCCACAGCTTGACATGTTCCTGTCTGGCACCTAGCCCCTTGCTCCACCTTACAAATTTGTTTCCCATTGTAGATGTGATTTCTTGGTAGCAACATCCTCCTGGCATCGCATCCCACCAGCCTGAGTCCATTGTAACATCCCTTTTCTCCCCAGGAGGCAATGTATGGACATGCACTGGACACTCCCAGCCTCTCTGATCTCCCACTGCAAAGGGCATTGTAACAAGGAGCTTACCCTCCTTCCCCAACAAACCTGCACCATGTCAACAACCCTCCAACAGTCCCTGCAGCAATTGCCAGCTGGGTGCCAGCAGCACCACTGTCCCCTCTGCTCAGTGTCCTCCACAGCCAGGCCAGTGTTCTCCCAGCCAAACACTGGGACTTGGCTCACACCCCAGTCCTGCTGACCTTTAAGACCTTGGAAGAGCAGCAGGGTTTCCAGCCAGGATGAAATCCTGACTCTGGAAAACCGAGGGTATATCTGGGGGCATTTGAGCAAGTGCTCAATTTTGTCTGAGCAGACCCCCAAGTTCAAGGTAATTTTTGGAATTTTGCATGTTGAGAGCTTTGGCAGGGCTGTCACTGACCCAAAAACCCGTCAGAGCCACAGGACACTGGAGCCCCTGACAGCCTGATGGTCACTGCTGGCGTCTGGGAGCCAGTGAGAAACAGCTGTCTCAGCCTTGGTACATCACTGTTTCCATGGCTTCAGGTTCACCAGCTCAGCCACAGAAGTTTTAAACTATTTTGTTACATTTTCTATAGTGTTTATAGAAGTACGAATTGGCAATTTTAGTACCCAAAGGAGACTGTTTAGCTGCTTTTATTTCCTTTTGAGTTAGAAGAGGAAAGTGAAAAAAACTACAAACTTGCTTTCTCCAAGAAAACAAACTGACCTTTGAGTGTTATGAAAGCCTTTATACAATGATTTGGGCAAAGGGAACTGGAATTTCTTTTGCAAAGCATTTTTTTCCTTAAAAAATGCCAGTTTGCTAAAACCAGAACAGTCTGCAGAAAGGCTTGCTTTCAGTGAATCTGCCCATTTGATAGCAGGTTAGAAAATTTTTGAACTGCTGAAATGCTAAATTTGTCAGCACAACTCTTCAAATATGAAGTTTATTTACAATTGGATTTAAAAAATAGAATCAAAATTTTAAAAGTAGAAAAAATAAATAATAAAACAACATTTGCCTGTAACTAAAAATCAAGTATTTTTGCATTATTTAAAATGAAAATGTTTAAACTGACCTAATCCAAAACACACTGTGATCATAAGTTCACAACAGCTCTGAAATTTTGATTTCTGGGGAGGGGAAAGTTCATCCCACCCTGGGAGGAGCCTGGTAAGCTGCTCTGGCAGGAAAGCTTCAGGCAGGTGGGGACTGGGGTGGGGGCTGAGGTTCATGACTGTGCTCTGGAGAAAACTGCCAACCTTGTTCAATGGCAGCACTTCCTCTACAGGTATCTCCTCCAAAATGGGCTCAAATAACTCCCTAACCTGTGGCTGTGACCATGGCCATAATGCAAAAATACTGAAATTAGGAAGCCCCTGCTGGCCCCATGCCTGCTTTCTCCCAGCAGCTGGGAGGTGGGACACATTCACTGCCTGGTTCCCTGAGCCTGCACGAGGCACAGGGTGGGCTGTCCTTGTTCATGCTTGTTTTACTCATCTGCCCCTATTGGATGGGTTTGTTCTCGGTTTTCAGAACAGCACATAACTCAAAGCAACAGGTGAAGTGTTTCTGACTCTCTCCCTCTTCACCAAAGGCAGTGCAAGGCCTCTAAAGAAAAGAAAAACAAACATTTAACTAAAGGCACATGTTGGTTTTGCCAACCAACACTAACTAACCTTAGAGGGCTTATTACTGTTTTGCTGTTGCTTTTTGTGGAAAAAAAATATATTCTGGGCTGGAACTACTGTGAGGCATGTTTAGAACAAGATGAAGATCCAATCAAGATCTTGACCTCTGTTGAAGGCATTATTGTCCAGGAAACATATTGGGAATAACTGGCGGGTGTGGAAAGCCAAAGGAAATAATTAAAAATGGGAGTGTGAACTGGTTGTTTTTTCCCCCTGGTTTGTTGGTTGTTTTTTGTTACTCCTGCTTTCCATACCGGAGAAAGCACAGAAAACCAATTACATTCATTCTAATTTTGGAAAAAGTGGAGGGTTTAAGGTCAAAAGAAAATGGAAGATTTTACCCTGCAATGACACTCTCCAGAGCCTGCACTGGAGAGGATGTCCTTGGCCTTAAACCCCATGGCACACCAAAGACCACCAAAATAGGCTCATCACAGATATCTTTTATTGTGGCTTAGGGGCAAAAAGGCAACAATAATACTTATATTTGCAGTACATGTTTCATAATCCATCTGGGGTTGCAACCAAGCAGGTTGTGTCCAGCTGTGCCATTCTCATTCAGCTTCCTAAGTACCAAATTAATGTGCTGGTTTGTGGCTGTTACAGAAGACACCAAGTGGCCTGTTTTTCCTTCTCCTTGTTTTATAATGCATTTTGCTGTGATCCTTCTGAACGCTGCTACTGTTTACCTTTTGTCCTCCCTGGGCTGAAACAACATTTTAATACCAAGTAGTGCATAATCAGTGCAAACCTGCCCTTGCTCAGGTCCCCAGCTGGAACAAGAGATGTATTTGTTTGAAACCCAGAAAGACAAAAACATTCCTTCTCTTGGTTGATGATCCCCGAACTGTTCTCCCTGGCAGCTTGACATGAGGCTCCTTCATCTGAAATTAATGTCTACTCTTCAAAAAAATCATCCATTGTTTATTCTTTTTCTCCTTACTGCTTAGCCTAACATTTTCCTGAATAGCCAGAAATAAAGTGACATTGTTGGGTTTTTAAGTTTACAGAGCTATGTGTGATTAATAATAGTCAAGAATCAAAAGCATTATGATTGAACACTTCTAATAAATGTAATTGAGAGAGAAAGAAATCTGAAGGCATTTCTACATCTGAAACAGGTAATTCAAGGGTCATAAAAATTCACTGCTATAAAAAATATGAATGCCTGATGCTTTTGGAGTAAATCCAGTCCAAGCCTGAAGAGCATCAACCAGGAATGCCTTTAATAGATATTTAATTCATCAATCATTGCATTATGAGATTCCTAACTCTCTTCTAGAGGGCATTTTACCTGATAATTAGTTTGTCTATGCACTGAGCTCACACCAAAGCCCTGTGTGCTCCTGCTTTTGGGCAATACTGCTGGATGCTTGGTGGTGGATTCCGTAGTCCCTGGTACAGCTACACTGGCTCAGTGCCCAGAGGTTGGTCCGAGAGACACCCAGAACCACAGAGCTCAAACAGCCAGATCAGGCTGTGCTTGTACCTGCACCTTGGGCTTGAGGGGTGGCTGGGGATCCAATGACCCCCACAATGGGAAAAGAGGGATGTGTTCTCCCAGCAAGACCTGGGATAATGCAGCAGCTTCCCTCATCACCTGGGATTTTGTCGGTGATGGGAATCTCTTGTCTCCCAACTCTTGCTGGCACTGTCCTTGGGAGTCACAGGGACAGGATTCAGCTGGACTTATTGGGTATGTTGGAGGCTTATCCTCACCCTCCAGGAGCCACAAATCTCCCAAGGCAGCCAATGGGGTGGTGAGAGGTCTGAAACCTGGACTATTGGCACCCCAACTTGGGGCACGTTCTCCTCTCAGCATGGGAGATGAGCCTGAGTACAGCTCTACAGAGCATCATCTGCCTCCTGGGGTGCCCAGTGCAGTCCTACATTCAGAGCATGCTGTAGCTCCAGTTCAGATAGCGATAGTATGAAACTGTATCTTATATAACTCAGTTTTGCTTTCTATGAAAGCATGGTGAGAAAGTTTATTTCAGCAATTGAACTGTGGGAATCTATTAGATAACTATCCCTGTCCAGCTTTCTAAACTCTTCTGGTTTCTTTTGAGGACTATCTTTATTTTTACTTTTTATTTAGAATATTTTCACAATCCAACTAGTATGAAAAACACTGCCTTGAATCCAGACCTGGCCTAGCAGCTTTGGGGCTGAGCTGCTTAAGATTTCAGAGACTGGAATCCAGTGCTGGGCTTGCAGAGGGTGCTCAGCTGCAGCCCTGTGGCTTGACGTATCACACCTACCCAGCTTTGCCTCTTGACCTTCGTCCCTTCCCTGCCCACTTATTTTTTTGGCATTTTATCTCAATAGGTCTATGAGTTCTTCTAGAGAGAAACGTTTTGTAACTTCCACTAATCATAAAATAAATTAGGTAGAAACCCAAATAAGGACCCTCTAGTTAGAAGATAGAACTTTGTCTTGCCGAGGGACTTCCACCTTCTGGAGTGGAAGACTCTGTTTGTCCTCCTCAAAGGACAACAAAATATGAGGATCCCCACCATTGTGAACAGACAGACATGTATGTCTGTTCTGCACCTCTTCAAAGGTGCAAAGCCACCATGCTCAGCCGTGGTCTTGCCCTCAGGCTGGCATTGATTCCTGGAGGCTGGGACCTGCTGGAGTAACCCCACACACACAACAGCACATACGTGTCTTTTGACATAAGGGTGACAACCAAACACCTTCAAGGCTGGGTGTGTTGGAGCGAGGTTGCTGGTCAGACCTGCCACTAAGTGATGGGATTGTGAACTGTGGGAGAAGCCAATATCAATCAATCTCAGCATTTTTAGCACCAGTCTGTTACATGAAAGGCCATCTCATTCAGTGAGCACTTTTCCTACCTCTCATTATTGTCCAAGCAAGTTTCTTTGCTCTTTCCTCACTCCTGCCCTGTGGCACTTGTGGGAGGAAGGTTAGGGGATGATATTTCCCTCCCTCTGTGTTCCCAGGCTGGGTAACTCCTCCCCAGCTGACAGGGACACTGCCATCCCCATCCTCACCATGGGGTTCCCTGCAGAGCGTGTGGCAGCACAAACAACTGAATAGCAAGTCCACAAGTCAGTCCTTGTGTTGTGCACATCACTATGTCACTTGCCAGCACGCTGCAGTGTGACTGCTGATCTCTCACTGATTGTGATTCATTTTAATGAGAGTAGATGGACTTCAAATCCCCAGAGGAGTGAATTCAGGCGGGGGAAGGTCAATGTGTGGCTCAGTCTTGCTGAGCAACTTCATACTGCTGAGACTAAGCTGAATTTGCTAATGGCTAGGGACAAATGAGTGGATGTGCCTCTCCTCCAGGAGACACAAGTCAGTCAACCCAGGTAGTCTCTGGCTGCTATGACCTACCCTGTCTGCAAGGGCATACAGGCAAATTTTCCATGGCTGGCCTGAGTACCAGGATACACATTTGTTGTGGGGTCAGTGACCCAGAGGGATTTCATGAAGCTCTCAGTGCTGGCAGAGTGCTACCAGGACAAGTATTCCTGGAAAACAAGCCAGCACAGGCTGGTGATGGTTCATAAATCCAAGGACGACACTGTGGCACGTATAGGCTTAACATGGGAGGGTAGGTATGGCTGGGAGGGATTCAAGCAAAGGAGAAGGAGATACCACGTAGACAAACAGGAACAAATACCTTTTTTTTCAAGGGAAAACCTACTTTTTAAACAAAAATAGGAAACCCTGGAGGAGTTTGGGTGTTGCAGCTTCTTTATTCTTTGCTTTAATGAGCAAGGCAGGGAACTGCAAAGCAGCTGCCAAACAAACCCAGGGAGTGTGAGTCCAAGGCACGTGGCAGCTACAGCTGGCACCATCTCAGCCCCAAGGCTTTGTCCTCCTGAAAACCCCAGGGTGGCTGTGTCTCATACAAATCACTTATCAGACATAGGTCCCATTAAGTCACATTAGTCCCATCTGTGCCTCATTGCTCAGACTCTCATATCCATTTCACAAGAATTCCCTAACTTTTTGGTGCAGGTCTCCTTTTCCACACATTTTAAAGAAGGTGAATTAAACTGAGCCTGTTAATATCTAAACCAAGTTGAAACATTTGCTGGTAAAACAAAGAGCTCAAGGTGATAATGACAACTGGAAATGTTGCTAGAGCAAAATGTAGCATCCAGAAACAGAACAGCTGGATACGCATGCGAGGCTATTGAGCTGGTTTGATGTGGAGCATTGATTTTTCTCTACAGTCAATTGCTGCCACACAACTTCTCAAATATTCCCTGCTCCCACTTTGTTCCAAAGTTAAAAACTGCCTGCAGTGCTGGGGACAGGGTTGATTAAACAATAGCTCTTTTTGTCTTTTCTTGGCAACAGGGGGAGAGCAAATTGCAAGGGAAAAAAAAGAAACAAACAAACATGTATCTCCCAAGATGAGGTTTGTCCTTTTTGCTGGTGGGCTGAGCAGACCATGTAGCATCATTCTCAAAGGAATCATGACTGCACTGAAAATTACAGCTCTGGTGTCAGGAATTCCTAAGTTTTCCCACGTGAAATGACCAGAGGAGATTTTTTGGTCACTGAATGATATTAGCCACTTCCCCAAAGATAACACAGGAGTTAAGAGTGCAAGTGGCTGTGCTCAAGTGACAGGACTATATAAATCTCTGTCTCAAGGGCAATAGAAATGAAACTACCTCAAATGCTTTTGGAAAATCCTTCCTTGTCTCTTACTGGGTACAACCAAACAGAATTAAATCAATATTTTTTTCTTACACAGGGCTGTGCATCTTCTAGATGAAGGAAGATAAATGTACAACCATCCACCTCTGGCAGCTTGAGTGGCTCATGATCTGTGCACAGGGTCTGGAGAAAACCAACTTCCAGAGTGAGGCAACGACTCATCTGTACTGAAATCAGTCCCTGTCTTCCTTTCAGCAAGGGAAGATCCAATATCAACATTGCTGTCATAGCAGCTGCACAAGGAAATATGTGATTTCCTGTCTGAGCATGCTCCATAACTCAGCATTTTATTTTTGTGCTAACCACAACCAGGTGTGTCACCCCACCCTGTGCCAGGGCACTCTACCCCATTCCCTGCCACTGGAAAGGCACTGGGGAAATATCATGGGGCAAAGCACGCCACAGATTTCTCGCTCAGTACTTGTGCCAAATGCCTTCCCTAGAAATGTGCTGCCAAGACAGAGTTTTCTAGACTTTTGGAGTAGCCAAGAGTTATTCTTGCAGCATATGCCCCGTCCTTCCAGAGATGTCAACTTAAATCAGGATGAGAAACCCATTCCTTGTGTCCTGGGTTTGGCTGGGATAGTCTTTTTTTTTCTTAGTATCTGGTACAGTGCTCTGTTTTGGATTTAGTATGAGAATATGTTGATAACATGCTGATGTTTTAGTTGTGCTCAGTAGTGATGACCCCTAAGTCAAAGACTTTTCAGTGTCTCATGCTCTGCCAGCAAGCAAGTGCACAAGAAGCCAAGAGGGAGCATGGCCAGGACAGCTGACCCAAACTGGACAAAGGGATATTCCATACCACAGAACTTCATGCTCTGTATATAAACTGAGGGGAGTTGGCCAGGGAGGGCCAGTCACTGTTCAGGGACTGGCTGGACATCAGTCAGTGGGTGGCAAACAGTTGTATTGGCCATGACTTGTTTTTTCCCTTGGATTTTATTCTTTTCACTCTCCCTCTCTTTCCTGTTACAATTGTTGTTGTTATTATTATTATTATATTTTACTTTATTTCAATTATTAAACCATTTTTATCTCAACTCACAGGTTTTACCTTTTTCAGATTCTCTCACACAACCAGTGGGAGTGCAGAGAGGGTGGTGAGCAAGTGGCCACCTGGGGCTTAATTGCTGCCTGAAGTTAAACCATGACACCTCAGCACAACCTCCAGTCCAAACTTTCTCCAGAACTCAGTAGATAATGAAACCTTGTATCTGGCTCTGAAAATAATAGAGGAAAACAAACAAACAAACAAACAAACAGAAAACAGACAAAAGAGTTAACCTGCATCCTAAATGGAGTAGGTTCTGCTTGGCTGTGGTGCCTCTGATGTCCATGAGAGGGCTATTGGCAAATGCATTAGGTGTTCACCCCCATACAGAAACACAGAAAACACACTGCCAGCTGATTGCAGAACTCATAGCACCCCCTGCTCCCTCACAAGCTTTTGCACAACCTTTGGCTCACACCAAAGTGCCCTTGCACCAGCTGAAGCAATGTGACCTCCTCTCCCCAAAGCAGCTCTTGCAGTCACAGAGTCATTAATGACTTCACAAATTCTGGGGGCACCTCGAGGGGTTCTGCTGCCTCCAGCCCCGACTCCCCACAGGCTCCTGGACAATTTTCTGCATTGTCTGAGTGTCTGAGACAAGTTCCAGGCCAGGGACTGATTTCTTAATATGGCAGTTGAAATAAATGGCATTTTAATCACACACAATGGAAAGACTACATAATGACGTATTTTGTGTCTGATCAGGTTGGAATTTATTCTCAATATTAAATAAGGCAAATTTCAGAACAAAACATGCTTTCAAAGTGAGAAAACTAGAGCATTTTAATGGAAAACTTGTAAAAATGAAATCTTATCTCTATATGTCTGTATTTTATCTATATATGTAACATATTAATCAAAATATGTAGCATATTAATCAAAATATTTCATACCTTTTTCTTGTCTGTATGTATCATACAGTTACCTTAATCCAAAAGATGCTTTCTAAATTAGACATAATTTCTGGACAACATCAGAGAGGTTTGGGGGAAATAAACAATCTGTCATAAGGAGAGAAAAAAAATAAAATAAAAAAAAAAAGAAAAGAAAAGAAAAGGAAAATCTGAACCCCAAACCCCTTTCTAGGTCTGAGATTTTGCTTCCATTCACTTCTGCAGTCACCACTAGAGCTGGTGGCTTTTCTGAATGCATCTTTAGGGAAATTCAATCCAGTCTTGAGGTCAACACAAATGTCAGCGTTACCTAGATGGGCAGGTCTTGTTTGAGAGGTGCGTGATCTGTAGACTAGTGCTGGTTAACTGCAAAGGGCTGAATGTGCCCTTTAGATTGCTCCTTCAGCTCATCTGAGACTTTGCACATTATCTTTGGGACATTAAGCACAGCAGGATGAGCTCTCCCGGGAAATTTTGCAGTGTTGCCAGCATTCTGATGGCTGGTCCCATGGAACGCGATGTACTTCTATCTCCAGCTTCAGGAGTCATATGATTATGTGAGGATCTCAGCTTTCATGACAATGAAGAGTAGGCTTCTAGTCATTGAGACTGCAGAGAAAAGCTGGCAAATGTCACCTCCAAAAGGTAAAGGATCAGAAGACAAATAAAAGGAGTCTCAGCTGTAGCAAGAGATTGATTTTTAACTTAACTGCATGTCTTTAAAACAGCATGTTTTTGAGGACCAACTGTTAAATTTTGAATACTTGGAATAAGAAATAATACAATGAAATTCTTGTAGAGAGAAAAAATTGCTCCTGGCTTCTTTTTTTCTTCTCTCCCTGCCCTTCATCCTTCCTTTCTAAGGCTCTATGCTCTTTGATGCTTCTCAGTCAGGAGCTGCCACTGGAGGAGGATGCTGTTAACCAGTCAGACGGAGTGTGAGCACTGGGAATTTTCCAGGTTTACAAAATGTTTTCCTCGCATCTGCCAAAGCCAACGGCAGCCGTCACTGAACACGTGCCACTGGAAAATCACAAGCAGGCCGACTGCCAAGTATGCAGAGCCCTTTGGACGGAGGCACGTCAGGGTCTTGTGAGTGTGAAAGGACACTGCCATGCCTGAGTCGTTCAGCTGGCGCTGGGCACGTGTCAGCCCAGGGCTGCCTTCCCAGCCAGGAGCGCTGGGGCTGAGCCAGACGCTGCCCACGGATCCGCACCGGGAGCTGCTGGGCTGCACGTCAGAGCTGGTCTTGTGCGAGGCCTGTCTGCTTGCTAAGTGAAGCCTGAGTTTATTTGAAATGGAACAGGTTGAGTGGAAGCAAAGTGTCCACCATGGAGTAAACAGTCTTGGCTAATGGTTTGCTGACATTCACTCACAGTTCGGCAGGGACATCTCCAGCACCCCTTGAATCTTGTGCCAAGCCACTAAACCCCAGTCATGTGGCAATGGGCATTGGAGAAAAGAGGTTAAAAAGAAAGTTATTGGGTAATTAGGCTACTGCAAGCATGTGAAGAAGAGTGTCACTGGTGTGGTGTGGGGAATTTTAAATTTACACTCCACATGTATGTCCATAATCTCTGGCAGTGCCCAAAATGTGGGGAAAGATACCTAAAAGTATGGAAGTTTTTGTTCCAGCCTCAAATAGGTTGTGACACACAGGATTTGGTGAGGGAGTCCATTTGCCTGTGGCATTGTAGCAAAGATGGAGATATTTTTTACAACGTGGTGAATCTCATTATTGTCATAATTTCTCATCCAAAGAAAAGCTGTTAGGAAAGAATGAATCCATGAAACTTAGAGAGATCAGAATTTTTCACAGAATCAAAGTATGGTTTAGGTTGGGTCAAAGCTCCCTGCCATCTTTCACTAGACCAGATTGCTCAAAGTCCATCCAACCTGACCTTCAACACTGGGCAACCCGTTCCAGTGTTTCACCACCCTCATTGTGAGAACTTCTTATTTACATCCAGTTATGGTACTATCTATCCAGGTAAGAACCTCATCTTACACATGCAGAGAAGAGCTGAATATTCACACACAAACACACATGTCTGTATACAACTGCTCTCGTTTGGGTTGATTTCTATTTTCATCCTTTTGCACTGAAACCAGATACTTCAATTAAGCTTATCTATTTCCATGGGTGATGTTCAATGGCACCAATTTTTTAGGATATGACTTTCAGGGAGTATTCTTGATTTACAGCCACTTAATGAAAAAATCAAAAAAAAACCCCCATCTTACAGAAACTTTTGTCAAACACTTAGGGCCTAAATTTTGCCTTCCATTAACAATATGCATTTTAATCAGATGCATGAAATTCATAGCTTAATGTAGATTATATATGCATGTGTTATGTGCCAAGCCTATATATACCTGTTGAAGGGAGCTCCAAAAAACCCAAACCGTCTGTTTTGGATGTTAACAGGAAAGCACAGGGAAGGTAGAATTTCCAGGCACTATCTATAGCCAAGAATTTGGTGCATGCTCAGTGGAGATGGGATGAAGGGAGGAAGTACAAGTGGATTTATGCCTTTACAGAACCAGCCAAGCTGGGGCAGCCTCACAGTTTGCTGCCTGTGCCCCTCAGAGGTTGTTGCAGCTTTATGTACCAAAATGCTGCCTGGGGCTGACAGACTACCAGCAGGAGTGATTAAATGAGCTACTGGAAAAATCCCCAGGAAGCTAGTCACAACATAGCATTTCCAGTGCTGAAACACGAGCCGTGTTAGTTCCCAGAACCAGCTCCTGGGTTTGGTTGCTTTAAGTTACCCATTCCCACAGGCAGAGGCTCAGCATCCCGTGGGGGTGAAGTGACAGCACACCAGGTATCCCTCCCAGTGCAGCAGAACAGGGATGTGCAGTGCCGTGCTCAGGTGAAACACATCCCTACTGCACTGGCAGAGGCACCAGCATATGTAAGGGACACCAGGGTGACTACCTCATTAGGCAACATGGATTTCCCTCTAAGCTTTCTGTTCTTCAGAATTTTCTCCAAGTAAAGGGCTCATTTGTGAATATGATGAATGGCTCACGAAATGGCTTGTACAGCAGTAAAATGGATTTGGAGCATACAAGGCAGAATTATTATTATTCCCTTGCCTGACTGGCTTCTTGCCAGCCTCCTGCTGCCTTCTATCTCCCATCACAGGAGGCTGGAGAAATTCCCCCCAGGACTGATTAACATGAGAGAGACCTGTGAAAAAAGGAGGTGGTAAGAAGGAGGGAGGTGATGGTTGAAGGGACAAACCAGGCTTGCAGCACTGACACAAGCAGTTAAATGCCTGGAGAGGTGAGAGAGTGATGAGAGTCTCTGCAAGAGGGAATGAGAAGGAAATCCCAGGCAACTTCTTTTTCTACGGGTGTTTCAGACTTCCTACAAAAATGTTGCTTCAATACCAGAAAAATTCAAGAGTGTCAAGGAGAGCCACCTGCCCTGGAGCACCGTCAGCCAGCAAAGTGGTGAAGCAAACCAGGGCAGGAACTGGACACGTGGAGATGCTCCCAAATAATTCCCAGGCACACTCCAGGAGTGAGGGTGGTCCAGAGATGGTTATAACCAGTTCATACAGCCACCCTGGTTTGGAGGCTGAGGCTTTAGGAGCAGAAAGTCAGATAGCACCATGTCGGCTGGATCAGAGCCCAGGAGCATCCCCAGCCACATTTCCTTTACTGAAGCTGAAACATCTTAGGAAACTAAGGTTTCCTGCTGAGTTTTACACTACATTTTACACTGGATTCATACTGCCACTCAACACACTGACACAATCTAGAAAGTTAGGAAAACTTTTTAAAAATTAAACTGGAAAAAGTCTTAAAGCAAATCTTCTACCTGATTTCTAAAAATCTTTCTGTGAGGGCCAGCTTCTTACAGTCCAAGTACTTGAAAGTCTGAACTTGTCAGGTTGCCTATAGGAGATTCTTTTTCTCTGGTTCCCCTGTGATATTGTTTTTGCCAACATTACAATATCTTCTTTCTCAAATGGTACCCTCATTTGCTCAGTTTCCCTGCCAAAAATCATGCTCCTCTTGAAGCCCACGGTGTGACTGGCAGGGATCAGTAGTGGCCCAATTTATTCCCTGATTAGGAGCAGCAGGAAAAGGCCAGGGGTCACTGTGCACCTCTCCGTTTGTTTCTGCTCAGTGTCAAGTGCTGAAGCAGTCTTGAGGAAAGATGTTAAACATGTAGCTGCCAAACTGCAGTGCCAAGAGTACAGTTTGCTTTTTCTGTGTGAAAATGAACTTGGCCAAACTCTTGGCTTGCATCAAAAAGAGAGCTCATTCTTGCATTTGGAAGACTATGAACTTTTGAACTAAGGATTTATGAACTATTTTGTTTCACTGAGTAGCATTTGCATTTAATGACATTAAGAAAGCCTTTTTTATTTATATAGGCTGCTTGAGATTTGTTTAGTTTGTGTTTTGTTTTCTAAGGAAGTTAATCTAGTCAGATAATAACTGAATTAACTACCTGGTAACACTTTAATTTCCTTATGCCCTCTCTGAGTTTTTGCTTTACTTGCTGTCTGCATTATATTTAACCTGTATGTATTTTTACAATTTGTGATCTAAAATATATGACCTACTCAGTGCATTTCATTGTTTTCAAATTCTTAACAGATTCTCTAAGAATGTCTATTGTGTCTCATTTGGCAGACAAATATTACCTGCTTGACCATCTGTATTTGTGTACAGTTATTCCACCCAAGTACACAGACTTCCTTTCTCACCATTTAGAATGAGAAATATTTGTACTGTTGAATAGATTAATTTTTATTTTGTGGCCTGATGTCCATGACCTGGATTTGAGTTATAAACCTGTCATTTGCCAGGGCTCATTATCCACTGATTGCATAAGCTATTGTTACCAGAATAAATTTAGAATTCATCTGAAAATCACAGTTAATCATTTGACCAGCTATACAAATAAGGTCAGCCAACATCTCTTGTCTCTAAGTTCAATAAGTTTGTTGCCAGAATATCTTCTGAGTTTTAGCTGCCTGGATTTGTGTTATAACCAGAAATATCTCATTTCAGATTCAAATTACAACACTAACTCAAGTGTGTTGGCGAGTCTTTTAAAGACTCTCGTATTCTAAATATGTGCATAGACAATAAAGTAGCAAGATCTGAAATAATTGCTATTTATATTCTTCTGTTGTATTCTCAGAAAACAGTATTTTGGACTTCAATATTGTTTTCAAAATGATTAAGCTGACTCCTAAAACGTTTTTCTTAAAATGTTTTTGTTTTTTCAAGTCCAATAATGCTTCATGACTATTTCCATCTGGTAGTAATAATCCTGTTTATTCTGGAACATCTTGGTTTATATTATGCCTCTGTGTCACAAAATCTATTGAAATCATGCAGAACACTAATCTCTCTGCCAAAGTCAATAAAATTACTACTTGTTGAAGAAAACAGTAAACAACAGAACTTTATAATGATGTCATTAACACATCTTTTGTCAACAGTTGGGAAATCTGGAACCATCAAGAAAAATAAAGAAGGGGTGGAGGGGGGAAGTAATGCATTCAGCACAGCCATATAATTAATTATACATAAACTTCTCATGAGATTTGGTTAAAAATGCAAACGATTTTATAGCCACATTGACTGCACAGCAGCAAAGCAGCGGTAGTTCAGCATGGGGAGTGGATGCTGAGTTTTATCCATCCACCAAATAAATGGACACATTTTAAAACCTCTTTAATGCTGAGAGTCAGGATGCTACAACAGACCCTGAGCTGATCTTGGATCCAGTTCAGGAGTCTGATTTGGTACATTCGGGAGTTCCCAAGGGATTTTGTCCTACCCTGCGTTTTCTGCCGGGAGCAGAATTTTCCTCTTTGTGTTCAGACACTCCTGAGATGTTGCCTCAAAGCACCTCTTGCTTTGTGCCAGCACATGCTTTTTTCACATCCAGTTGGTACCAAAAAAAATCCTACTTTTAGGTTTATTTTTTGGCCTGATCAGTTCAAATGTGTGACAGTATAACCTTCTGCAGAGAAGACAGCAGCCATGGATGGAGCATGTTTATTTAACTGTCAGTGCCAACCACACAGCACATAAAGCATCAGAAAACCCAGGGTTAGACTGAAGGGTGATGGACAGATATTGCCTTAAGTGGCATGATATGGTCAAAATTGAATTTACTAGATTAGTTCTCAGAGATTACTGTCAAAAAATGAAGAGGGAAAAGGGAAGGGCTTTTCTGATTTCTAGATTCATCAAAAAGTAAATTGATAATAGCACTACAGAGGTGTGCTTTGCTGTAAGGTACAGATCACATGCAGTACTAAATGCAGTGACACTGGTGCGTATTCAGAGATGCTACAGATAACCCACACCAAGCTTAAGTGGTCTGGCTGCCACAGAGAATATTTTCCACCCCCTTTGCAGCATGTTTTCCACTCTAAACCAGCATCTGTGGCATTATTAATGGCTTCCCTTCGTCCAAGAAGTTCTGTTGGGTTTCAGAAATTACAAACATAAATTAATAATAATTTATTAAATTAATAATAACCCCGTCATCCTGAAAATGGTCATTTTACCGTGTGCACTGTCCCAACACGCCACTAGATGGTAGAACAGGACTCTGCACAGTCCTGCAGCCACCCAGCATGCCCAGATAAGCTCTTCCAGTGAGCGGCTGAATCAATTCTGCCTGAGGATTCGTAACTCTGCAGTGCAATTTAGAATTTTTATTCCAGCTATATACATCATATCCTTGTCGTTTAGGGTTAATTGTTATCTTCCAGAACTCTGTTTTCAGTGGTGACTTTCCAAGGTGTGCTTAGAGAAGAAGGCACACACCAGCACAACCTGCACAGGGGAGGTCCCGCAGTACCTAGGTAACACCTACAGGATGATGAGCTATGAGAATTAAGCCACAGGATCCGTTTGCAAATTGTGATCCCCTGTGGAAATCACAGTGCCTGGAAGACAAGAGCAGTTATGAGAAGCTTCTGCACTGAAACATCTTCCAGAGGACCTACTGCCTCTCTGGGAAGGGCTCCTTTCTCTCTTACCTTTTGGAAATGTACACAGAAATACGGGGATATGGGACATGACCACCTGCCCTTCAGTGGCTTCCTCAGGGATCAAGGAGAATAACAAGAATTTTACACTTGCAGTAGCAGGAAATTAAACTTCAAGGCAACGAGGGTACTAATAAGCAACACAATAGTTCAGAAGTAACTAAGCTGCTGTGACTAAATGAAATAAAGGCAGTGGAAAATGCCTCGAATTTGGGTTGCTGGTTTTTTGGTGTTTTGGTTTTTTTTTTTAATTGATACAGTACCTCAGAAAATCTAACTTGTATTAACCACAGAACTTAAAACCTGCTTGGATATGAGAGGTGAATGGCACATGCAGTGAGCTACATCTCAAGGACTTTTAGCAAAAGTCAAGCACACTAAACAGTGATTTCCAAAGTGTTGGAGCAAAGGCAAAGGGGTGCTACAAAAGTCAGAGAAAAGGAACAATGTAACTTAGTGTTTTTATTAGAGAGTCAGTGAGAAATAAATGGAATAATAAATAAATATTTTCACAGGTCTGAAGAGGAAAGATTTAAAACTTTAGAGTGTGCAAGCAAATAAAATTATGCAGATACTAAAAAAAAGACATAGAGGTAGCAAAATGCAGCCCATTACATCACGAGAAACTACCTGCAGACAGTTATGTGGCATGTAAGGTTTATTTAATAACAGAGGAAGAAAAGCACTTTCTGCACCTGGAGTTTCCAGACCTGCCAAATAGACAGTACTGGGGACAGAGCAGTTCTGTGCCTGGTGCCTCCCCTGCCAGGTAAGTATTAACTTAATCACCCACTCTTGCTTTATCTATAAACACAGAGCTTGGGACTTCCCTGAATTAATCCATGTTTGGACTGCGTAAGGGATTGGTTGGGCAAAGAACATCATGAGCCATCAAGGATTTTTTTCCACTGCTATCACGAGCAACAATATTGCAAATATTCTGAACTCCCTCTAAAACAACTTTCAGTGTTTGCCTTCTGCTGGAAGATACGTCCAGAATCTCCTGCTTGCACTTTATGTTCAACATAAGTTATATTCTTTGATGACATGCAATGATCCCTTTGGTAAAACTGCCTTTCAGTACAAATCTCTGCCTTCCCTGCATCTACTCCCTTGCACGCATCAAGCCAGCAGTAATACCTGCAGTTACCCTTCATTTTGCTAAACCTCCCAAGTTCTTTCAGCCTTAGAAAATGAGTTCTCTGTGACCCTTAATCACCTGGATAGTTTGAATTAGCCCTCTGCAAGCATTAGTAACTGAGACTTGCACAGTGCTCCGGGGGAAGCTCACTCTCTCCTCACATAGGGACACAAACACTTTGTTGTCTCTGCTGCAAACACATCTCTAAGGCAGACAGGAATCCCACTGGCCAATTCCACAGCCTTGTCAGACACCGTGAGACCAGCAATACAAACACCATAGTTTTTGTCCTTTTGTATATTACAAAGGATGGGACTCCGTATACTGAGAAATAATTTATTTTTTTTCACTAATAACACTGATTTTCTGTCAAAGAGTGATCAGCTGCCTACTTTCTAATTAAATCAGTGTTTACATCAGTTTTATATCCTTCCAGAGTCATCAAATACCAGTGCAAATACCTCACAGAACCTGGAAGTATGTTGCAGTGTCAACTATTATCAGCCCAGTCTTTTGATCAGCTTAAGCATCAGCTAATCAGCAAAAACTGACTCCCAAATGACTGTGTAGCTTGA
This sequence comes from Margarornis squamiger, assembly GCA_035222235.1. Taxonomy (NCBI): domain Eukaryota; kingdom Metazoa; phylum Chordata; class Aves; order Passeriformes; family Furnariidae; genus Margarornis; species Margarornis squamiger. Next base: position 12,973,872 of record JAWWTY010000037.1, on the reverse strand, counting down.
CATTAACTGTATTGTTCTAATTTAATTCTCTATCAAGTGGGTTCTGCATCAGTCACTCCATCTCTTTTCTTAGGAATAGAGATAAATGGATAGACCTATATTGCCATAGCATTCAGACATCTGGATCTCGAGCAGTGTTTCATAGATGACTGGCAATCACTGTCTGTATTAAGAGAGCTCCTTTATCAGCCTTGTCCAAGCTGGGGTTGCTGGGTATTGACAACTGATAGAGAAGCTTTAGCAGATGTGACTCTGCACTCCCTTGAGACCTGCTGGAGTGGAAAGGATTTATGACATGATTAGCATATTAATACTGTCCTGCTTTTTCCCAAATACAGAATATAACACTGGCTGTTCCTGTCTTGTTTGTTCTCTGTTTTTTTTTCCTTTGGTCCCCCACCCCCCCCAAATTGATTCCATCATTTCTGTCTGTTCACTTTGGTATAAGCTCTTCTCATCCTCCTCTGTTTCAAAAATGCATCACTGTTGTCTGCAAGCCTGTAGACCATATATTGGCCCCTAGGTCCATTTGTTTTCTTATCACTTTTCTGCAATAGGTTCTCTTCTAATTTATATTATTATCAACTTCTCCTTTCTCACATTTGTTCTGTATTTTTTATACTTCTGTCAGTTTTCCTCTAAGCCATGCTGATTTTCCAATCAAAATAACACTCTTTTTCTGTAGTAGGATTTTTTGCTGCTCCTAAACAGTATACAGTCTTCCTGCTTCAACTCTTCCTTGCAGAGATTTGATGCAGAATTTATTTCAGGTAATTAAATAAGGCCTTTGGAAGGACTTCCTAAATTTTAAATGTTTGGTACCACCTTGGAATGCAATCCACTAGAAAAAATGGTTCAAAATACTTTTAACCTTAGCAGAGATATAAGTAATATGGAGTGAAAAACAGAGTCTTTTCCAATTTTGAATTAATAAACCCACAGGTAGAACATTGTATGTAGTTCAGAGTACATCCATACTGGACATCTGAAAATACTTGAGGAAGAAAAAACATGTAAATCAGGACTGACAGCACTTTTGAAGAATGCTTTAAACAATGAAATGGTTTTAGTTAACTGAAAAGTGGAAAAGGAGAGTAGTCAAACAAGGGTCTATATATATTTTTAGGGAGATGCATTGCTTGTAGGCTTTAAGTAGAATATGAGGAAGAAGGACAGAAAAAATTACAGAGGTATATTGGATGGGAGGGCAGGGAGTTGTTTGACTCATTTAGGCTGAACTAAAATTTTACATGTCACATATATGGGACAGGTTTTATTTGGCATAGAGGATGTGGAGAAGATGAGCAAGTACATTTTATCTTGATCTGTCCTTGTTTTTCTATTCCTATTTTACTTCTTATAGGCACTGGTTGTCCAGACAGCTAAGCTAAGGTGGCTTGAACCCTCAGCACTTCTTCTCTGGATCGTGGGTGACTTTTTGTGAGATTTTTGTACTATATAACAAAGCAGTGAAAGAAAGAGCCATCCTTTCCACAGCTGTAAGTTGGACTTCCTCCAGGATCTCATAGCAGCAGGCAGATGTCAGCACCTCTTTAGGCCATTGTACAGAAAGCCAGGGTCAAAAATCCTCCCTGAACTGTGAGAGAATGTCAGACCCTCTTGCCAATGTTTTGCAGCAGTGCAGCCCCAGGCCAGCTGAAATCCTGACACCCTGCTACTGTTCTCACACATACTCCTCAACCTGCAAGCTTCCTCATGTAGTCCCACCTTTGGCTGGCCTCCCAAGACTTATTTACAGTAGTAACATCTGCCACAGAGCAAACTCAGTCAAGGTTGACCCCAGTCTCCACAGCCCTGTCAGTAGCAGGTCCATAAAACACCTGAGTTTGTGAGCCCCGGGCCTGGGGAGCTGCACCAGTCTCCTCAGCAGCTTCCTTTGAGCCAAGGCTCTGATGCACCAGGGAGAGCTGATCCAGCACACCACGGCTGAGCACACATCTGCTGCTCCATGGAGGCTGCTGGCCCCCTTCTCACTAACTATACCCAGGAGCTGCACACCAAGCCAGCTCTTCCATGGGCATCTCCTTGGAAGCTGACACAAGGCTGCCTGGCAGCTATAACAGGGGTCAGCTGGGACAAAAACCCCCAGCAGCCTTTGGCCAGGATCTGTTCACAGATCTTCCTATAAGCTGTCAGATCAAGCAGATTCTACTAGAAGCAGCCATGGCTTTCCTTAGCCATCCCTCCCTTAGGGCATCACCAGACATCCTGATGTTCCTCAGAGGGTTCCCTGGAGTCCCCCAGCAATCCCTGAAGGAGCTTCTAGAAGATCTTGAAGCAGAACCACGGAGCTGCAGCAGTGAGTGCTGTGCCCGTGGCCACCTTGGCTAGCCCAGCTGTCTGGCCAGAGAGGAGGGCAGAGGGCAGCCTTTCTCACAGCCCTTCCTCAGCATGAGTTTTGGCTCTTCACTTTTACTGATGATTAACAAATCAGCAACAAAGCACAGTCACAATCAAATTGCATCACAAATTAAAAAACCAAAGGTAGTTGATGAGATTTCAGCAAACACATGAATTGTCAAGTGTGTCTGCCTTGTTTGCTATCAAATCACCAAGCTCAGGGTATGGCACACGTGATTGTCCAAAGTGTGACGGGGAAGGGGATGAGGATGGGGAAGAAGTCACTGCTTCCTCACTGCACAAAATGGCCTGTTGCTGTTCCCCTTTGTGACAGTCACTGCACCCTTTCCCCAGCCCACAGGAAAGGTCTGAGGCTGAAGAGCTCCAGCTGGGGGATCTGTGGGTGGGCTCGTCCCCATTGCCAGGTGAGGAGGTGTGGCAGGGGCATGGGATGGCCTATAAAGAGGTGCAGGCGAGGCTACAGCCTTGGGCAAGTGTTGGTTCTGGTATCTGCTGGTCTCTCCCAGGATGGTTGACTTGAGCATGGACTTCAGTGTGCTCCTGGAGCCTCTGGGCTTTGTTAAGGTCCTTGAGTGGGTAAGTGAGGCTGTTTCCTCTCCTTCCCCAGGTCTGGCTTTGCTCCTGTGCTTGAGCTGGGTAGAGCTGAAGCAGTGGGAGCTAATGGGCTGCCAGCTCCTTATCCCTGGTTGCTGCTGGTGGGTGTCCAAGAGGAGCCTGCTGCTCAGCCAAGCCCTCTGCTTGTCAGGGAAGAACCAGTTCTGCTGAAACACGAGCTTGATGTGTTAATTACAGTAGCTTGTCTGGTGACCAGGGGTTTAGCGTGTGGCTAGTGAACAAAGGGAAAATAAGGGCTTCTTACAGAGTTAAGTTGATGTGATACTCTGGGCATGTATCTTCTGGTTACTCTGACTTACTGGTGTAGGTATCTGAGACTTGTAAAAATATTTCCCTTATCAACTGTAAGAAATACTGTGCTGGCTGTTAGCTTTTTTGGTCTGGGTTTGGAGGGTTTTTTTTGAATTGAAAATAAACAGAAAGCATTTTCAAATAAGCTTTTGTTAGCAGTGTTGCTCATGTTTTGGGTTATGGAAATGCAACATTTTCTTCTTGACATCACTTCATATTTTAGCTTTGTTAACTTTATCTCTACTTCTTGTCATCTTTAGCTATTTCAGCTGAGTGTTGTTTGTTTCCTTTGAGCTCTAGTGTTGTGCACTAATGTCTTTGTATCAATTCCTATAGGTCTTTGCCATTTTTGCTTTTGCCACATCTGGAAGCTTTCAAGGTGAAACCACCCTTCTAGTGTCCTGCGAAGGTGTGGTAAACAAAACAGTTACAGCTGCTTTTGCTTATCCATTCAGGTGAGCATTAGCTCTTCAGTTGTCACTCACTGAGTATTTATTGTTCCCTTTTTCCCCATCTGTCTCCTTATATACTTACTGTGTATATCTGAACGAAGATGTGAAACTTCTGGCTTGCTCTGTAGGAGCAATAAGTAAATATTAAGCTGTAGTTGTTCAAAGTGCTGCAGCTGTTAGTGCTCTATAGAAAGAAGTAGGTAGAAATGGCATTAGGTTGTATTACTGCTTTGTATCACTCTACCTTAAACTGTACTCTAGCAGTGCATGGATTCTACAGAAAGTAATTAGTAAGCAAAACAATACAGTTAATTTTAACAGTCTAGTTCTTAATCAATTTTTAACTTATTTGAAGGCCCACATAAGATTATTTTGGATATGCTGCTATCCTACTTTTGTTCAAAGACTGAATGGAAAATACTTATCTTGTCGAGGGTGTTGGGCAAAGAAAAACTAAATACTTCAGTGTCATTGCAGTGCTCTTGTAGAGCCAAGCTCCTTTCCTGGAGCAGAGGGAGGAAGGCTTCCTCTGCTCTTGCAGCTGCACAACTACAAGCACAGGGTTGTGTTCAATAAACATAAGAACATAAGTATAGAAATTGATTCAAAAGCCAACTAGTAAAAACTACTATGGAAGTACAGAACTTGGCCACAAACCCTAGCATGGCTACAGCATTTGGAGGGAAGAGTGGGGATCTGAAAGGATTCTGTGCTGGTAACTGCTAGTCATAAAGGTTTTATTCAACTTCTGTGCTTGTATTTTCTGGTAGCTGTAATGGAACTCTGTGCCTTTTAAGTCCTGATCCCCTTGTTTAACTGCCAGTCTAAAATAATTTTGCCAAGTCTGCTTTCACATTGGGGTTTCTTTGTTCAGCTAAATAAGATTAAGATTCTTCTCCTGAAGGTACTACTGGAAATATCAATGCAGGATGGGTAACTATCTTCAGAAGTCTTGGCAAATATCTGTTGTATAACTGGTACATTATACAAATTGTTTAGAGTAAACTTACACAACCAGAACACTGAAGCACTGTTATTGCGAAACATGACTGTATGAAGTTTCTACTGTAAAATGAACTCTAACTACATGAAGGATATAATCTTTGCAGGTTGAATACTGCTGAATTTAGTGCACCAGACCCAAAAGGCTGTGCTGGTACTTGGACTGATGTGCATCTCATGGGAGACTTCTCCTCTTCTGCACAGTTCTTTGTTGCACTTGCAGCCTTGGTGTTCCTCTACTGCATTGCTGCCCTGGTGGTATATATTGGATATAACCATGTGTATCAGCAAAACAGCAAGTTTCCCTTAACTGTAAGTAACACCAAGGCATTTTAATGTTTTGACTTTGAAACAACAAAGAGATGAGAAATTGCTAATTCAAGAGTTACTTGTGAGTATTCAGTAGTTCTAAAAGTTAACCAGAGAGGGAACACAACTATCTCAGACTAGTTGTTACAGCACTCAAGCAGCAAAGGGGACCCAAAGCTCTTGGACATCCATGGCATCATACCTTGGGCAATTATTGAAGCAGAGTGGAATGAACTTTTATCTTCTCAATTGAAGTGTCTTCACCACAACTTTACTTTTGTATCATGTATTGGAATATACAATTGTTCCATAGGTGGAAACTCCTCTGTAAATCTGAGAATTCTCCCTGTGTACAAAATTTTGTGAATTTTAGTCACCTTAAATACTGAAGGATAAGATTGCTTATGTTTGAGAGATGCAAAAGGCATAAAGTTTTATACCTGATTATCAACATTATTGTGTTGTAATTACATTAATGACTAAATTTTCTTGTGATCATTTACACTATAGTTGTCTTGGATATAGTTGATACTGTCTCTGCCTTGCTTTATATATATTTCTGCATATTTTTTTACCTATTAATGAATACTTCTCTTGTGTAGGACTTGTCTATCAGTGTCTTTACAGCCTTTCTGTGGCTGGTCAGCACTCTTGTCTGGGCAAAGGCCCTTGCTGACATCAAAGTGTCCACGGGAGCCACTATTATTCCAGAAATCGAATCTTGCAAAGCACCAGGAACAACTTGTCACTTTGTTTCTGTGACCCACATGGGAATTCTGAATGTGTCTGTGGTATGTATGCCTTTCACCATATGGGTGCAATATATGTGTTGGAAAGTAACAAACGGCACCTGAGAGTCCTGTTCTACCAACTGCATGTGTCGCTTTGTGTTAAAATTGCTTTATGGGTTATTAGTCATTCAGGCCCATTAATAATGCTGTAAAACACCAAGCAAATGTTTTCTTTAGAAAAAAACTTGTTTCCTTGAAGAAATTGAGAAACAACTTGCAAACTGTACCTCTAGAGCTGTTAGATGCAGCATTTCCAGACATGTTTGAGTTCCATTATTTATGCCTGTAGGCAAGAGCACCTTAAAATGTTACTGAGCCACCCAAGTGGTTTGTTGACTAATACAAGTAAGGAAGAAACACTACGACTCCTGCTCTGTCTTTTGGTCCCAAACCTAACTTTTAAATCGACTGTGAGAATTTGTACACATCAGATCAAGGTTCCTTTTAGTACAATTATATAAAGCTCCAGTTCAGAGAAAGGAATGCTGCAGAATTAATGTGAATTAAGCTTACTGTATTATCTTCCTAGTGAATCCTGCTCTTCAAACCTCTGGCTGTTATTCATTTTCCCAGTAATAATTTATCACATGCTCTGGGAGTGCATATGTGCAGGTGCAGAGGGACTGAAAAGAATCTGTCTAGTTCTGTGTAAAGGGTAGAGTAAGTTGACCATCTGACCTCCAAAGTCTGTTAAAGTAGCTTGTAATACTCCAAAGAGTGTGGAAATGTCTTGTCCAAGTCAAAAGGGTGTCAAAGATGGTGGCTGTTTCTGGTTTGCAAGGCATATTCTGTCCTTTTCTTTTCTTTTACAGATAAAACAGCCAAATACAACAAACTCAGTATTTATAAGACTTTTTTTCCCTCCTCTCTACAGGTGTTTGGCTTGCTTAATGCAGCTTTATGGGGAGGAAATGTTTGGCTTGTATACAAGGACACCAAGTTGCACAACCAATGGAACAGAATTTCTGAAAGTCCAGCTGAAAGAGGAGCATAAAAACAAGTTGGTATTTTAAAGTGCTTCCACTTTTACACTTCACTGGCAAGAGCATGGATTCAGTTGGTATTTTAAAGTGCTTCCACTTTTACACTTCACTGGCAAGAGCATGGATTCCTTAGGATTTATTTCAATAAT
>JAWWTY010000037.1:12895919-12966798 GCA_035222235.1 Margarornis squamiger | reverse complement strand
AGTTGGTATTTTAAAGTGCTTCCACTTTTACACTTCACTGGCAAGAGCATGGATTCCTTAGGATTTATTTCAATAATAACTGATAATACTTCATACAGACTTCTGATTTTGCACTATGGCTTGACATAAGGTCTTGCAGACTCCAATTGAAACATTTAATTATCTTGGAATATATTATGCCTTTTGAAGTTGTGCAGCTCTTTATTACAGTTTTTGAACAGCAAAATGAGCTTATCTGGATGCTGACACTTTCTGGTTCTCAATATGGCTTTATAGGAGGGGTGGGTGTGAAGCAAGTGTGTCTGGGTTATTACTGTACCATCTTGAGTTCTAACAAGCCTTGTCTGAAAAATGAAAAGTAAATGCAACCACAGCATGTGAAAATGCAGTTTGGTTTCTTCCTGATACCTCATAGCTCTGTCAAAGTTGCAGCCATGACATATAGGTTTCCACATACCCCATTCAGATCACTGTATCAAATCTGCTGACAGGCCTGTCAGGAAGGACATTACTTCTGTGTGTAATATGTCACTACTATTTAATGGCTTGGGACAATCTCTGAACAAGATTTTTTTGAATGAGTTTATAATGAAACTATAAGCTGAGAGTTTGGTATATGTGTGCAATGGATGATTTAAACACTTGAGGCAGAGGTGGGGAGGAAAAATAGAACATGGCCCAAAAAAAACTCTTATAAATACTGTAAAAATCCAAGTTGATATATTCTAACTGCTAGTGCCTGGGTTTCTGTGTCTTCCTTTTGAGGTGCATGAACAATGCCTGTGAGTAGAAGAACATAATTGGAGATGTCTGAATGTGACTAATATCTTCATTGATGTTGTTTGGATCATTCATTGGGATTGATACTTGAGTCTTATGTGGACTTCTTGCTTAAAATATCTGATTCCCTGTGAATTGCCCAGAACAAATATTTTGACTCATCTAATAAACAAGCAGCTCACAAGCTGTTTTGATTTGTTTAAACTGTCCGTGATGAAAATAGACATAATAGTGTGTATAAAGCACAAATCCTAGTTGTTCAGTGGGCCAGAGCTACTGCTTTTCTGATACTAAAATTATGGTTCAAAGAATATAATAAAAGTGCTATGACTGCTGAAAAAATGTGCCTTGGGTCCTTACTGCTGTAGGTGATGTAAATATATTGGCTTTGTAGCTTCTGGGACCTGGCTTGCCAGCTGAATGAGGTACCTGTGCTACAGAAGGGAGTTTTATGCTGGTGCCTTGGGTTTTTTGGAGAGAGGATTATCTGTCACTCCTGCAGATGTGGCTATCGTGCTGCCCAACACTTCTTTCTGTCAGCCCAGAGTGTGGGGGCTTTTGTTACTTGTAACTATCCATGTTCTTCACCCTTCTTTTACCATTAGAAAGTGAATTATATAGCTAGGTAGACTTCTGTCATTTCAGTGGTCTGAACTGGGTCTTAAAGCTTCACTGGAAGTAGGGATGATAGAAGTTGAATGTGATGTTTTTCTTTCATCTCCACTACTGGGCCCACCCAGCAGAGTTGCAGTGAACTATGACTGTAGTGTGATCCTTGTGGAAAGACTGCACACAAAGCAATTACAATACTTTGGTGTTAGTAAGAGAGAATGCAAGGCTTTTATTGATATTTAAAGTGCTGAGTTAGACAAGTGATTAGAAATACAAGGTGTTATTTTGAAGTGTTCTGTTGCTACATGTTCTGCCTCTCAAGGATCCCTGCCAACAATGGTTTTTGAGGTGCCCTTTCTGACCTCTTGCATCAGTTTATTGTTTCAAATACTAACTTTAAACTTTGAATTCTTATTCCTCCTTGAAGTGAATTCTTTTATTACCTATGGCTGCTCTAAACTGACAGTTGCCACAGATGTCATGTGCACTCAGAAAGACATCTTTCCCTTAGGGCCAAAACTTCCCCTACACTTCTTGTAAAAGAATTATGTGTATTCGGTTCCCAGAGTGCTTTCCCTCAAAAGATGAGGAGACAGAATATGGCAGGCAGGACAGCAGCTGGTAAAACAGAGGTCCAGAAATACGTGATTATGTCTTGCAGAAATTCAGGCTGCACACATCTGTCCTACACAACCAAATGCAGAGGTGTTAACAGGCCAAGGTAAGTGTGATGTGTAGTCCCTAGCAAGGAAGAGTTAACCCGATGGCCACTTCTGACTCACTAGAATAGGACTTGTTTCCCACTGTAAGGGGGAGGGACTGATGCAGAGTGCTGCTGGCTTTGATGGCTGTGAGAGTCCTGCAGCTGAGATGAAATGGAAAGCATCATGCAGCAGGAACAAGCAGCTGCTCTCACTTACCCTGAACTCACACAAAGGGCTGAGCAGCCTTTGCCTTTGAATTGACATCATGTTCATGCTGGCAGCACTGAAACACTCAGTGTCTTATTTACTCATGAGAGTGGAGGGGGGAAAAAAAGACTGTCTGATTTACCAGCTTTATCTTGACTGCACAAGAGTCACCATTGCTATCAGGAGATGCACTGTGCTTGATCCCTCTGTACTGAGGGAACAAAGGGCCTGGAAATCTGCCAGCTCTCTACAGGTAAGTAATCCTCAGCTGGCAGTAATCTTTCTTGCAGGCATCAGTGGAGCAAATTCATAAAAATCCTCTCGTACTGTAACAACTATGCTGGTAGCCAGGCTATAGTTACACAGCTCTAGCAAGTGAAGTAATGTATGATGCCTGGTGTGATGCTAGAGAGAGGGATTTTGGTCAGAAACCCATGTTGGGAAGAAAGGCCTGTATGGTGGGTGGTGAAAGAAAATAAAGCAGATGGGTCAGTATGGCATAGCAATACAGAGCTCCTTGGTGAAGAATGGAATCCATCAGCATTAACAGGTGTTTAAGGAAGCAAGAACTTTGTGGTTCAGAGTGCTGTGACCAGTGATCTGAGAGTCAGGGCTCTGTGACAGTGCCGAGAATCATCCTGCATCATCTACTTTTATTCTCATGGCAGTATTTAGTATGTGTTCATTCCTAACATATTTGCTGTATAGCCCAAAGTAAAGTTGTCACTAAGTCAGAGGTCAGGTTTTGCTGCTTACCTTTAAACATTAACCTGAATAACTAAATTAGTCAAAAGGATTCTACAGTAGTGCATCCTCACATCTTAAATACGAGGTGCTTTCCTTCAAGTTTAAGATCAAGTCCACATATGCTAGCAACACCTATTGAGTTGCATTTTAGAGCTTGACTCAAACGTGGAATTCTTTTCTTCTGGCATGTCAAATGAATCCAGGTATGACTTTATAAACACTGCCCTCCTACCGACACTAGGTATTTAGAGCAGGGAAAAAGAAATTAACACTTCAAACTTGTGTTTTTACATATTTTCTTTATAGTTTTCAGTTGTAATTTCTGAAAACTTGCCTGCAGTTGGTAGCACTCTTCTTCCCTTGATATACCATTCCTCATCTTGAATCAGCAAGGCAGCACTAAAGAGCTGTCATGTCATCCTTACAATTTGTGCCCACATGGGCACAGTCAAGGGTTTTGCCCTCTGTTTCAGGGTAAGCACTCTAGGAGCTAGAGAAATCTGTGCCAACCCTGACCACGTTTTTCTTTCATTCTTTCCTTAAGGTAATCTGCCTCTGCCAGATCGTATTCTCTGCTAATCATGCTTTCAATTAAGGTTTCACTGAGAATTCTGCTTGGCCAACAAAAGATCTGTTCCTAGTTTTGTTGGGGTTTTCTGTTTTGTTTTGGTTTTTTTTGCCTCCTGGACCAGACCCACAATGCTCCATGAGATTTCAGAGTATTCTTCCAGCTATCCAAGCAGGTTCCCTCTCCTGCTACATCAGCATTTCTTGCAAAGCAAAGAGTGGGGGTGTATTTGGACAGCTGGTTCTCATAATCCATCAGGCTCGAGGAATCTGATTGATTGCTGTTGCTGCCAGGAGATTGTACCTGTTGCTTGTGGGTACCTGTGCCCCATCAGCAATGGGCAGTTTGTACTTGCTATTACATCCTGTCAACAATTGAGCAACTTCTCATTTATTCATAAAACATGCTCTGTCTTTTCTTGGCTTGTGACTTTGCGTTGTTGCTGCCAGCTGCATTTCTTCTTACCTGCCTTGCGCAGCTTTTTGACTTAATGCAGTCATTGAGGAGGCTGTATATGGATACTCTGTTCTGAGTAAGCACAAACTTTAATCAATTTACCTGTTGCAATTTAATTCCAAGTTTGAAGCAGTCCACACTCAAGTCCACAATTGTGCTTGCCTTCTGTGGCCTAAGATCAGCAGCTATCACTCCCAAATCCCCTGGGTCATTTCTTGTTGTGTAAAGCAGCAGTACTTCTATGTGCTGCACCCCCTGCCTTGGGATGGTAATCTATCTATTGTTATACATGCTGCTGTTTCCAGCTCCTTTTTATTTTCTCATTCATACATATTGTCTAAATTGTCTTCCTCTCATGACTTCAAATGTAATTCTCTACCACTTTCTGCAAATACAGCACCTATTTTTAATTTTTGCATCTTGATCTGCTTTTGCAAGCATCTAATTTTAGCTTCACATTTAATATGATCGGGTTCCCTTGGAGCTCTCCTTTGCTCTAGGGTGAATGGCTGCACTCTGCATGCTAATCCTGCTGCTGGATTCTGATGCTTTATGCTTTTGTGGCCTTTTTTCCCTTTTTCTGAATTAAAAATGCTGTATTTCACTATTACATTTATGAGCCACTAGACTGTGTTTCTTATTAAGTTTTGTAGTATTTTCTTTTAAAAGAGTTTCCAGATCAAAGTAATTATTGTCTGCTTTTATTCTGGCTCTATCAGCACAAAATGTTTTAGCTGCTCCCTCAACAGTCACAGTAATATAGGAATTGTATCCTTGAGTTTCATTTTGTAATCACTCTGCAGTAGCTAGAGAACATTTATTCTATATCATGCCTGGCACTATAAGATGAAATGACACACCCTTTCTTCCACAGAGGGATGTCTATAGCCTGGAAAATTGTGGGGGGGGTTGTTGATTTTCTTATATTGCTCAGATTTTCAGTTGACAAAACTTGGATGGCATTAGTGGCTTGTCAATGTCTTTGACATAGAGCTTGTTGTCCAGCAAAAAAAAACATAAAAGACTGGACAAACTATAAAGGACAGATTCTAGCTATCTAATGAAAAAAAGTTCTTTTTATAGTGCCATGCAACAGTCTCATCTGCACACAGCAAGAGGGTGTGATGCCTTCAGACTGAATTTGAACTACTTTACACAAGGGCTTTTTGGCATATTGCATCTCAGGAGCCTTCCTATTCTATAAGGGGCCAGTGTTGGCTTTGGACTGCTTACTGACATGGTGTGTTTCTGGTGCTCCTGGAACACATCTCATTTACACCATAGAAACAGCCTGCAATTCAACTGGACCTTTCACTTTGAGCTGGCCAGCCAACAAAAGGTCTGTGGTCAGAAGATGAGAGAAAAGGACACAATATTCTAATAATGAGTCCAAAGGAGAAACAATCCTTCAAGCTGCAGCACTCAGAGCTGAACTTGGGGTTATTGGAGGTTCCCAGTAGCGACTGTAGCATATGAGGCATCTTTATGGCAGTGTACAAGCAATGACCATGGGCACAACACCAGCAGTGCCCCTGGAGAGCACTCATGCAGAAATAGACATAGTACTGGTAAGGTCTCTTCCCAGAAGATCACAAAGGCAGGTAGATCAGGCATTTACAGTTAAAGAATAAAATAGTGTGTGCCAGTAGAGGAGATGAGGGTGATTATTTTTAGCTTTAGTTTCCACAGAGACTGTGCATCAAAAGTAATGAGAAAGGACTGGCAGGCACAGAAGGCTTTTTACACTCTGTTTCATGAAGAGCATCTTTAGGATGAAGCTGGACCAAGAAATGAATTTGAGAAATGCTTTACTAAAGAAAAAAAGCCAAAGGGCCTGCATTCCCATCTTGTCTGGAGGCCCTGAAAGCTCTTAATCAAGGAAGTAATTTAATTTTGAACTTTACTGATTGTCTGATTTAACATGTGGCCAATGTGGCTACTTCAGAACTTTCAGCCTTTACTTGATGGAAACAGCAAAACTGCTGGAAACTTGGAAAATCTCTACTTTCTTCTTCAAGAGACCACAAACCTATTCTTTCATGAGCTGGATGTTACTTGTATGGATTTACGAGTGCAGTAGGCTTTCAGGCTGAAGTGACAATTTTACCAGGCACGCACCTGTGCTAGTGCCCCAAAATGGGCAGGACTGTGAAGGATCAGTCCCTTCAGGATTAATCCCTTGGGCTACCATTCAGTTGCAACCACGTGTCGTGACCTACAGCTAAATAAGCTGAAAGGACAGTGAATCTTTCATGCAAGAAGAGCCAGCAGAGTGATTACAGCCAGGTTCTGGCTGGAGGCACCCTGGGGCTGGCTGCTGCTTTATTTTGTCAAGTGGGTAAGTTCATGCTCTTTTAACTCTGGGAAAAAGCTTCTGGTTCAGTGATGGGACAGGATCTCTTCAGGAGCATGTAAGAACATGGTATTGATTCAACACTGGCTGTGCTTGTGGAAACCCCTGGGAGCATCTTTGTCCTGACTTACCTGTCAGAACAACACTGAAATACTGTCCTGAAATGTCTGTTACTTTACTTTTTTGTTGATCATCTGAGCTGGCTCCCTCACTGCAAGAGCAACACTGATGGGGACAGGGGACAAAAGGGTATAGGGTGTCAGCTGCAGCTCCACTTGTCTGAGAGGGTGCACTAAAGCTGGCCAGCTATCCCATGGAGACTTGACATCCTCTGCAGACAGGGAGAGTTACACCAGTGCTCTATTCACTTCCCCCTTCCCTCTCATCTCCTCCAAAGCCAGTGGGGCTGGTAGGATGCCAAAGCACAACCTGGCATAGGCAAAGTAATTGCAGAAATTCCTCAGTGAAGTTTATATATCACTAGTTGGACTCTGATCTCTCTGAGCAAGCTCAGAAGATGTGCTCATCAGACTTTTGGGGTGGTGATTTGACAGAACAAGGTGCCTAACTTCTTTAGACACTTTCAGAGCTGGGTAGTAGCTGTATAGGTGAGGTTGCATATCTGGATTTTAGTCCTCACCTTTTAATCTTTGATAGCACATAAATGCTGCTGTATCTTGGTATAGAGAACAGCAAATACCTTCTGACAGAAGGTCACTGGCAGAAATTGGTGTCAATTTTTATCTCTGTGAATGCTGTCGCTTTTCTAAACTGTTTTTTCCCCATGGAATTTTTGGGATTTGTGATCTTGTAGGTGCTTCTGCCACAGGCTGCATGCTTTCACATCTGTAAGGATGTTTCAGGGTGAGTACGTTAGACAGCTAGCCCTGGTGCTGATAGTTAATGGGGAAAGCTCAGCCTCCCCTGTAGGTGTCAGTGTGGTTATACTTCTTGCATGAAGAGGGAAGATGTGATCAGGATGGATACTGCAGGGAGGAGCATTTAGAAATTCAGTGTGAAAATGGATTGAATATGGTTCCTTATTGCTTTGGCATCCATGGCTGTGCAGAGAACTGCTGGAGGATCTTTCCCTGCCTGCTAGTTGCACATAGTCTGCATGGATATAAAAGAGTAGCTGATGAAGTACAGGAGCATCCATCCTGTGGCTCAGATAAACGGCAAGGAACGGCTTCATTTCAGTGTGATGAAGCTCACAGCTCAAAGCAAACAGAAAAATAGGTCATTTGATCGCTCCTGAAGTGACCCAGTGTGCTCTGCAGCAGATTAATCCTATAAGGGGATCATCCCTTCCCGGATACGCTTGCACTGCTTGGTGCCTTACGGCCCGGCTCTTTTCCCTCGTTTTTCTCAAATTTACTTTTATTTCTGCCTTGGACCTCTCTCCCTGGCCCCTGCACCCGCCGACCCTGGGTACCCGAGAGGAGCATCCTCTGCCCGGCGCCGCCTCTCCCCGGCCGGGCGCTGGGGGTCGGTGTTGCCCCGCGAAGCTGTGCCGGCCCCGGGCACGGGGAGCCCCGGGGTGGGCTGTGGGAGCCCCGGGGTGGGCTGTGGGAGCCGGGCCTGGGCCGGCAGCAGGACTGGGGCTCGGCCGGGGACCAGCGGGCACCCTGCGCCTCGGTTCGCGGGGCATCCCCTGCATCCCTCTTCGCCGGGGGGCCCCGTGAGAGTTTCAGCTGCATGGTCACTGACCGGATGGCACAGAGCCTTTCTCTGCCACTGCCTTCAGGAACCGCAGCAGAGGAGAGCTGGCTGGAGATTGCTGGGACCAGGCCAGCAAAGGGGGTGCTGGGGCTTCTGTTCCAGCCGGGATCAGTGTGGCCAGGTGTGCCCCTGTCAGAGAATCACAGCATTCTCTAACATTCTCTCTCCAGTCCAACTCCTTGCCTAGGAAGGTCACCCACAGGAACATAACCAGGTGGGTTTGGAATGTCCCCAGGGAGTGACAATCCATGCCCTCCCTGTTGTGGGCATCCTGTTCCAGTGCTCTCCCACCCTTCGTGTGAAGATGTTCTTTATGTTGAAGTAGAACTTCTTGCGTTTTAGTTTATGGCTGTTGCTCCTTGTCCTGTCACTGAACACCATTGAAAAGAGTCTGGCACCATCCTCTTGACACCTGCCTTTGAGATATTTACATGTATCAATGAGATCCTCTCTCAATATTCTCTAGGCTAAACAGGCCCAGTCCTCCCAGTCTCTCTTCTTAAGAGCGATGCTCCAGTTAAACACCTCGACCACCTTTGTTGCTCTCCACTGGACCCTCTCCTTGTTTTTCTACTGGCAGCCCACCTGGACCTCGTAGGGAGCCATGCTCCGAGCTGTGCTAAATGTCTGGATCCACAAGCTGCTGTGTGGGCCCTGCTGCCTACCTGGACAGGAATCAGCCTGCAAACCCTCCCTGCATGAGTTTCATGTGCAGGGGGATATGCAAAGCTCCTCTGGAAACAGCCAGCTGTCCTGGCTGGCCAGCAGGCAGGGCACCACGGGCTGAGCCTGGAGCAG
Source organism: Margarornis squamiger (assembly GCA_035222235.1). Classification (NCBI taxonomy): domain Eukaryota; kingdom Metazoa; phylum Chordata; class Aves; order Passeriformes; family Furnariidae; genus Margarornis; species Margarornis squamiger. Next base: position 12,957,851 of record JAWWTY010000037.1, on the reverse strand, counting down.
ACACTTGGGCAGGGCAGGCTGTGCTGTGTCGGGGGGGCTAACCCAGGTGTGCCCCGTGCAAACACAGCACTGCTGCTCCTGTCTGCACAGCCCCACCTGGTATCCACTGGACGGAACTGAAAATGAAGCACAACTGCATGGCCAGACCAAGCCATGCCTTGCCTGTGTCGTTCACCAACTGTTATTTTCAAGCCTTGGAAGTTAAGCATGGACCTCATCTCAAAATCAAATCTCAGGGTGTCTATTGACCTGTAGCAGCTGGAGTTTGGTACCAGAGAGCTGCAGAGCAGTATCATACTTGAATACCATTCAGAGTAAGATCTATTTATCTATTTTGTTTTTAAGTGTGTCTTTCAATAACGCAGAGCTCACTGCAGAAACTTGCTGAAGCTTGTATTTGACTTCTTCGATCTCCTGGCTAGGCTCATGATTTTCACCTGGGCTGCTTTGAAGCTCATCTCAGAACATGCTTCCAGATGCAGAATTACCCCAAGTCAGGTCACAGAAAGCATCCTGCAGATCTTGGAGCACTAATTAAGCATGGGTTGTGCCCCATCTCCTTGTGGGATCTGAGCAGGCAGGGCAGCAGCAGAATCTGGCTGACCTCTGTGTTCAGCTTTCTCCTGCTTTTCAGCTTCCCTGGGCACTGGTGCTGCGGCACAGACCTGCCCTCGCCTGAACACCTTGGGCTAAGACTCAGCTGATTTACCTCTGTGTGTACTGCGTAGGCATGGATATCTGATCTAGCCATCCAGAAAGATCTGCTTTTAGGGCACAGTTCATTTGATCTATTCTAGACATCTTGTTTTTAATATGTCACCCCCAAAGTGCCTCCTTCTCCCCAGTGACAACATGAGGAACTTGTAGTGACTAGCTCAGGCAAGGCATGTGTGGATGGAGCCCAGTGGGTGCAGTGCCTGTGTTCAGCTTTTCAGCTGGAGCCTTGCAAAGGGCCTGTTGTGGCTGGGGGTGTCAGACAACTAATCAGCCAGGCTATGTGCAATATGTAGTTGGGGCTACTTGCTGTTAAAATGTTAGTTCCATTATGGTGTTGCAATCCAGGTCTCATAAAATAACCTAGCAGCCAGATTCTTTGCTCAGGAGGAAAAATGCTCCCCTTGTCTGACGCTCTGTCTCTAAGGGGATCCAAGCACCATCTCCTGCTCCTAGTGAGCAGTCACGAAGTGGCAGCCTCCTGGAGAGACATTCTCCATCTCTGCAGCTGAGGTTGTTCTGACATGTAGGTCTCTTTGAGACCACAAACAAATACAATATCAGCACTTTTACATTCCCTGATAAAAGTGAACTTATATTGCCAGAAGCCAAGACTTCTGATGTTTATTGCAAGTGCTATTTATAACACCAGCAGGAAAGCAGAGCATTTATGCATTAGAAATACACTCACTCTGGAGAATAGCACAAAACCCTCAGTAACGTGGTCACACATAAACTGCTGGGGGAATTAACCCAGTCAGGAAAAACGACCTGCACTTTTTCCTAATCACTCTTGATACTTTCAGAGCAATGTTAATCCACAGGTCTTGAAGCACTTCAGAGATGTGTGATAGGTGGAGACACAGCAATCAAAAGCTGTGGCAGAACTCACACTGATTTTTGTGGACTTTGGATAAAATTAATGCATAACGTGTAATAGGCAGCTGTAGGTCAGGAACTGTTGCCCCCAGCCACTCTGCTTGAACCACCTGGTGCCTTTCTTCCTATTCTAGTCTAAGCTTATCAGTGTCATCACTCTAAAATAAATGGCACCAAAGTTCACACCTTGTATCTGTGTGCACAGAGACTAACAGTTGGTGAAGACTGAAGAGGCCGTTCCCATCATCTAGTCTGACCCTCTACAGCACACAGCAGCCACTCTTGAATTCTGAAGGCTTCAAATGATGCAAAGGCCTCACGGTCTTAGCTAATTGTTCCAATTATCAAATACTTTTGTTGTGTAGATCTGCACTCAATCTTTGCTCTCAATCCATCTAGTGGCAGTTTTGGACACTGAATCTGTGCTCTCAATAACACTTCTGAATGAATAATAGCACAAAACCTGGTTTGACAATTAGGAGACATTTCTAACATTTAAAGCTACACTGCACAGCAAATTGTAATTTCTATTTTATGAAAAAATATATGTTGCTTTTGCATATATCAAAGTATATTTTCATATATTGCTTGATACAATAAGTCACAAGTGTACTTCTAGGTCAGTCAGTTCTGTCGTCTTTGATTTTGGCTTACCAAAGACAGGCCAGAGAAATGAATGGCTATGCTTTGCCTCAATGAGACCTAAAATTCATTCTTGGATCCTTCACAGGGAGGAGCATCAACAGTAGTAGGGGTAGCTGATTGGAAAATGGTGCCACTTTTGCATAAAGCTATTGTTTGTTTGAAGCCTAGCTATTCCTTGCTTTTGTGGATCACGAGCAAGGAAAATAATCCTGTCCAATATAAGCTCTTGTAGTGAGGATCAGGATGAAAAATTAGTTGGAGCTGGAGATCAGCATTGCATACACGGAAGCAACAGTGTAAGGAATGGTGCAGCTGCACTTTCTGGTCAGTACACTGGTTTCCCCATGCAGCAAGTTTCATGAGACTCACAGGATGCTTTATTTTGCCTAAACCTGCTCCCCCAGACTCTGAGTATACCAGCTAAACACACCTCAACCAGGTGCAGGCATTCTGGGCAGTGTTAGCTCTTAAATCTGGCATCTCTTAGGTCCATAGTACCTCTTTGTAGAACTCTCAGTTGTTCTGACATTAGAGTATGTGAGCATCACTACGAAAGTAGTTAGTTTTCACCCAGCTGTTGGCCAGCTGTGGGAGACTACAGCACCAGCAGTGTTGGTCATGACAATGTGTTTGCATACATGAATGTTCAGAGCATGCTGTGATACCATGTCATGCTGCTGTTGGGATTTTTTTTCCTGAGACGGAAGGAAATAAGTTTCTGCGGTAGTAAAGAAAAATGAGTATTCATCTGCTGCTTTGCAGGCTTCCTGGCTGAAGCTACTGCCTGTCTCTGCCTCCCCTTAAAAAGGTATTTATCTCTTAATCACTAAAGTAGAAGGAGAGTAATTGAGGAAGCAGAGCAGCTGCCCTAGAGAAATATCCAGGAAAGTAAATACAAAAGTTTGTGTGTCTTCCTGTCATGAAAATAATGTAGTTAACTTCTTCAGGTAACACAATTTACTATTTGGAGGAGCCATCTATGCCTATGGGTAGCTTGGTGACAGAGTGCTAGGAAGACCAGACTCCCAGCAGTACTGCCAGTTACTGCAGAGTTTCTCTGTGTCACTGGAAAGCCACCTGCATAGAAATTGAATGTATCATATTTACAGCAAATAAATGCAAACAATAGTGGGTTGGAGCACTGAATGTGTGGCTGGCGCTGTTGGTGCTGGAGAGTCAAACAACACTATGACAACAGCCAAGGACACAATAAACTGATAACATTCTCAGAGAGTATAAATCACTCCTTCCTATCTCTGTCATTGTGATGTTCATTACACGCTGGGTTTCTGATTGTGTAATGAACCAGCACTTGACTGAAGACGGTTGGTGTTTGTAAAGGAAGTTGTTGCGGAGCCAACCCACTCCTTTGGAGCACAGCAAAGAGTCACAGCACCATGATGGGTGGTTTTGTGAAGCGTAGGAACCTTGGTGAAATTACCATGGACCTCTCCATTCAGGTCCTTTGTTGTATGAAAAAAGCCAGTGTATCTGACAGACTGAATAAAATCTTCATTGACTGCCCCTGCTCAACTTAAACCGGGATTTTCTTTTGTCACCTGATATCAGCCCCTTGTTGCCAAAAAAACATTTTGGAATCAGGAAAGAAAAGAAGCCAAGATATGGAGCATTAAGTCATCATTTATAATTATTTTTCTTCAGATTAAAATAATTTTCTTAAATCTTGCAGGATTTGCTTATTTTATATCAGGTTCTTAGATAGCACTTACATTATACATGCCCACACTTGGAAAAGATTATTTCACCCCCTGTGTTTACTGTCATTATTCTTTTGAGTGTGTTCGTCTTGATTCTGTAAAGCATTACATATGCCAGAGGAAATACCAAAGGTGAAGATATTGAATGCTGCTAGTGTTGCTAGTGTTACAAAAGATAAATAAGCTGAAAGTGTTGACATGACAGCCTGAGACACCATAAGAAGCTGTGAGTTTTCTCCCCTCCAGAACTGCTTTCAAGCCACAGTCTTTTCTACAGCAAGATGGGAGGGCAAGGAAGGGCTGAAATAAAATACTGAATGAAAAGAAAATATTTTTAGCTTTCACCAGCACATGTTTCTACCCTGATGTGCTTTTCACCCATTCTGCTGCTCAGCAGGGACAAGAGACCCCATTCACTGGTGAGAAAGCACATCTGTGTGTATGCTGCATTCCTAAAGGCAGTCAGAGGATGTGGCTGTGTTGGTTGGGGGTGCAAAGCTCTTCCAGGAGGAAACTGCCAGTGTCTGTAGGGGGCAGCGGGCAGTGAATGCTTGTCTGTGACTGCTTTTGTTTCCTCTTCTCCCACTTTCATGTCCTCCCCTTCTCTCCCAGACTTACATGCACCTGCCAAAGGTACATCCAGCTTCATCCTGCCTTTGGGTTCAGTTTACACACCAATGGCCACTTTATGTTTTGCAGCTGAGCTATAAAGAGAGAAAAATCACATCTGATTCTTTGGCTGTGCAGACTAGGGGTCATTTGGAAGGTGCCTTGGAGCCTCATGCAACGTGGCTTAATGGCAATGCGGGGTTCATTTGGGGATAGGAGGTCAGTTCCTGAGTTGAGGGGCTAGTGAGGATAAGTCCCTGTCCTCAGACTCTTCTTTCTACTTTTGTAATCTCAGCCCACCATGGCCTGGTGTTTCTGACTGCCCTGCTGAGGGCTTGGCAGCTGGTTTTGTTGCTGCAGTCAGCTCTTTTCTCTTCTCTGAAGGCTCTTTTTTGCTTGCTGTCTCTTCTTTGTCTGCCCCTTGGCCACGATTTTCTGTGGCACTGGGCATTACCTGACCAACCAGTGCTGGCTGAAGGGGCTCACTGCTCTTCTTCCACCTCCGGGCCCCCGACTGTGTGTTGAATTCGTACATTCTGCCAGTCACTTGCAAGAACAAAAAGACAACTGATTAAAATAATTTCTGTTTTAGCAGATTAAGACATGACACTTCTCAGCATGGGGTTGAAATGAGCAATGTGAAGCACTTGGAAAATCAGCTCAGCTGGGGAGATGGCCCTGAGAGGGAAAGTCTCATTTTTGTAAGAGAGCATGGGGACCTGGGCATCAGGGATGCAGCTCAGAGGAGCTGCTGCTCTGCCACTATAAGAACTGGCTCTGCAGTTTGGGGGATAGGGGTATTCAAAACATCCCAATTCCAAAAAAAAAAAAAGCACCTTCTTATCATTCTATACCACTATGCAAGTTACAATTACCGTGGATTAAGATGGGCAGTGTAACAAACACATCCACAGCTGTTAGTTGCAGGGGCTAACTATCCCAAAACTTCTGTCCTTGGCCACACTGAGCAAGGCCATTGCAGATGTCTCTGCCTGTTTTGTCAAGTAGAATTGTCTACCAGAGGTAGCAAAACCTGATTATTAGCACAATGTGCTACATACATCTTCCAGACCATGACAGCTCATCTAGATTGACATAAGATTTGGAGATCTGGGCTCTCCCATGAGGTTTGGCTCCATGTGTTCCTTCTCCATTTGCTTTCTTCAAGGCTTGCTGTGCACATTGTTATTAATAGAGTGAAGTAGTGTGTGTTTTCAGTTTGTACAAGTACATTCTTCCCTCATGTATATAAAATATTGTTAAATTTGGATTGTTTAGCACACATGGCTACATTTCCTTATTGGAAAGGTGTCTATCTCTACATTTTATGGCTAATTTCTACTTGTATGTTAAAAGCAAATATCTTCTCTTTCAGTTCATTTGCCACCTAGAGATAGGTTCAAAAACTGCCATGTCTCCAGTGTGATTGCCCCATAGTCTAAATCTCTGTGTCTTGCTAAACAGAGAGTCAGGAGCTATAGTAGCACTTCTTGTAATTAAACATTAGTAATAAGAGACAAACAAAAGGCCATTAAGGCCTGGAAAGAAATGGTGTTATGTGTTGCTACATGTTAGTTTGTATCAGAATTAATGGTTTCTGACATATTAACACAATCTGAGCAATTAAAGATGAAACTGGATCTCTCTACATGTTATTTTTTTCTGACTGCTTACAAGGCAGGCTCGTTAAAGCAGCCTAGATCAGGAAGAAGCTTTTGACCATCCCGCTTAATCATACTGAACAGATGATGTCCTGGGAATTCTTAAATCTCATTTCCAAATCAGCAACGCTTGATCCTCTAGGGTTTGGGATGGGCTGTGGAGAAGAGAGGGGAGGAGTGGGGAGCACACATTTCCCTGCTGACACCACAAAGCTGTGTTACAGCTTAATGTTTGTCAGGATTGACAGAAATGCTATGGCTCTGGAGTGCAGTTTGGATAGGCTCAGATATTCGTAAGTCCAGTTTGGTCAGGTTTGCTGAGAAAGGGAGCCACCAGCTGTCATGCAAGAAAACTGGAAAGCAGCTCTTGCAGCAATCTAGAGGCTATCCATGTTTAATACATTACAAATGAAGTTACACAGGGGAAGAATCAGGGACTTTGAAGCCCATCCCTCCAGATCTCTTTATAAATAGCAGGTGGGCTTGGACCTGGATCAAACTGGCCTTGAGCAGCCTTGTGGATGTGTTTAATTGCACAGTAGGGCCCCATTTGTTTGCCCAAATTCTACTGAAGTCTCCACGCCTAGTGTTTCCCATTAGCTCAAGGCATCCAACAGCTCCAAGCCAGCTAATAGGAAGCACAAGGTACAGGCACTTGGGTGGAAAATGGCCAGATGAATCCAAGCCTTGAAACAAGCCTGCCTTCTTCTGGATAATTTCTATACCTATAGTTTCAGACCTATTTTCAGATCCATGTGTTAAAGACCTATTTGGACTGTCATATTTTATCAGCCCTCCATCTCCATGCTGGGGTCCTCATCCATTGGGCACAGGCTGGGCATCTTAATTCCAGGCCAAGCATCACAGTGAGGGGCTCAGACAGGGGCTGTGTTTCAAGGGAATGAGGTAAGTCAGATCAACCCTTACTAAAAACCACACTTTTTCTGTAATGAACCTGGCTGCAGAGCACAGTGGCTGTCACCTGAAGGAGGGAATAAGAACACACCTCCCGGATTTCCCTGGGGTTTGTAGCTTTTGTCTTATTTTCTCTTTTCCCAGCTGGGTAATCAGACATGCTCAGATTTGGCACAGCTGGAGCCTGGTGACAACACTTGGTAGCTGATGCCACCACAAATGTATCTAAAAGCAAATGGTCTTCCCTTTCCTCCCCAACAAGAGATGCTCAAGCCTCAGACAAACAGCAGCAATGCACTGCTGCTGTGAGGGAGGAGGTTTGTGAAGGACCGAGTAACTCACTCACACACCCTGCATCTAGGGAGAGGTTTAAGAGAAAAAGTCAGTACTTCTGCAGCTACATTAATGTCCTGGGCATTTCCCAGACACAGAAAGGGTGAAACCGTGTAGCCATGACAGCATCAGAACAGCAGGCTTGCAGCAAATTCCTCCTCCCCTCCCACCTTCCTATACCACATCCATACATTCAAGTTTAGCAGAGGAGTAGTGCATAATCTGGCCATCAAATGTGTGCTTTCAAGGGCCAAAAGTACATTCTACCATTAGAAATGTTACTGGGGCACTCTTGATTTTCACTGTCTGTGAGATAAAACTCCCATTCTCCTTGGAAACAGCAAACCTGAAACATGAAAAGTCAATATCGAACAATATTTAAATCAACTAATCCAGTTTGTTTCCAGCCAAATATTCATATCCTCTGTTAATTGCTTTTTATTACCTGGGTCTCTGGCTTCTCCATCAAAGACAGTGTTTAGCTTTGTCATTGTCTGTGAAGAGACACAAAGTATGAAATTAATCCTGTGAATTAGTTAAATAAGAAGAAGGAGCAGTAACTTGGAAACAGTGTTCTGTATGGGTGGAGGTGGATTTGTGTGACCTGTATACTGCATTCCTTTAGGCTGGGTTTAATCTAAACTGGCAAGAAGAGCCATTTGTGGTGTAAGGTTTCGCCATGGAATGTTCAAAGGAGAATTGATAACGTCTGACACACTAAATGCCTCAACCTGGGTAACCACAAGATGGTCTCCTCCACATAAAGCAGCCTTGGGAATCCCCTCTCTGAAGAACTTGGAGAGAGAGAGTTCACTGATGAAAGTGCCTTGCATAGATTCACACAATATCCTGAGTTGGGAGGGACCCACAAGGATCGTTGAAGCACACCACCTGGCCCTGCAGGGGACCACTCCAAGAATCACACCATGTGCCCAAGAGCATTACAGCCTTTATGCTATGAAAAGGAAGGACCTCCGAGACCTAGGAGCAAAAAGCCATCTACAACAATGGAAACAGCTATGGCATTTTGCTGCAAACAGCTTATGAAGACCAGGCTCTTTACAGCTTGGGTACACTTGTGCACCTTACTGGTTGCACTCAGATGGGTCGGGGTCAGCTGCACAGGACCGTGATGTCTCAGCAGCACACCACTGCCATCAGTGAAGTGGGGCACTTGTCATCCCACGTCTGTGGCTGCAGTGAGTCTCCTTGTCACTGCTGTGGGCACAGCCTGTCTGGCCTCCCAAGTACACCATTTCGGCACTTGGAAGCGAAGGGGCCCCAGTGCAGGTGAGCACCCTTCACACCCGGTGTTGCCTTCAAACACAGAGGCCAGCTGGGGCACTGAATTGTTTTGCACTTGAGGGCAATCCTTTTTCCCTTGCCTATCATTTTTATATTCTCTCTGGAAAACAAGACACCTTTAGTAGAAAGAGTCCTAAGATCATTTGCATGATGGGGCTGGCAGAACGGGGTTTTGGTTTGAGGCTGGCAGTACTTACCACAACCACTTCTTTCTTAGGTTTCTTCTTTTCTACAGAAAGAAAAACACACACATTGTAAAGAATCATACTTTTCTGAGCATGGCTATAGAAACTAAAGCCAAGGTTTCCTCAAACAAATAGATGTTCTTGCTACTCAACTTCTGAGACATCTCAAAGGAGCCTGATTTCTTTTCCAGTGCTGAAAAGCATTTGAAAATGAACTCCTTCATAGTATTTTAGAGTGAGAATTCACAATTGCCAGTGACTAATCAAAAGTCTAGCCTTGAAAAGTCTTATTCCTTTAGTAATGAATGAATAATAGTGGTTTATTAAATAAATTTCCCTTACTAAATAATATGAACATATATAAAATTCACCTTTGGGGATACCTGAACTATAAATGTAGATTATTATTTTCCATGAATGTCTGTACTTCCAAAGCTTTCAAACATCCACCTGAAGACAAAATAGGAAAGTGCTGCAGTTCCAGTCAAGTAGAATTCAGACTGAAAGCAGTTTGGTTGTGTGTGAATGCAGCACACTATTAACTCATTCCACATGCAAACAAATACAGCAGTAGTGCCACGGGCATCTTGACAGCACGGATTTATGGATGATACCCAGCGCTAGTTGCTGTGATTTCTTCTTGCTCAATCCCTGCCAGTTTGCTGAGGACTGTGTGCCTGGCCACCAATGGGCTTTGCAGCCAGGTGTGCAGTACTCTGAAGTGCTGCAGATGGGTCTCAGCTTGAGCAGTGACAGGAAACCTGTTCTGTCTGGCCTTTGCTGCCCAGCACTTGGGAACCAGTTTTACAGAAAGCACTAAGCATTCATTTTTTTGGAAACCAGCCAATGCTGAAATGTCTCAAGCTGAGCAACCAAGAGAACAGCTAATTTTGTGGGGTTTGTTAGTGCTGTGGTTTTTGCAAGCTGGGAGATACTGACTGAGGAGAAGGAGTTAAAACACGGTGCTACTGAGCTCATATGAGCAATGCTTGCTAGCAGAGAACTAATGGGATAAAAGGAATGACTGCTTTAAAAAGCCTGCATTTTCACGTGCAGCTTATGCCCCTGCTAAGTTGTAAAAAACCCTTTAAAAGCACCAATACTTTAAAATAAATATTCAAGTATATGAAGTAGTGGTGTCAAGGGATCAAATGAAATGATCAGAGAACAGGGAATGAGAGTGGAGAGGACTCTTGAAGGTGCTACAGATGGGTAGGATTATTTTTTAACAGATAGCATATGAATTGCATCTGAAAAATACAGTCATTCTTTAGCATCCATGCCAGAATACCAGGCTACTCTGAATTTGGTTCTTATCTCATACTTAATAGATTTGAACCCTAAAAGGGCCATGAAATCATTTAGTCAGGCCTCTTATAATTGGCTAGGCTTATCTAATCTCAGTACCCTTGTACTGGGTCAAATAAATTTGTCTAGAAATCAGTTTACAAATCTTACCCTGTATCATAAACAAGGTCTTGCTGTGAAGCATTGAAATGTAGAAAAGAGGTACATACCTGGAATGTTTATCCTGCAATGAAAAAAAGATGAAAAGTATAGTTAACAAATGTCATACTTTTGCTGACATAAAAATGTCATGCTTTGTTCTCTCTCATTTGGCAGAAGGATGTTTCTTGAGTTCTGAGATTTGCCTGATTTGTTTGATTTCTGGTTTTGCTTTCACAGAAGGCCTACATCATTTAATGCTACTCTCAAACAGGATAGCAGCCTTGAGCACTGCTCCAAAACCTCTTCAAGAAAAGATGATATTAAAATAATCAAGTGTTATTGATGATAGCATGACGGACTTATATAATCCGGAAAAATATATATTCAGATATTGTCATCTTGTTTCATCCTTGGAGGAACGTCAGCTTTTTGGATCTGATCTCCTCAGATAATATGTTTTAAAATATTTGAAAGGTTGTAAATATTTTTGAAAATACAGAAATTGCTTTTTAATGGGAGAGTCTGGCTCCCAATGAATCATTTTCCCTATTAATAAATAATAACAATAGCTTAGATTCATTTGTCATTTTTATCACAGGTTGCTAAAGGCCTTGTACACACCATTTGAATTAAAATCACAGTCATATATTACCTCTTTACATTTCCTGTAACTTCTAAATTTATGTCCAAATCCAGAGAATACTTAAAGAAATCCATTTTTTTTTAAATCCCAGTCCACTTAAAGGACTGCTTATCTTTGTTTTGTGAAGTAAAAAGGCAATTTAGAGGCAGCCTCGCTCCAGCTCACTGAGACAGCAGCCAGCAGGGATCTCTGCACTCCCCACAGTGAACCAGAGCCCAGGCCCAGGTGCTTCCGTAGCTTTTGCCAAGCACAAGCATTTAGAGGTACCGTTAAGCTTTATGGGCCAGAGCCTTGCAATTGCCTTGGGTAAAACCCCAGGAAATCTGCACAAGTTTGGCCAGAACAACAAATTTGGCACGAGCACCAAGATTTTCAAAGGACTCTGAGATCTGTAGCTGAGGGGGAGGAAACTTCATCCACTAGCTACCTAGATGGGAACTTCCTTGGAATGGGGGTCAGACACAAACCAAAAGTGTTTATATTTGCTGTGGGCAGCACAGTCTGGCACAGGCTCTGACTGAGCCTCACGAGCATAGCTGCCTTTGGAGGTCATAACTGCTGATTCCACTGCTACCTTCAGCTAATGCCAATGTTACTAAACCCATGAAAAAATGCCACGGACATTTTTCCTTTATTTCATGTCACTAAATATCTCTGTAGCCAGTAACAGCATTTACTACAGTGACGGGCACAACACTATAAAAGATTTAAAGTATAGATTTCATTACGGCTGCAAGGCCTGAGCTGACTCTCTCCTTGGCAGGTGCTGCTGGGGGCTTCCCCCGCGTGACATTCGGGAGGACTCACAGAGGTGTGCCGCGTGCCTTCCCTGCTGGAGGGCAGTGGGTGCGGGCCCAGGTCACCAGCAGGACGCCCAGGAACCCCAGCACTCCGAGGAGCAGCAAACTGCCGAGGGTGACGACGAATGGCACGTACCACGCCGATGCAGAGTAGAGGTTCTCCCTTTGTGTCACAACAGTGAAGCCAGGCTTTTAAAGGAAGACAGGAAAAGTTCCTTAAGGCTGAATACTTGTAAGGTTACTGTCACCAACAGCACCTTTCATCTGGTTGAACTTCTGCACTGAAGCACCTGGCCCAGGCTTGCCCCAGGGCTCTGCAGATGATGGGCAGAGGGAAATAGTGTCTGCTGGAGGCAGGGATTCATCCCACATAGCTACCTGCTCTCTGCCAAGGCAGCTCAGGTGGCTGAGGTGGGCCACTGAGCTCCTGGAGCAAACAAAGGCAGGTGAAATGGAGCCTGCTCACAATGCAAAAAGGAGGTTCCATATCATGTTTCAATATCTTATATTAAAGCAAGCATGTCCTGGTGGAGCTTAAAAGCCACAGGTTGCCTGAGAGGCTGTAAGCATACTGTTGGAGGGTGAGCAAGTTCAGGGAATACTGCCATTACTGAGATAATGGTTTCTTGTTACCTAAGGCAAAACTGGAAGTAGGTCATCTTCACTATAGTCATCATTCAGCCTCCTTTGTAAGAGAAGTTGAACCCTAAGGAACTGGGTTATTGTGTAAAAAGAAATGAAACTCCTTTTTTTTACCCTGTGAGTTGTTCCAGAAGGGAAAACCACACTTCCTGAGCAGTTGCAATCTCCCACATCTTCCTGAGTGTCAGGAGACACATCTCTGAGTTGGCACGTCACTTGGTGCTAGCAACTCATTCATTAAGGTCCCATCATGAAACTATCCTCACACATTTCAGAAGTGACTCATTTGCTCTACCTGGTTCATTACCCAGAGTGGTACTATTAGATTTGATCATCTACTGAAGTTTTATTTAATTTTCTGTGAGACATTTGTAATCGCATTGTGTATGAAATTTAGTAGGGTATCTCTTTCCACAGTAATTTTAAAATTACCTGTTTAGCCTTGTCAATAAAAGATACATCCAGTCCTTAGAGAAACTCTCAGATAATCTCAAATAATCTCACCACCACTCTATCCTCACTTGGACTGGAGTCACAAGTGACTTTTTGTGACAGGGCTTGTTTTCTACACTACCAGCCTTCCAGTATCAGATTCATCAAGTTGCTGCACTGAACACATGAGTAGTGGTGGGAGAACTTGCTGTAATGGAAGTGCTCTTCTGGAAAATAGACTGAAAGTGGAAAGTTGATATCTCTGGGGAGGCAGATTTAATGCTGTGGTATGTGGTTGAGACTGTTTGTATTTGTGGTAAAGCACGGGAAAGAAATCCAGAATAAGTTTATTCAGCTTAGCTTTTCATTCCCACATCAAGTAAGGGGAGTAGAAGGCTGTGAGAAAACCATTTATTCCTTCCCAACAGAGCATTAGATAATAACAGGGTTATTAATCAGTCTGCAAATTTGGATCTAAGCATTTTCAAAGCAAAGTATCCAGACATGCATGTGCTGTTTGCAGGATACTTTAGTTCTGGCTCAGTAGCCTCTAGGAGATCCAGATCATTTTACAGTGAAGAGCTCTTTCACTTTGCATACTCATATTTTCATTTCTGCATGCAAGAGGGGAAAGAGTAATGCCATCTTCAGGCAGGCAGGGAATGGGTGGGCTCTGGATGATTGAAGATGGTGCAGCAAGGGATGAAGGAGATGACCAGCCAAAGGATGGGGACAGAGTGGTCCATACGATCATGCTGTGCTGCTTCTGCAGGCAAGACAAAAGCAAGCTCTCCTCACGTCCTGCACCATCCTGATAGAAACCAGCTCCAAAATTAAACTGGTAAACCAGAGCTTGCCTGGGATGGCTGTGAAGAGGAGTGAGCTGTATTGCTGGGACACAGTCCCACAGCTCCACAGGCTGTGCCTGATCAGATCCCACCTGGGCTGCCAAGAGCTATGCAGGCTTCCCCAACTCAGCTATGGACCACCATGTAGGCAGGGAGCTCAGGAAAGATGCATCCCACTCCTCTGAATTTGTGGTGTGAAACCTGCTGAAACCTCAGTGACATGCTGAGACTGTGCACAACTGCTTCAGTTCCTGACAGACTGGTTCAAACTTTACACGATGGTGACCTCAGGGATGGAAAAAAGACCCTTCCAAGTGGTGAGGATTTTTTGTTCTTGTTCCTGTTGTCTGTTTCAACCTTGGTAGACACAGATTAATATGTTCCACTGCTAAAGAAGCGCACAGAAGTGCAAGGCAGCTGGGGGAGTGAATAGCTATGAATAAAAAAAGAAGTAGTGCAAAATGCATGAGGTAATTTTAAGGTTCCAGGCAAAGGTTAATCCCTGCTCTTTCCTTATTAATAAAGCTGCCAAAATCTTTAACTTTCCAGTTGCATGGTAATGGCAGCATGCCCAGTCCCTTGGCCACTTGCCCTTTTTGTTTTAGAAGCTGAAATACAAACCGCATGTTACAACTCTGTGCCTGGGACTAATGCTTCATGGCACTGAGCACATCAAGCACCTTTGGCTTCATCATAAGAGCACAGGGCTCAGCACTTCCCAGGACTGGACCCACTCTAGGTTTTTGCTTTCCTTTTGCATACACATACCCCCTTTCCTTCACTCCTGTGGAGATTAGTTCCTAAAGGAAATGCAAAACTGGACATAAACTTCAGTGAACTCACCGTCGTGGTAATGGCAGTAGTTGGATTTGGGATAACTCTGATGCTTAAAGTTACCACTCCAGTTTTAATTAAGTGTGTAGTTTTGTCCCTGACAGATAGTAAGTTGTCATCTGTTATGTAGATGCGCAGACTGTAAATCCAGCTTGTATCAAGCCCACTCTCATAGTCAAACTGTGATGCAAGAATCAGCCGAGACACATTGGAGCCAGCACGTGGTGAAAAGGTGAAATGATTGTTCTCATTGCCTGCAAAAAAGTAGCACCAACATGCCAAAAAAATTACTTTAATCCCACAGTAAAATAAATGTGTGGAAAAAGCTGTGAGATGTGGTGAAATGTCTGTTACAAGAATGGCTCCTTAATCTTTCTGATACCATATGAAATAATTTAAAACAATACAGTCATAAAAGCATTACAATATAGAAGTAGACCCTCTATGGGGACACGGCTGAGAGGAGGTTGTGGAAACACTCCAGAGCCATAGAGAGGTCATCAGAATGACCTGTCCTTACAGCCTGAGGAGCACCCAACAATACCCAGCTACACTGTGTCAGGGCTCATTCTGCTACTGAGCTGCCCCTGGAGTGTCACTCCAGCCCCTCTTCCATGGCTTCTCTGCCATGTGGTCTTTGAAGAGGTGCCCCAGAAGAGAGCTAATGACTCAGGGACATTAACAATTAATTGCCTTCAGGGCTTTGCACCATGGGGCAGGGAGGAGAGTTCAGAGATGCTGGGTCCCCACCCCTTGCTTTCTGTCCATGGAGCTGGAGAGCTGCTCATGGGCCAGGCTGCAGGTAGAACAGCCCCAGCTGTTAGGCTTTGAATAGACCACATATACAGGAGATCAGAGCCATGAAAAGGCACCAAATGTGCTTTGGTTTTGTTCTTGTTACCCCATAGAGCTCCAGAGTTGGTGTGACCTTGAAGGTGATGTCTATTGTACAATACAAAATGAGCCATGGGCTACTCTGTGGTTCAGAGGCCAAGTGTATGGCACAGCTCACTCCTGTACTGCCAGAACTGGACCTGTGGGCAGACCCTGATGGACCAACACAAACACAGATGTTGTAGGGGTTCATGTGTCAATAGCACTGCTGCAGGGCTCTGTCTCTGGCATCAAGGGGCTGCAATATACAGACATTCCCTCTTTTGATGCTCACGTTTTCTTACTGGCACCTGGACAATCTGCTCTCCCCTTCACAGCAGTCACCTTATCAACAAAAAAAGGAATTGGCCCAAGAGAGTGTGTTCCCTTTTTTTTGTGAAGCCAAGTGTCATCCCATACTATTGGAGTTCTCAGAGTGGATGTAACTGTAGGTTCAAATAAGGGTTCTTAAAAGGGGGATTTAATGATACAGCATAGATCTAGGACATGCAGGTTTGAGCAGTTGTTTTTCACTGTGTACCAGTGAACCAGCATCTAGATATGAGAAATGCAGAGTAATAAGAACGCTCCATCATTTCACACAATATACTCAGCTGTCATTGGAAGGGAAATTTGACACTGCATATCATTCCAGCCCATTCTTCCAAAGTTTGTGTCAAGTATGCAATTAATTGCCAAATAATTCATGTGGTAGGCAATCCAGTCTTGCAAGGGACTAGTTCTAGGTGCTAACACCAGTAGCCAGCTTGTAGAGAGACATCTCTTTTGATAAGCAGCAAAGTAATGACGTGCAGGATTTGTGGCTCACAACTAGCTCACCACAAGAAATAACACATAAACTGTGTTAGATTTTTGTTTACAAATCCAAGTGAACCATCAGTATTCACTAATTTTTTCCCTCTTCCCAGCTAGCACACTGTGGCACAGTACCTTCATTAATGAAGTAACGGAAAGACCTGGGATCAGAATCACGGTCTTGACATTCAATCCTGAAGCCATTAATATTGGTCCCAACAGCTAAGCTGACTGGGATTTGAAAGGAATAGAAATTGGGTGAACAAACTGGTTCTTCATCATTTACTTCCAAAACATTCACAGTTACCTGAAAGAAAAGAGCAATAGCAAGCTGAAGCTGCTCCACTGTGCTGAGTCAGAATTTTATTAACTTTAGAAACTGTTTGGCTTTGCCCATTTTGCTCTTTTGATCAGCAGCATTTGAAGAGCACTGAACTCTACTTCCAGTCTAGTTCCTGCCAGAAAACATCTGTGGTCGCTTGTGCTTCAATTCTTCTTTTGATCAACGCTCTTCTGGGAACAGGTTCCTTAACCTGAACCATCTTCCAGAACTGTGGGGTTTTCAAGCTGACATGTCTGACAATTTGAATAACCTGAATTGTGTCATAGTTAGAATGAGAAATAATGATAGTACCACATATTGATTAAACTCCCTTTCAAACCTCTCAAATTGCTTCACAGTCATTAGTTAGGCTTCCTAGCATATTTAATAATCATTCAGAGCATGATCTGTGGAAGAGGGCTTATAGACTGTTCCCAAGGAGAGAGAAATGCTGGTAATGGCCTTCTACATGGCTGGGAGCATCCTAAGTAGCACCAGATGTGTTTAATGTCAGCTGGGATTACCTGACTGAGACAAAAAGGTTACCCTTCCCAGAGTTCTTTCCTAGTCAGGCAATAGATAAACTTGTCATCATTAAAATCTTATGTTGCTGAATTTTCATTAATTATCACCTTGAAATATTATAGATGATAAAGAGATTAGGTACCTCCCACCTAGCATCTCTGCGTGGTGATTGGCTGGAATAAAAAGCAGACCTAGTACTTGTGTCACCCCCAACTGATGTGCAAAATTCAAATGTGAAGCAGTCACGAGGAAGAAAATGTGAAAAGAAGTAAAAAGGAGTCTGTCTGTGAAGGACACTGGGATTCTTTGAAAGAAGTGACTATAAAACACCTTTGTGGGTATGCCATCTGTATTTTTTCTTCTGGATAAAACACGTCTGGGCAACAAACCTGAGCACAATCCTGCTGTTAAATGTTGTCACTGGTGCCTGGCACGGTGTTGGTTCCTGCCAGATAGCACCATCAGGGTTAAAAAATAGATCACAGTCAGGGGAAGGGAGGTGGAAAGGTTCAACTCCAGTAGGCCATGTGGACACAGCTGTACTGGGCTGGCCCCTCTGACACTAACCCAAGAGACTGCCCAAGCCCTCCTCCCATCCCCAAGATGTGTAGCACATCTTCTCTGTACCAACCCATGAAAACACAACTCTGATGGGCTGCAACACAATTCTCACATTACTTTGGATGCTTTGCAGTGAAAAAACATCACAGACAAAATCAAAACTATGTTTGAGGGCCAAGGAACACTACACAGGTTCCAAAAAGGGCTTGTCACTAAGTATGCCTACAATCTGATTGTGCTACCTGGTCTCAATACCCTATCCTTTTTCTATTTTCTGGTACATATGTAGCCATAAAGAAAAACTTAAATTGTCTAGGGCACAGAAAATAAATTTACTGCCCAGGTAAAAATAAAAAAAAAATAAAAAAATAAAAAAAAAAAGACTGAGAAACAAAAACCTCACAGTTAAAAAGATTAAAATATTACTTTAATTGTTTTGTTAAGAAATAAACCAAGACTGAGTGAACTGAGTGAACCTTTTTCATCTGAGTAATAAACAACTCTGTGCAGGGTTCAACTTGCCTTTTATGGACCAAAGTGCTTTGCCCAATGTCTTACTGTTCCTGCCAGGAAGAAGAGAGAAAAATACATAAAGGGGAAGAAGTAGAATGAATTTACTCACTGATGCTGTTGTAGACTTCTCTTGGTCTGAGGCCTGTACTATGAAAATGTGTTTCTGAGTTGTTTCATAGTCTAATCTAGCTAAAATCCTCACATCTCCTTTGGTTGAGCTGATCCAGAAGATATTTGTGTAATCCCTGGTGCCTCCTCCAGCTACAATGGAATAAGTGATGAGAGTGGGCGGCCAGTCCTTGTCTGTGGCATGGACTCTTCCGATGCTGGATCCAGCTGAGAGGCAGAAAATACATATTTCATTAACATTTCAAGGAACAGGAGGTACAGAGTACTTGTTCAAACAAAATCTTGATGTAACTGAACTAAAGATTTAGAGTTTCTCACCCAAGAAAAAATAAAGCAATGGTGTGAGAAGCACTAGTTCACCATGCCATGCTATGGCTCCCCTGTGCATGGGCTTGGCTGCCAGAAGTAAATACCAAAACACAGAGAGTCTGTAGAGAAGCACAACAGAAGTGCACCATGGCTGGGCCAAGGGAGTCCTCACTTGTCTCTCTCAGTCTATAATGGTTTCTTTGCACCATCACAGTCCCTCCAAAAGGCTAATTTAGCAAAGAGCAGAAAGACAGTCTAAAACAAGACATCTGAGTTCATTTCCTGGCACTGTCACAGATTTCTTGTGCAATTGCTGAATTTGTCTGTGTCTCAGCTTCCATCTGTACCACTGGAGTTTTTGCCAGTTTAGTCTATTTAAGGGTAGTAGGTGGTTGTATGGTAAGACCCTGGCTGAACTGGAACTTTGAGCTGTTTGCCTCATTCAAATATATGAAAATTCATGTAGAGTGAAGAGGTACTTACCAACATGACAATATTATTTCTATCATGTAGGTGTTACTTACTGTACCTTTAGTAATTTCTGAAACATTAAACACATAAGATAAATTACTGAAGACTGGAAAAAATTCATTCAATGGCTTTATCCTGATGTAAATGTAGATGATATCTGGAAATATAACAAGATTAAATCATAGTTAAGTATGGCTGTGAAATTTTCTCATGCATATATTCAAAATACATATGGTATTCCTCTCTCCATGCTGTTACAGCACAGAAAACTATAAAAAAAAAATGTTAAAGGGATACTTGCTTGAGTAGTTAGGATGGGCAGTATCTTGCACTCTGACAGTCAAAGTATAAATTTCAATTTCTGGATTAGCTGGGTTTTCTAAATCAATAGTTCCAGTCATCTAAATTAAAAAGAAACACAATTGTATTTATACTTCTTTATGTGAAGTCACAGTACACAGGATGGCAATTACTTTGTTCTGCATTCTGTGCGATCTCCCCCTTGGATATATAGAATTGTTCTACAGGAATAATATAGCTATTAATCAATTGTAGGATTGAATTCCAGGCTTTTTTCTACATGCTTATGCTCTGGTGTCTCTTGGAAATTCAAAACTCTTTTCTTCTGCCAACAAAATTTCTTCCCCTCCAGTGTAGGAAGTTTTATCATTGGGATCATAAGGTCTTGACCTTTTACCTGGTTAATTCCAAGCATGTGTAATGAGCTGGGTATTTACTCTGCCCTTTGTTGACTCAACAAGAACCTGCAATTGCTAAACAGAAGTAGTTACTCCTTGAGCTTATGCCTGCAGACATTTACTAAAGGTATCAGGTCCAGTCACAAGTTGTTACTAAATGGTGGCTCACAGAGATTTAAATCCTGATCTCCTGAACTCTCTATGTTGCTGCAGGAGCCTCATAAACTTTGGGGCAGCAGAACTAACACATAGGCATCCACTATTCGTCATAGTCTACAGGGAAACTCCTGGAGGAACAGGTCACTTCAGACAGCCTGTTACGTTGTACGAACACCGTGATTAAAGGGCTGACAACATTCACATCCTGTGCAGCACGGAAATGCTTTCTGTGTTGGCAGATGAAGCAGCTAAGAGCAGTACTTATTGACAAGGATACCTCAGATCCAGAAATAAAGTAAGCTACACAAAATCATTTTACTGCTCCTGTAGTATTCTTGTCTTTTATACAGAATGCTAATTTTTTGTTGTTTCCCTTTCTCTGTAGTTGCCCACGGTTCTTTTTTGAAGCAACAAAACAACCACCATTGCACATGTCCAGGAACTGGTGGGGGTTCTGGCCAATGCAAGTCTGTCAGCAGCTATCAGCACAAGGAACACATATTTTGACATACAAAATCACACAAGTGCAAACCCCACCACATTTTTGGGAAAATTTGCCACTCAAAGCAATTTTACAATTCTGACCAATGAAGCTGGGAAGTAGTTACAGAGTGTGGGATTTCTCAAGTATTTAAATTCTTCATGCTGAATAGCAAGGATCTTCCACAGTCTGTCATGAGTAAATGGGTATGAAATGGCATCAGATTTCTCTGTTTATCCATATCAAAATTGGTGCTTCACACTCCCTAAAAAAGGGTATTTTTTTCAATCTATCTATCACATTTATTTAAAACTGAAGAAAACAGTCTCTGTTCACTAAATTCTGTAGAATCCTTAGAAAGCAACCAATCAAATGGTATGTAGTTCACATCCAGTCAAAACAGTCATTCTCCATATCATATCCACTGTGAAATGGATTACAGTAATTCTTTTTTTCTTGTACAGAGAATTAATTTTAAAACCCCTTATAATAGTTCATAAATTGACTTCTGAAATGGGATAATCTAACACAAAGCCACCAATGACTGACCACAAGTCTTCCAGACACAGCGGACTCCAGAGCGAAGTTATTGCTTCCAAAGCCAGATAGTCCAGTGAAATTAAATTGATTGTTTGACAGATCAACATCAATATCTTTACAGTAATTTCTAAGATCAACAAGAAATGTCCCAGGAGGTGTATTTTCATTTGCTTCTTTCCTGTTTAAAACAAACACATTTCCCATTAGAGCAACTTGTATTTCTTGTTTTGAACCCTTCATATATTACGTGCCAAAATATTGCTTTATTTTCTAAGTGAAATCCTAGATCTAAATAGGCAATAATTGAAGAAGCAACCCAGAATCTGACCCATAGGTTGTGATGGACAGCCAAGAGGCTAATGGCAAATGTCCATTTGAACCTCCAGCTGTAGGTCTGAGGAGCCCAGCTGATGTGCCCTAGACTGCACACCAGTCTGGGGCAGCAAGGCAGTGCCGAGGCAATAAGACCCTCAATACCTGAAGGCAGAAGGATTGCATTCTGGTGGGTTGTCATTGATATCATCAACAATGATTGTGATCTCCATTTCACTGGCGTGACCATTGCTGGGACTGTCCTCCACCCGGACAGTCAGTGAGATGTTGGGATGCAGCCTCAGTGGAAGGGCATCACGGTCGATTCTCCCAGTCACCTGCAGCACTCCAGTTGCTGGACAGAAGGAATCCAGAAATTAGACATTCACCATGGGAGGAAGTAACAAATGGTCATGATGCACATGCAAGTGGACAGGATAGCTCAGTAGACAGGTTAACAGAGTAAAAAGTCTTCTACTCTGTGCAAATCATATCTGGTTTGGTTGTTTTCTTAAAGTGCTACAAAATGACTCTGAACATTTTAGCTAAGACTAATGGCTACCTACCCACTGCTCAAAAACAGGCCTTAGGAGGCCTCAGCGGAGGGTTTCTATATCAGTTAGGTTTTCCTTACTCTCAAGTTGCTAGTGCAAGTCAGATTTGAGTGCATTCACAGAGCATCAGGGACAATGAGCTGCTAATGTCAGTGCTGTCCTTGCTCTCTAAGCTAGTAAGTCTGCTTCACTTTCTACTGTTATCATTCAAGCATCCTTCAGCACCTCCAAATCCACTCATACATCAACAGAGCTGCTCTTAGCTGTGACAGACTGTGTCAAGTGCTCTGGTAAGCCATTCACTTAATATTTCTTTCACTTCTGTTATCCTCTGTTCAAAAATAGAAGCTTTTTATGGCACAGCACAGCACTATTCCCAGAGCACAAAGGTGTATATATCCTCTTCCTTTTGGAGCATAATTGAGGGGGAGGGTGACAATACATGGCCAAAGGGCATAGGGAATACAAAGCATTTAAGGATCACCCTGATCACCACAGCACTGTGTAGTGTGGTACCTCTTACAACTCTGATAAGCAGTTCTATGGCAATAGCAGACAAGGAGCAAAGCAGTCATTAAATGCCAGCCCAGGAGCACAAACCTCTGGGGAACAGATATATGGACCCCAGAGAGCAGGAAGGAGGTAGAACTACCTTACCTGAGGAGGGTCATGAATGGAGCAATGAACCTGAGAAGTAGACTTGCTGTGCACCTTAATGCTAGGGAGGATTTTAGGCAGCAGAGAGGACATTATGGTCTAAACATGCAAAGCTGTTTCAAGAGCCCCAGAAGGATCACTGCAGCCCTCAGAGTTAAAAAAAAAGTAATCTAATCTTACTTCCACCCAAGGGGCCATCACCCTGCAGCCACAAGTCAATATTTGTCAAAAAGTCACCTTTGGTCTACTTTCTTCAAGATATGCTACTGAGTCTTGGTCAGCTGACCAAAGAATTTAACCCTAATAAGGGACTGAGCATTCCGAATTGATATGGGAAGCCACAGAACAAAGTCAGTTCAAAACTAAGGCAAAAATATTTTCTCCAAAGTAGCCACTCTTTTTTTTTTTTTCCAGATGTCAGAAGGCACAGTTTTGTTTGTCTTACATGGATTTATGGAGAAATATCTGTTAGAAGACTGGATGCTGTAGAAAAGTCTGCTGGGAGAGTCTTCATCATCAGGATCTTTAGCTGTTATATTGGCAACAATGGTGCCTGGGCTTTGCTCCTCTGGAATTCTGTAGATTCTTTGTTTTCTACAAGATAAAACAAAATTCAGCAAAGCACACACTGTGTTTACAAGGGCAACTGAATATAGACTTCTCTGAGCAGCCAATTGTAGGAGCAGGACCATGACCAAACTGGGCTCAGAGATGGCTATTTTCATGTCAGGGTAAATATCCCAGTCACCAATTCTGCGAATTGGACACGTAGCAGTGGCTGAACTGACATGTGTTCATGTATCCATAAAGCGTGACACAGCCATGCAAATAGGTGTTCTTTCCCTGCAACTTTTCCACAATAAAAACAATTTGACTTTCACAGAATCATGGAAGCTGAAGATGGCAAGGGCCTGACAGCTCATAAAGCCACTTGCTTTAATTCCTTCACTTTGCAAAAGAAAAACAAAATTGGAATAAATTTAATGTAGTTAATCATATTTTGGAAAGAATGCTGGAGCCTTTTAGGGGACAACAGTATTGCAGAAATGATGAGTTGCCCCTGCAGTAGGCGGAGGCAGAGAGGAGAACTCCCGTGGGTCCCCAACAGATGAACGTGCCTCAAACTCAGCAACATCTGTCTGTCTGATGCATTTCACATAGAGAAAATGGTTCTTTACTGCTGCTGTTTGGTATGCCAGTGCTCCCAAATTTCCCATGAATTGAGTTTTATAGCTCAGATATAGTCTGGAAGGTAATTGTGTAGGATTATTTACAGTGGTTTCAGTTGCATATTCACATGGGTACTCAGGTAGGCAATTATGGTACTTGAACCACATGCAAAAACAGGCAGGGGCCAGGACACAAAAACTGTGCAAGAAATTTCTGAAGGCTGATTTATACTACTGAAACACACAGAAACACACAGGCATCTTCTGCTTCTAGAACTCAAAAGGAGTTGAAGGTGCTTGAGTATTCAGAAAAGCATTAGAAGTGTGTTTCAAGACTAAATCCTTTTTGCACATTTTAAACTTCCTATGCCACCACTTAACTAATTGACTAGTCTATAGTTCCCAGTATAGGAAAGCATGAACCCTTCATTGTTCTCTGAAAATAACATCATGGGGCACTTAGCAATTGGAGCAGAGAATTACAGAGACAGAACAGAAGATCCCACACATCCAGGTCTCCACTTGCTATTTTAAAAATGGTTAAGAAGACACACTATACTCAACTGTTCTGTCAGATCATCTGAAAAGAGGCAAGCATACAGGAGAGAAATCACAGAGGGTTTTCCCACTAAAAACACCTAACTTACAGCCAGAAGCAAACAGGGAGTTTATGAAGGGTGTGGTGCCAGTGTATTTATGAAGTTTCTATCTCACTCTTGGCATTTGATCTCTTCCTTCCTTGTTCTCCTGTTTCTTCCAGAGTCACTCAGAAATAAACAGAAATAGATCTCCTTCAATTTTACCAAAAATGTCACCCCAAAATGCCTGAAGAATACAAGAGGGAAAGTTCTAACTGGTTGTGGTCCAAAGTAGGAACTCCCTAAGTCCACTGGAACCACAACTCCAACCTCTCTGTGGACAGCAAACACACCACAGCTCCACTTTCACAGCCCTACCAATCCTCCTGCACTGGTCGTTGTCCTGTCCCCACTAGATCTTTCAGGAAGAACTGGGACATTATTGAGCACATCCCCATAGCACCAACCATCAGTACAACTGGAGAGAAGGTGGGGGCCACTTTCCACACAGCCAGTTCTGGGCTGTGTCCTGTTGTCCATCTCTCTGCCACCTGCCAGTGGCTTTTTTCAGGATGGTTCAAGCAAACTTTTCAGACACTGCAATGTAATTGCAAAGGGAGCATATGTTTGTTTTCTTGTCTTTTTTGTTTTCCTGACTCCACAAGTTTTCCATGGATTTTAACAGCCAGAATTTCAAAAGGCTGAATGCCAATGGAGTGTTGTGAACACCAAAATCAGATGTGCTTGCATATACTATGGGAACAATTAAAATGACCCTTAGAAACTCTGTTCTTGACAGCTTTGATGGGGATAAAATAAGGGATGTTTGGTAACTCATCAAGTTTCCCCAGCTCCCATCCCAGCACTAATTATTACAATGTCAGAAAGTATGTAGCCCCAGCATGCAGCTCATATTTTAGCAAGGAAGACAGCATACATGTGCATATTAAGGACAGATCATGAAGTATAATTTAATCTAAAGTGTTTTACAAACTGAGCTGCACTTTTTGATCTGTAGTGTCCATCTATAAGGGAGAAGATTCAAACAAATACCAGACTGTATTTGTGCCATGTGAGAATAGAGTCTTAAAACTTCGGTGTTACAGATGCTCAAGTCACTGCAGCTCTCACTAATTCAAACAAGTAGATAAATACTTTAAAAGCTCCTTTGGCATTCCAGATATAAAGATAAATACACAGAAATGGCAACATTTGGAGGGAATAATCAGTCTAGAACACAATGTGCAGACATTGGCACTGAGAAGAGGATTCCTCCTGCTTGCAGTGACATGGAGCAGGCTGTTAAGATGATTGTTTATTGCAGACATGAGATTCAAGTATCAAAGAAGTAGCAACAACAACAAAAACAACAAAAATCCATTCCTATTTCTGATATTTAATTATTCTGTTTCTTGAGATTCTCCAGCCCTTTACCCATCAAGGTCTAGATCCCTGGCCTTGGCCCAGGAGCCATGTATTGCTCTGGCTCCACAAAACACCTGGCAGATTGTTCCAAACAAGTGGCTGGAACGTCTTGGCATAGCCCCAGGTGTATCCTGTCTTCACCTTTGCAGAGATGGCAGGAGAACAGCCATCATAAATATTCTCAGCAGGGACCTTGTAAAGTCTCAGAATCAGGAGACATAAAGAGAGTGTCTTGGATCCCATCAGTGTCTCATGCAAATGACAGACATGTCAACAACAGAGTCAAATTGACTGCAATAATTGTCAAGCTCCTGCTTCAGAAACAACAGTATATTGTGCTTTCAACCACAAAGCAGCCTGCTTGTGGCATACGCATTTTCTTTCCCATTTTTCCAAATTTTCAACAATATTCCTGATTCCAACTAAAACTCCATTAGTCTTCAAAAGGTATTTCTGACTTGTGTGTTATGACACAAGTTCCTTCTTATGACACAGTAAGAGACAACAATGTTTCAAAAATCACCAGGGTTGTTTACAAGTGTGTCTGGGAACAAGAGGAAGAGAGATCAAAAGGGAAACCTTTTTATGTCTAGACATTTCTGCATGAATAAACATCGTTATGGTGAAATGCACACCTGCATAAGAGGTAAATTCTACATGATTGTGTTCACACAGGTTGAAATTAATCTCCTTGTCTGAACTTGTCCAAAGGTCTTTGCATTGCTTTAACCTCTCTAAATGTTAACAAGTACAAAAAGCTTGTTTGGCTGTTCTTAACACAAAGACAGAGCCTGGAAAACTCTAAACTATTAAGAATATAAATATGAATTAAAGAGAGAAATTAGGACAAAGCTTTTCAGTATAAGAACAGGAATCATAAAGAAATTATTTTTTTTTCAGTAGTATCTTGTTGTTATATTTATTTGCCCTTATGTTACACCCCTCCATTGATGCCAAAGCAGTAAAGTGGGAAAACATCTACATTTTGAATGTAACAGAAAATTTGCACTCACGTGATAAAGTAAGGCCTTTCATCATTGATGTTAATTATATTTATATTCACTGTTCTAGTTGAGTTAAGTCCATCTGGATCTGTCACTGTTACATTTATAAAGTAACTGTTAAATAAGAAAACAAAACAAGAATTGTTCTGTGGCTATGTAGGAAAACATTTCTCTGACTACTGTAAGCTAATAAACCACATGAATAAAATACATTCTCACCAATGTGGATCTTTCTCATAATCAAATTCTTTTGTGGAGAAAATGGCTCCACTTTCCGTGATCAAGAATGGCACTGTTGCAGGGAGCAGTGAATACTGAAATGAAGAGAGCAAGGAATTAGTCTTTGTATATTTAAACATCCCTCCATTCAATCCTTGCCTTGTAGAACAGGCCAAGTTACAGTGCAGCATTTGCCTCAAACTGCATAATGAGACACTGACACCCAGATTCACACAGGGCCTGATCATCACATCTGAAGCAACTCGTTTCCTCACAGCCAGAGAAGAGTCACAGGCACTGAACTACAGCAAAGCTCACACTGTTCTCCACCTCTGGGAACTCCAGGTCAGCAGTGAGAGTTTCACAGAGGGAGCAGCCAGCAGGGCCACAGTGCCACAGGCAAAAATCAGTTTTGTGGTGGCAGCAGAGTGCATGCACAAAGAACAGAGAGAAGGGGCAAGGCTGCATTTGGGGGACATAGATGCTATGGAGGAGGCAATGAAGTTAAGGGATCCACATGGTGGGAGAAGGCAAGGAGGAGAGAGTGGACTTTCACAGAGCATAGGAGGGGATAAGGCTGAAGGATGCTCACAACAGCCCCGTGCTAACAGAAGGGGCACATAACAGCAGCCACTTTGTGCCTTGCACAATGCAAATGGGTACCACACCAAGGGAGCAGAGCTCCCCAACACCATGCACAGCAGGGAGAAAGGCAGCACCCTGCCCCCTGTGGACACATACACAGCCTCCCCACTGTTCCACATGCCAAGCCAGCACCAATAGCCCTCAAGGACATTTTCTTCACTAGTGTAGGTGTTAATAATACCCATAAAACCTGAAGTATGCAACAACAGAGGGTCATGCACCATGCAAGTAACTTGCAAAATCTGCTGAGCAGATCTGTCCAAGGATGTAACAGCATTTCTCTCTTTGCAGCTTCTTATGCCTGAGATTTGTCAGGGGTTAGAAGGCATGTGGAAGTCATTGCCTTTGCTTTTAGACACAAAGCAGAGCTAAACCTTCACAGCTTTGCTTCTGTCCTCACCAGCTCAGATTCAGAAGTTTGCCTGGGCAAAGCCTGAGGATGGACTTTAAGCTAATAGTTTTCTTGAATAATGCGACACATTGAAGCAGCATCTTTGGGTTCAGTTCTTGAATGTGCTGTATTTATGGGCTTTGTAAGCCAAAGCCAATAGAGCAAAGATACAAAACAATTCTTAGGTAAGTGCAGTTACTTTTCCCCTCTCTGCAAACAAACTTGTCACTCTTCAGATTTTATTCTGATCTTTTCAGATCAGCTAACACATTTTTGTAACCGAAGATCACAGTTTGTCCTGGGACTGTCAAAACCTGAGATTCAGTTTCCTTGTAAGTGATTTCCTTACGTCTCATTTAAAAGAATTGACATTGTGATACAGAAGGTTAAAAATTTCATTTACTTTTAGTCACTGTCATCTACAGAAAAAGTTTTGAAGGATTTTTTTTTTTTTAAAAGAGTCATAATTTCTACTACCACTCTGATTAACTATATCAAACTCTGCATTCAATATCCCCTAATTTTGGAAGGCTAAGAACTCAATACAATTTGTGTCCAAACATTAAGGTTGTGTTTTCCTGGCTGAGTATTGAAAATGCTTCTTTTTTCCTGACTAAACCTTTTCCTGTGTTTCTGATAAGAAAGGAAGTTGTTGAAAGACATTGGTAATTAGCTTTTCAGATACAGTGGATTATATAATCTCTGGGGTTTTTTTCTTTCATACAACTTACTTTGAGTTTTGCATTTTCAGGATCAGCTGCATCAACTTGGTAGATGTGTTCTGGAGGTGTTCCTTCCAGCACATAGATCGTTAGAGCTGCATGGATATAAGTGTACTCAGTGTTAACTGGGTAAGAATAAAGGACGCAGCAGCAAACAAACTGAGGCACTGAAGCTGTCCAGATGTATTACTGCCTGCTGCATGTTCTAACTTCACAAGTGTAATTCCAAATTCATCACAAAACCCACAAATGCTCAAAAGATAAAAAGAAACGGATTATATATCTGTAAACAGGTAACCATCACTGCAAATTGCAACATGAATTGTGCCTTCAGGGGAAAGACTGATCTTTCCATATGGCCTATCTTGAACTGTCCACAGGTTATGGAGTAAAATTATGCATTTGAGCTACATCTGTGTCTTTTGTTACTATGCAGATGGAGAGAACACAGTCCTGTGCTAGGTCCTCATCACCATCTCCTTCCTGTCCACCCCTTGTGTCCTGGCAGGAGAGCTCAGAGCTTTTCCTCATCATTTCTGTTTTTCCTTTACACCTTTGAGGTAAATAAATAGTGGATGGCCTGCACTGACTTAAATGTTTGCTTTACTAAAGTTGATAATTCAGTGCAAGGTGTATTTCTTTCCGTAGCAGGGATTCTCACAGCTGGGTTATCCCATACTGGACCATTGGCAACAGGCTTATCTCTCCTTGGATAGAGCAATTAACAGGACAACAAATCTTTAGATCACATTACTTGCTTTACGCCCTTTTGTGTCTGCTGGACCTGCTCTTTCTGGCCTATTAATTTCCACTGTGACCCCTACTGATTGCTGCGTCTCATCAGAGCAGTGGGAATCCCAGAGAAGCATAATGAGTTGTTCCCAGAGGACAACATGAATATAAAGTTTAATGAGAAGGAGATAGTTTTTCATAAACAGCAAATGCGCAATTAGTGTCTAATTGTAACTGGTACTGTTAACTAAAGCCACACAGTCAGACAGATCAGACATCTGTGCTCACCAATTTATGGCAGCTCTAGCTGAGAGTTAAGCTGATGCACTTATTTGTAACAAGCTCCCACGTAGAGTGTTTCATGCTGTGTCAATCCCCTGAAGTGTCACATTTAATTATTATTAGATTCCAGCAGCACCCATGATATGCAAGACACCAGCTATACTGAGAAGATGACACAGCCTCTTCCCTAGGGGAAGATAATTTGCTTTACAAACTATGTATTGTATGGAATCAGGAATGTCAATGTGCTTAGGAGGCATCAGTGAAGCAGCTGAATCTGAGCAGGCCAGTCTGAACTAGCGAGTCACAGCCCAAATAGTGTTGCTGCCAGTCCAGCTCTGTGGGGCTCAGCAGCCAGCTCTGAACACCTACCACGAAGGGATCCCAGTCTAACATCTTCAGACTTTAACAAACTGAATATTGAAGTGTGCTCTGCCACACAGTGCTGTTAGAATATCAAGTCTTCAAACAGACTCTCAGCATGCCATGAAATAACCCAGACTGTTCTGTCTGCATGTGAACACATAATAAATGCATTGGTATAGTCTGTTGCCTCCTGGTACAATTTTTCCAGGTCCCTCTCCTTAGTAAATGAGAAAGATAAGATTGCAGAGAGTAAGACAATTATTTCCTATCCATTTGATGGTGTTGCCACTTGTATTAGATCTTGCATGGTGTGCACAGCCTGCACTGGCCACAGCTGGGTCCAGACTCTCCAGCCTCATTCCTAAGGCTACTACACATTCCCCTCCATTGTATCTTTCCCATGGTCTAAAAGCAAACCTTGTTAATATCATCTGCCCCACATAGGTGACAGAACTCCACCTCTTTCCACTTGTACCACCATAGATCACAATCACTGAGGTCTCACTCATCAAACTAATTTTCCACTTGGTTTCTCATATGCAAGTGCAAATGCAATATACAAATGTAAAATGTTTGCAATGAAATTTTTTTGCCATTTTCCCTCAGAAATTCTTGCACATACAATATATATTTATTTAAATATACCTTGCTTATCCAAATCATTCCAGTTTTCAACAAACTACTGAAACATGTACCCATACTCAATGGTTATATCCCCACCAAAAGTCAAGTTTCTAATATGTATTTCTGGATAGGTATTCATCTCATCAAAAAAGAAGGTACATATTTATTGGTATAAATTCTTTTTTCTTTTAGTTTTTGAGGTGTTTCAAAATGGTTAAAAAATTTTTGGTCAAACATTCAAAAAAATTAATGGGGATTTCCAGCAATGAAACATACCAAATATTTGTGTAGAATAAAGCTCTGATAAAAACAGTGGCCTGTTCCTTCCTTGTTTCCCTAAAGGAAAATGCTTGGACTGCTTTAGCTATGGGCACTGTATGCAGCTATAGATTTTTTTAAGCTGATGTCATCTTTTCAAGTATTGTTCTTTTCAAATACTACCATGAGCTTACTTTGAATTGCCATATTTCCTTGAAATACAGGATGTTCGTTTTTATCTGTTACTCGAATAGTCAGTATGTTAAGGTCAGTTCTTCCAGTTGTATCTTCAACAAAAATCTGTAAATCAAAGCTCTTTGGCATTGTTTCATAATCTAGGACAGGGTTTCCAGTGGTAACAACCTGAAAATAAAAGATTATTGTGAGCACATGATGCAAGAGATATAAGTTATAGTCTATATGAGTGAATACAAATAAAGGGACACTTTCCATTGGTAAACAGTGAGTGGTTTAGATCATCTTTTACTTGCTGGCACATTCCTTGTCAGTGGCAAAAATGTGACAAAAACAGAGCAGAGAGACCAAATTGTTGTGGTTTCATGGGGCAACTCAAGGATCTTCTGTGTGAGAAGCAGTTTGCGGAGTTAAAAGGCTGCAAGCAGCTGTTCTGTCTCATGGGCAATGCTTTGCATTGAAGATCAGGACTACATTTTGCCCCTTCCTTGTGTAACCTGTGTCTGGGAGAAAATTTGCAGGAAACTACAGGAAGAAGGGAGCTGCACAAGTACAGTGCATGAGAGAGAGACCAGAACTGTTTGGTGAAAATGCTGTACTGATTAGAAGGTAACCTAGGACTTGAGTTTTGCAAGACTGATAAGGCAAACACTTGCTTTGTGTTTGTTGGTTTTTTTTAGGCTTCCAGCTCTGCATATTGCCTCTTAACACAGAATATGTACAAACACAAGACTGACATTCCGTGAGAAAATATTAAATGAATTCATTTTGGATTTTGGATTACTTCAGAGCAACAGCCAGATGCTGAAAGTTGTATGTCTCACTCTTAACTGCTGAAGTTAATAAAAACCCAAGAACTTGTTCAAGAAAGGAAAAGGTGACTGTTCATTTTGTTGTGTAGCTAAAAAACTGTGAAGCCTGAACATAGTAGCAGGGTGCTGTGGAACTGGAGGAGAGTTGGGCCTCACAAGTGTGTGAGACAAAGAGCATGACTCTATTCACAATACAACAGAATAAAGGAGGTTGGAGAGGATGAAGAAGGAGAACAACAAAATAAATCCTTAGGTTTAGATTAGGTGCTGTGGCCGGAGGACAAATACAAAAGTGATGTTGGCACAGTTAGAAGACAGAAGACAAAATAGAGCCAATTTACAAAGACTGTTGGAGGAGAGTGAATAGAAGCACAAAGGTTTTGTGCCTTCTGGTATGTAAAACAGCTGCTGTCTGGAACCCTGTGGATCTTTTGGTTGCGATACTGCAGGAGAAAATAACTGTTCCTGGAAGGTCTCCTTTCCTCCTATATTATATGGATATATTATATGGATCCCCTAAAAGTGATGTTATCTCAGAAAAAGCTTTCTACAAAAGTTTGCCACACCAGTGAAAAGGTTGCTTTCCAAAATGAATGTTTACTGGAGATCTAAATACGGTAAGCAGATGCAATGAATTCAAAATAAGAAACTGTCCAATTCTAAGCAGAAATTTTGAGTTCTGGGGTTTATTTATACAGCCAAGTATTTTCATTGGTGCTGTAACTACAGCCAGACTAAATGTGTCTAAATATATATCTTACACCCTCCTTTATAGAGGCCTTGAAAGTAAAGGTGTGAATCTAGATGTTCTCTTTCTAGGTTGTTTTTGAACCTTTTTGATAACAGCTTGCAACTGGCATAGACTGAGAGCCACTATTCACCTTTACTCCAGGCAGGAGCAATGCTTACTGATAAAAGCAGGACTGTACACACTTGGAGCAGCTGCAGACTTTGTGAAAGGGGGTCTAGAGTAACCCCATAACTGTTTACTCCTCATTCCACATGAAAATTTCACTGCTCCCTGCTCCCCCCTTCACTTCCAAGATATTCAGAGAGCATCACTAACACCAACCAAATAGTTTCATGAAGCAGTGTGTCTTCATTCATTCAATGCATCTTGCTCTTGGGAATCTTGAAACAAGAGTAAGGTGAGGACTAATGGGCAGGGCTTTGATTTTAGAAACTGTAACTTTCTCAGAAATCTCAAAACATACCAAGAAATGTGATATTCTTTTGTCTTGCTGCAACAAGAGTAAATGTGCTTCATAAATACAGAAGAGCCTGTGCTAGCAGGTACTTAGCTAATCTGAAAACCCCATAATTCATACCTGAAACACTGCCTTTTTCTATATCTCACCAAAGATCTAATGGCAGTGGCTAGAGTTGAAATATCTCATTTAGAACCACAACGCTTTTGTAATACATTGTACAGATCTGCTACACATAATGTAAGTAATTAAAAGTAGCAATGCTTATGAAATAAATGAACTAAGATCACCCATGTATTTATCCTTGCCTTAGGAGTTGTAATTAGCACTCATCTGCTAATTTGCAGAATTTGTATGTAGCTTGCTTTATGATTTTCTCATGACTGAGATCCACTGGCTCCAACCTCTTTGTTCTAGTGCTCCAAGTGTGTTAGGAAACCTTGAAAACAGCTACAGTTCAAACAAAACACACAAAGGTTCACAGACCATTCTGCTAATGGGGCTGTGGTATGAAACGCATATAAACTGGCGCTTTGGAAGAAGCAGTCTCCAGCCTACAACTTTTTTGGCCATTCATCCCAATCTTTGTGTCACTCTGCACTGTGCTAGAACAAGAATTTCTCCATCATCCTTGCCACGACAAAAAAACAAGAAGAGACTTTTTGTCTATTTGCAGAGTTGTTTTTCCTCCAGATTAATTTTTCAGTCCCACTCAACAAGTGGCAACACAAATTCTTATGCTGCACAATATAAAGATTGCATTGGACAGGAGTAAGCAGGTATAAAAAAGGGGTATGTTTTGCAGTGGAAGGAACAGCTTTAATTCAAAATGCAGCCTCCCAGGAAGGGAGTCCCACATTATGAAATCTCTGTCAGCAAAGCCAGCTCAAGGGACGTGTCCATTTCCTTCTGTCTGTCACACAGGACTCGAGGAAACAGCATGAAGCTGTGTCAGGGGAAGTTTAGGTTGGATATTAGGAAAAGGTTTTTCACCCAGCAGGTGGCTGAGCACCAGAACAGGCTCCTCAAGGACGTGGTCACAGCACCAAGCCTGACAGAGTTCAAGAAGGGTTTGGACAATGCTCTCAGGCACATGGTGTGACTCTTGGGATGTCCTGCACGGGGCCAGGAGTTGGATATGATGATCCTGATAGGTTTCTTCCAACTCAGCATATTCTGTGATTCTATGATTCCTTCAGCTGACACAGTCCAGGTGTTTGTAGAGCCACACTCTATGCTTCACAGGTGAAAGAGGGCATTTTTGATAGTTTTCTTAACCATTTCACTGGCCTGGCTGGGGAGCCATAAAGAATCAGCAGAGCTGGCACAGTTGAGCTTTGTACTCTGCTGGGAGGTGGGAGCACAGGAGCTGCAGCAGCTCCCCTCAAATAGGTCAAATCAATGAGCAGCAACTGACCAGGGCCACAGTCTTACTTTGCCCAAATTTCCTCACAGAAACACCAGCAAGAGAACAGGAAAAGAGACCTTATATCAATTCTGTGAAAACCTGAACTTCCCTGGAAATACCCAGGAAAGGGTATTCAAATCCACTTTTTAAGACTCTACTCAGTTTCTGTATCTTTTAAAGATGCTTGTCAGTGTCACCTTTCAGTCTCAAAGAAGCAACTTGTAATGGGATGACAAGTTATCATGCGTCTGAACACTCATTGCCAGTGACAAATGTGAGCTAATACTTGATAATTTATCCAACAATGAAAATTAGCCTGAAGTAATGGAAATTGCTTTGCATTTGCCACAGGACAAGAGTGAAGAATGGATAGAAATAGATCACAGATGTGTGGAAAGGTGATAACTTCTTACCTCAAGATAACTTCCTCATATCTTACAGCCTTGGTTAGAATTAAAAATTACTTTGATCTGACTCAGCTTCCTTTATTTTGGAATTGAGTCAAACTAATTAATTCTAGGTGAGAGTGGCCAAACAGAAGCTGCATGTGATTTAACTAAGCCACTTTAAATTCACAGTGACTTCATGTAAATTAAGTTGAAAAACTATGTACAAATCCTCAGAACAGAAGCAGGTCCTACATGTTCCTCTTCACCTCTTATATTCTAAAAGTCACATTTTTTCTATTAGAGAACTAATGGAATTATTGTGATGAGTGATTTTTTTCTTAGATGCAATTAAAAGTCATATTCACTATGGCTATTCATTTGTCATATCTATTACAGCATGTCCAAATACTACCACGGTCTGCATTTACAACCTTTTCCTGATTAAAAGATGAGACACTGTGTACTGTCAGTGCTCAGTAATCCAGGAAACATGGGCCTACACGACTGAGCATTGCTCAAGCTAAATGTAAAACTCACCCTGTATTCAAGAGCTCCTTTTGATTCAATATCAAAAGCCTCTGTCAGTGGATTTGAATTTACTATGGTAGGAAGAATTTCAACACCTTCAGAAGACAATGGAGAAACAGTTACGTTAAAGTCATAGACCGAAACACCAGCTGCTGCGTTTTCCTCAACAGTGCTTGTTGCAGGTAAGCCCTTAAGCAACTGGGTTCTTCTTCCTGCAAGAAGAAAATAAATGTAAAATTACTTCTGGGAATCTTGAGTAGCATGAGTACAGGGCTTTTGCCAAGAGCTGTCATTAATGAACACAAAATGGCCTGATTCTCTTTTTGCTTATGAACAGGGGTATTGCATGGTAGTAAATCCAGTGCTAATGCAAAAGCATCAATTTTTTCTCTAATTCAATCCTATAGTGTTGTCATCTAGAGTGGCTGTTTTTAGAGTGTTATTGCTACTGCATTGTTTGCCTTCATATATGCCTTCATAAAGAAGCAATGAAACCAAAGATGTTTCTATCATTTCATTTTTCCCCCTGTACTAACTGCTGCCTCTGATCACGGTCACATCGAAAAGCACCCAGAATCACATAAATCAGGATATCAAAGAAACATTTTTTGTGAACTGCACTGGGTGCAGCACTCATTTCCTCTATTTTCCCTCTTCTAATTTTTCCTAGGACAGCTGTGTGCAAGCCTAGCTCATGAGTGGTGATAGTTAGCAACAGCTTTGGGGATTGTGCTCATGTGTCCTGCTTTGAGCACACAAGAGCAAGCTGGAGTCCTTGGAAGAGACGCAGACCCACAAAAGCAACCTGTGGTTCAAACCTGCCTCGAAGCATCACATACTGCTGAGGCAGCCAACAGCTTTGCATGAGCTTGTCAGTCAGATCTCTGGACTCCCCAAACCAAACTTTTTGTTTTCTCTGTTACTTAGCTTCTAGTTTTTGTTATTTTTGACGAAAGCTCATTGTGGTTTATCTCATGAAGAGTGTCTAGAAAACATCAATCAGGACGGCTTTTGAGGCATGTCCTGAAAACACATCTTAGTAATTTCACATCCTCTGTGAACTGGCAGTGTACCTCAACACGAGACTATGGCAGGGCCGATTGCTGCCTGGGGATGCTTCAGTGGCTCATCCAGAACACTCTCCAGGAAAGCTGGTTGTGTTCAGTTGAACTTCCTATACACTCTGTGCCAAAAGGAAGACAGATACTGCTCACTCAAGGGCCAGGACAGGTTCATACACCAGCAATTACTGTAACAAAAGCCCCAGGAAGTCTTTACTTTTGCTGCACAGCTGCAAGGCAAAAAGCTGCTATGGGAACTAGTCCGAGGCCATTAGGGCTGCAGTCTAAGAGCCTCTCCACAGCTGCATGGGGTTTCTCATGCTGCCACACTCCAGGTACAGCAGGTCCATGGATCACTGATCTGGCTGGGATTACTCTGGCATTGATGGGAAAAGAGGCCTTGGAGATACTCTGCAGGTGGGTGAGGTACAGGCTGAGATGTGGGAGACTGTGAGGTGGGAAGCCTGTAAGGGTCTGCCTGTAAGAGTTAATCTGAACAGGTCATGCTGACACTCTGGTAGGACTGAGTTCAGCTGAGCTATTCCTGATTTCTGTCCATGGAGCAGGAGACAGTGAAGGACTAAGTTTTTATTACTGCTCTTATAGATTCTGGAAAACATCACCAACAAAAAATCACCCATGCAAACAGGGCTGGGCTGAGAGGGATTTTTAGGGATACGTTTCCATAGGTGGAGATGAACTTTGAATAAAATTCCTGTGGACAGTACTTGATGAATCCAGTTCCCTCATCAAGCCATAGTTCATGAATGGAAAACATTTATAAAAACAACATCTAAATGGCTTCTTCTTTTTTCAATTGATTTTACAAAATTCCTCCTTCCATATTCACAAGTCCTTGCTTACGTCTTTACTTTGCAGAACAAAATATGCCTAAAGAAATTTAATACATTATTTATCAGAATTACCAATGCCAAACATCAACAAATGCTGAGTCCAAAACAAAGCAATAAGGAGATCAGATTTGAGAAGAGTATGAATATATGTCATATTTATCTGTGTTTTGTTAGTCTTTACAGTGTGCTTGAGTCACGCCTTTCTCCACAGCCACAGAGATTAGAAAATGGAAAGCTGAGATTTGCGTGCAGCATCCTCATCTGTTTTGAGGACATCAGGAAAACCACCAAATACTGACAAGTTCCTGAGGAATAGCAGAATTCTTTCAGTTCCTCAAGAGCAAAGTGACCCTACTTGAGCAGGAGCTGACCACAAGCAACATCAGTGCTCCATAAGCCACACAGATTGGAGTTTGATTATCTTCTTTAAGTTGCTAACTTGCACATATTGATATTGGCAAATCTCCCATATATTTACACTAAACAAGGAGAGTGATATTATTGTCCACAAGTTTTTTTTCCTGTTTGGTCCTGTTTTGTTGCTTGTTTTACTTTAGCAAAGAGAAATGTTATCAATGTTCGAAAGGAGGATACTGGAATATTAATATTACTTATTTTTTCTTGGAAAGCTGACCTCCTTTCCCACTCCAATGCTGTCACACAGAAACGTGGTTATTACACATGAAGTGCCTCATCCAACAGTGTCTTAGCAAATAGTCATATTCTCTTCATTATCCTGATGTGACCACAGAGCTCAGTCTATTTCAGTAGGAAAATAATTGTTACATGATTTTTCCCATCCATGTCTGATCCCTAAATATGTATTATAAAGCTCCCAAGAGAAAGTATAACAGCCAACAGTGTTCTAATTTTAGCAGCATAATGAAATCGTGTTCTTACCAGATACTACTCCCAGCAAAATGAGGAAAAGGAGAATGCTCTTCATTGTCTTTACAACCCTGTCCTTCATGTTCCCAGGATGCAAACTGAAAGAAGATCATGGTACATTTTCCCTAGTTTACATCAGCTCCACCTAAATTCTTCCTTTGTCGTGTTGTGCAGTGAGAACTGAAACAAAGGACCCGTGTCTCTAAGGGAGTTTCCAAACACAATCAGCTTGTTTGCCTGTCAGGGAACTGCTCCTTTGCTGACACTTCAGCCACAGACCTGGTCTGCACTTCAGAAAGCAATCATTAATTGTCCTTTCACTGCAATCATCTTATTCAATGAAGCATTATGAAAAGAATCTGGTGTGTTCTAAATCTGGAAATACCATGCTGCTTTCACCACTCTGGCAATGAGCTGCTCTCTTCACACACCAGAATCAAATCCTCATGCTTTTTTATATGATGAAGTTTGTACAAGAGGCAGCTTTGATGTAGCTGTCTCAGGAACAGCATGGACCCTTATGCAAAGTGCACTGGTCCTCTTAGATTAGGCAATTAGCTTGCTAGCCCACAATACAACCATGCAACTCTTTTTTTTTTTTTTTAAATTTAACTAAGGGCAGTCCTAGCATTTTTTCATAGAGTGTAGTATAGAGGTGACACTAATACTGGAACAGGATGCAATATAGGTGCATTAGAATCGACTCATAGAATAGTTTAGGCTGGAAGGGACCTCTGGAGGTCATCTAGTCAAAGACCCTGCTCAAAGCAGGCTTAATTAGATCAGGTTGCTCAGGGATTCATCCAGTTAATTCTCAAACACCTCCACAGAAACTTAACAGCTCTGGTAAGAGGCAGAATTTTGAGATTCAGGTTTAACACAGCGGTGTCAGCCCCATTGCCTGACTGATTTGTGAGCTAAGTTAGCATTGCTGGATGGTTCTGCATGACCCTCTGTCAGTGACTGTTCCACTGAAAGCTCTGTCCTGTGCTCCTGTGTTTGGTGTAGCATGAGCATGTTAATAGAACATGCTGAACATGAGCAGCTAGTTTAATGGTGGTGTAGGCATTGCCTATGCTTGTTGCATAAACTATGGTTTAACACACATATGTGCCCTGGGGAATTCTGCCGATAAAATGAAACTGCAAAAGATGCATCAGTACTACATACTGATTGGAACTGAGCCATATTTACACATCTGATACTGATTTGGGAAATCATGAGAAATATTAATTTGATAGCTAATCTGCATCTATTTTAAAGGGCATGTTGGGCCTTGTGATACAATGTGGGTTTAATGCAGATGTGGCCACACCGTATCATCTGGGAACACACGATGCATTAACCTGTAGTACTGAGGAAGCTAATCTGCCATTGCCCCAGGAAATGTGTGCCTAGACTTCATGTTAGTAAAGAAGTATATGGAAAACCTCACCCTCAAGTGACTCAGTTATGCTGGTAATAACGTAAATGTATTTATATGGGCAGAAAGTTTAACCTGTCCCTTTACCTGACAGATCTTTGCCCATCCTTTCTTATGTGTTTCCTGGGTTCACAAAGGATCTTTTGATCTGACTGGACATCTCACAAAGATGAGGTCTGTGTGCACATGCCTGAACCAGGCTTGTACAGTGTGAGTCTTATATGGTGATCTTTTACTAGCTACAAGAACACTGCAAAACTGCTGTTAGCTTCATTCCCCCCTCTCAGTTGCAATACATAATCTATCTCATTATAAAGGTGTATTTTTAAATCTTGAAAAAACTATGGAAACATCTGGGATAAGTTTTGAAGTCTTTCAGATACATGTCAAATTTGTTTAGTATCTACTTTGAGTGACAGGACTGATTCCATCCTATTCTCTGAATAGCCAACCCAACTCCAGAACTCAGAGGTCACAATTTTCATCCTTTATTTTCTTTCTCTTACTTCTTAGATTGGGGCTGGGCAGGGGGGAGTTGGTTTTTATGTAGCTTGAGGTGGGTTTTTTTCCCTATAAATACATTTTCTAACTTCTTTCAGCAAGGGTTCAATGTCCATGTATATAAATCAGATTTTCCTCCTCACATTTCATGATATAGACACCATAGAGGGATATGGGAGACATGGATGGGAAAAGCATCTGGAATACACCTGTGCTTGAAATGCTGGTCATTTCCCCCATTTCACCTGGAAGTGCAATAAGTCATTGTTTCAGGTGCTAAGTGAATACCCATGGAGTAGTTAATTTCTGCTTTCTCTCTAAATCTGTCTCCAGGGCTTTCAAGTTGTTCCTGCTAAACCTCAGGGTTCAAGCACATTGTGAGAGGAGACTATAGAGGTGACCAGGGAGATGAGGGGAGAGCCAAGCGTACCACACAGGAACAAGGAATGAGAGTGTGGAGTAAGTGTGAGCAGAAAGGACTCTGGTTCATTCTTCTTCCTTGAGACACTGCCAGTATCTCTCAGTACCTTCCTTAGATCCCTCTTTTTTCGTATTCCTCTGAGTAGATTTCTGTGGTTTTCTGATTCAAGCTGCCAGGTTATGAGGCATGAAGGGAACAAGCAGCCAGAATTAAAAGGGAGTCCAGAACAAGTTGAAAATCAAGTAGAAATAAGTATGCAAGCTATTTAGGAATAGATGAATTAAGAAAAGGTGAGCAAGGCAGAATTCCCTGGCAAGGCTGGCAATGGCAGCTCTTATGCTGTATGAACGTCAGGATTGAGATTCCTGGGAATATCAAGCACCTATTGAAGAGAGGTCAATGCAAGAATACCACCAGGGAGTTTCCAGGCAAAACAGACGGAAGAAAAATTAATTAGAGCAAATGAAAAGGTCAAGGAAAAAATGGAGTTTTAGTAATTTTTTTGTTTTCAAGATAATTTGATATCTGTGTGGTTTAGAGCAGTGCAGAAAAAATGCACTTCTGAAAAAATATCTTCTGGATTATCAGGTAAATGGAGAATATGAGGAAGACGCTACATCTCTCAAGAAATCAAAGCAACCTGTTTCCAAGGGAAAGACCAAGACAAGAGTATGAGAGACTGCACTGGTCTTAGCTTGGGATGCCAAGACAAAGAACACAGGAAGTGAGGAAGATAACAGGTGGGAAAGGACAGAACTTGATGTGCAAGCTTCCACTTGCCTGTCCTCAGGAAAGTGAGGGATGCCAACAGAGGCCAGCTTCTGAGAAGTAGTCTACTTGTATAACAAAATGTGCATGATAACGACATTCGTCTGTTTTCTATGCATTTAATTCTCCATTGACTTCCAGTCTGTCAACATGAAGGAAATGTTCTCTCACTTTTCAAACATATCTGAGGTTCAGGACATAATTTTCCCATTAATGGCTATTTCAGCCAGAGCAGTGGCTCTCTTGTTCTTAGCCAACTCATGGGAAAGGAGA
Organism: Margarornis squamiger; assembly: GCA_035222235.1. Classification (NCBI taxonomy): domain Eukaryota; kingdom Metazoa; phylum Chordata; class Aves; order Passeriformes; family Furnariidae; genus Margarornis; species Margarornis squamiger. The sequence continues at coordinate 12,916,175 of JAWWTY010000037.1, read as the reverse complement.
CATTTTGCTCTTACTGTGGTAATTACTCACCAAAAATTGAGCAGCCTCAAGAGAATTTTCATACACCTGATCCAACCTCAGTTTATGAGTATTTATTATTATTATTAATATTATTATTATTTTGTTAATTAAATTACTGAGACTGTCAGGGTTTTTTTCATCTCCTTTCTCTTTAAACAGCACAGCTTCTCTATCCACTGCCTTGGTAACCTTTCCTAAAATATTAAAACACTACCTTAGCATCCTACACCAAAAAACTTATGCATCATTTCCTTTGATTTTTCAGCTAAAAGCTTGCTCTGTACCATTTCTGACTGACAAGAACAAACTAAAAGTCATTGAGTACTACTCATGCTACCTTAATCTCACTTAAAGTGATCCCAGTTTAGCAAGGTCAGAACCCATACAATTATGAAAAAAATTCCCAGGCAGATTACCTTTCTAACATTGACTTGTAAACATGTAACTGCACCAGTCACTCCTCTGATAATTAACCCAAGGTGTTTGTTAACAAGAAGAGATTCCATCATACCAAGTGGTTTTTTGGGGATCCAGGTTTAAGTAAAGAACAGCCTAAAATCTGCGTAAGCACACACAGAAGACTGAAAATGATGCTGTTGTCAGTGTTGAAAACAAGTCCTCCCATGGATGAAAGCATTTGCTGGAGAAGGAGGAATCCTGAGAGTCTGTCTTTTACAACTAAGACTCTGAGCGCTTAATTTAGGATCACTGGGAGTGTGTAAGGCATTAAGTTAGCAGAGACTGTGCTGATCCTCCTCACTCCCCCTGCTTCATCTTGACAAATGTGGACTGAGGCAGACAAATGATTACAAGGACATGAATTCAAGAAAGCTCCAGATGTACTTGAATCCTCCCTATGAAGAGGTCAATTGACTTTAACAAGGCCACACAGAAAGTTCAGAAAAGCCAAAGTTCATGGTCTCACTCCCAATCTCAATCATGATGACTGTAAGATGTTATGACTGTAAAAAGCACATTGTTGCCAAAAGTTTTTCCCTTCGAGAAGTTGTTGTGCTGCTAAAAAATATTACATTTTCTTCTGCCTTAACAAAACATGGAAGTCAGTGATAACAAGCTTCAATATTCATTCACCAGAACAAAAGTAGATGTTATCAGCAATTACTTTGTGTTTTGTGGTTCAAGATCAAAAATGTGTGGTGGTGTAGAACATTCAGTGCCTACGAGAAATTATGTCACTTGTCCTCACTGGACATTTATAACACCTGAATTTTAATTGTGTGATTTGTCTTCCAAAACAAGCTCTAATGCCAGTAAAGATTTAGTGAAAAATGTGTTTAGGCCAATGAAGTCTTCTTTCTGTGTTCACTGGTTATTGAATCAGGGCCTGAACCCATGCAGCAATACTTTGCATCTCATGATAAAGCATTTACTGCATATTACACGTTTGGTATTGCAATTGCTTGGCCACCTGAGCTGTTTGGTAAATATACAAACAAGGATGTGAAGTACCAAAAGATGCAAATGCAACAAGAATGCCCTGGGCAAATATGGGTACACAAACTGAGGTTTCTATGTACAGAACATGATGCACTTCATTTAGTCAAGAATCATTATATCATTAAGAATTACTTAAACAGGCCTTTGCATCACAAAACACACTATACCTTAACCATTTTATCAGCAAAATGGATTTTATTGTTTTTGCAAAAGCAACCTTGCATTTTAGCACAAATAAAATATTTTCTGTTGATTTTGTAAAAAAAAATGCACAGAAGAATGTGCAACTCACAGAAGAGAGCATGGCTGGGCACAGGGTGAGGGCTCAGGAGATGGAGTTTCACGCAGAAGGGGACAGGTTTTTATACATAAGTTACTCCATCCTTTGAAGAGGAGTGAGAATAATTCACTACTTCCTAACAGTGTGAATTTTTTTTTGCTTGTGGTTTCAAGAACTTTGAGATCTTTAGCTGGGCTCTGTGTTTCTCCAAGGGACCAGAGGAGGAGTGTGTGAGGAGAGAAGGGCATGTAGCTCTGGATATGTTCCAGTTTTACTTGGACTGCCAAAGCTGTGATGGGGACTGACCTGCTCCAGGACCCGGAGGTGGCTCTCCCTCATTTTTTCACAGTATAAGCTCAGTCTGGCTGTTGGACTGAAGTATACGAGAGAGGACATTATTCTCTTATGTGGGACCTTAAATAACTGCAAGGTGACTGCTCAGGGCTTTGTCCTTGTGGTGTTCCTGTGAGCTTCTGACCCCATCAAATGACTACCCATTTGTTGACTAATCGTAACCCCAGCATGCATAGAGTCTCAGTCCCACCATCACCATTGATCAGATGGCATGCAGTAGCTTGATACCACCTGTGGATTTGGTGTATTGTTTTTGTTTCTGCTCCATTTTCATGCTTAGCAAAACCCAATGCAGTAGCACTATGATTTACTCTGCCACATGAGGACAGACCCTTATGAGGCAGAGGACAAAAGCTGGGGCTGTGAAGTATGAGACAGTGAAGGGATGTGATGGAGAAAATGTTGGATCTCTGCTGAGAAAGTTGAGGAGTGGAAGAAAGATGGTGTATATGAAGCTGCAGTCCCAATCTGAGGACATGGAGATACACAATAAGAGGATGAGGAAGGCAGTAAATGTGGGTTTGAGATCTTTGCAGTAAGAAGCATGTAGCAGAACAGCTGTGGCAGCACAGACATAGGTTTGTAAGTTGTAAAAAAGGTTGTGTGATGGGATGCATGGAAAGTGGCAGCCATCAGCTTGAAGAGGAGGCTTAGGTGGTCCTAAGACAGTAGGGGAACAGCAAAGAAATAGCTTTTCCAGAGTAATTTCAATTTTTACCTCAATAGATACTTGCCTGAGGATTTGACTGGGACACATGTTGTCCAAAGCCATCCTTGGAATTTTTCTACATTTGGGTAGGACTATTATTTCATCTAGACTATTTGAAAATAATGATCTTGATCTCAGAAAGATCAATGTCAAGCCTGATTTTTAAAAGAGCAATTTCAATAGATCTGAACCTGAATAAAATGGTCCAAAGGCAAACAAAATCCTAATAACACAAAGGAGACATGCAATATTCATCACTGGGCCTGTTCCTTGCTGTCTGTAAGCTCTGTGACTAGAGAAAACCTTTGGAAATATCACACAGGGATAGGGTCAAATTCATCTGGGAACACTCACAGAATCACTTTTTTACAGTTGCTGAGTTTACATTATGCTTATTTCATGTGAAAGCAAACATGAGTGGAAAAATAATTTACTTACAATTGACATGAAGCAACATTATATCTGAGTAATGACTTGAGTCTGCCACCACATTAATACACAAAAGGCAGCAGGAAACCACTGTAATATTCTGGATGTAGATACTTGCCTGTGGATTTGAGCATCAACATAATGGAACAGCCTGAGACCATCAGAGCTTTCCTAATGAAAGAGAAGATCCCATAGAGTAAACCCAGTGTCCAATAAATGTTTTGACAGAGAACTGTGAAGCTATAAAGGTAGGTGGATGAATGTACAGAGATTAAAAAAAGTCCTGCACCCCAGATTTGGCTTAGTCACATAAAACCTGGCTGTTATAATACGAGCTAGGGGGGTGATAACAAGAAAACAAGGTCAGGATATGTCCCCTTGCTGTGTATGGCTCCCATTGACCATTGCTGGAGCTAAGGGAATATTGCCATCTAGTGCCACACAGAAATCCAGCTGTCTAAACAGAAAAAAGCCATTTAGTTCATGTAGGCAGTGGTTACAAAGCATCCTAAAAAAACAGGGATATTATGTGCCAGGGGCATCATTTTGGTCAGTGTCTTTGCCAAGCTTGTTATTAAAAATGGTACATGTTCTCCTTTAAAAAATTACTGTATTGTGGGAACTCAGCCATAATGCTTTGGAGGAGAGACCCTGTTCAGTCCTTCAGAGACTGTGAAAAAAGTGCTAAGTATTCCCAGAGTGGTTTAGCAAGCAACAGTCAGAATAACAGGATGCTGCTGAGGATGGGATTTGCCTTGCCTGTCTTCAAATTACTAAAACTCAAAGCTGTGTTAATGTTATATGGCCACCCTACACTTCTTTTGGAAACAAAAAACTACTAGGGCACAACTGGTGAGACCAGCTTTAGCTGTTGCCTTTAGGATGGGAAGTGCTGTACTTTTGAAACATCTGTTGCTCTGCAGTGACAATAAAGAGGGTTTGGGATGGCTAATGCTGATGTTCAGAGCCCTTCAATCCCTACTGCCTGTTTCTCTGTACCATGTTTTAACCAGATAGGCAACACTTTTGATGATCTGTCAGTGAAAAAATAAATACCACTTTCAGACTCCTAAACTCCATGATCTCAGCTGTGTGATTCTCATTCAGGTTGGGGGACACACACACGCTCACACAGGAGTTCCAGCTGATCACAGTGGAAACAAGTGCTGGCCTGTACCACACTGCCTTTGCTGACAGGCCGGCACTCTGGACCATGACACATTTCATATTCATCTCTGTGCAGCAGCATTATCAAGTTCCTCCCATTGTCATGCCAGAAAGAGCCCTTAGGGGTGACAGGGCAGTTCAGTTCTCTTCAGCCAAGACCCTGCTGAGCCCAAGATGAGGGTTTCTTTAATCAGTGCATATGTTTGAGGTACTTTTAATGAGGCCATCAACTCACTTATCTGTGCTACCAAATACGTGACAGATTATAACAATTTTGAGTCAATGCCCATCTGGAGTAGATTCAAACCAGTGGTTGATTTTCAAAAGCAATTTGAAAATCAAAATCAATTAAGTAATCAAATCTTTCAATTGCAAACAATGTCTGGAATTTCAAGCCAGGAATGTCATGTTTATATATGTTGACTTAAAATTATTTAAATGTCCCTCCATTACCTCTGTGTTAATTGCCATGTTATTGCTTGTGGTTGTGACTTTCCCATTATTTCTACTCAGTAACCATGTAAAGAAAACTATTAAATCACAAAGAGAATCAGAGTCAATAATGTAAAAGAATATTATTTTCCAGCCTGAGAAGGGTTTAGACACCCGCCACTCCTTTTAATTAGCATGAATGGCAATTAACCAAGAAGCTGCTAAATTAATTTGCTTGTATTTTAAAAATTCATTATTTGACATCATCAAATATAAATTCTTTCCTTTTCTACATTGATTTTAAATATGCTGCAAAAAATGTGTATCCAAAGTTCCTCTAAATGAGGAATTATTTAGGTAATAAAATGTCTCACAATAGTAGTAGTGTATAAAGTTACTGATGTCAAAATCTGCCAGGATTTTCAGTGGTATTTTCTTAGCTTTAGAGAGAGAGGTTCACTTGGCAAAGTCTTAACATATGATATTAGAAAAGAAATAGAATACTTGCACTGTCCTGAGTGTCCATAATGTGAAATGAAATTCCATCTAAAAAGGAACCTGAAAAACAAGGATTGTAGATTTATAAACACATTTTAAAGCACCTAGAAATGTGACTTTCTAAAGCCTTCACTCTTATCATCTCAGTTCCCCATAACTAAGTTTAGTTTAAAAATTTCTAAGCTTACAGCTTCCAGAAATAAATAGCAAAGAGCTGGCAGCAAAATCTGGAATTCCCCCATACCTCTTAGTCCGTGGGAACACAGACTGACCTTTCAGACACAACTTAAACTCAACTGATTTCCTCAGGCTTTTGCCTGAAACGAAGTCTGGCTCAGGCAGTTTTGGTGTTCTAGGGAGGCAGGAAAGAATTATTAACATTAGCTCAATATCTTAATTGCTGTCCTTAAGAGGCTGCCTACAGCTGGATCCACCGCAGTGAGAAAGCTCTCACTGATTTCACTGGGATCTGGGTCAGTCTTTAAAGCTTGAAGGAGCTGGGGAAGTGGCGGGAGGGACAGATGTTTTACCTGCTGGTACAAACTGCTATGACTATACTGACATTTGCATCAGCTGGGCCTGTACACCAGGACATGCAGGTTTATGAAGCTGTGACATAAAATACATTCACAAGTTGTTTTCCTACGCTAAGGGGCAGCAGAAGGATGACATGCCAAATCTCTTTAAGAATCAAAGGGTGAACACTCCAAAATGTACACACACACAGCAATCCAGTTGGATGGATAATCTTGATGCAAAGCAGGGTGATGTCCATATGTTTAATATCAGCACCTGTTTATCTTTTGTTTCGATCAACACTAATAGCAGGCAGTGGGGTTTGCCTATTTTGCTTTACTGATATTTGCAAACCTCTGAGACTGTTTCCTTGCATCAAACATTTTTCTGGACACAGGCATTTTTCTTGATGAAATCAGACTACACTGCACAGTCCACCCAGTTATTTCACGCCAGCCCGGGCTATCCCAGGCTAATGCACCCACACAACTGCTGGTGCTGCCACACAGGGAACTGGATCCATGAATTGAGCCTGGATGAGAACTGAACGGGTGGATGACATGTCCAGGAACAAATGGCCAGGAAATAGGGGTCTGGGCAAGAAAGTGCCTGTGGAACTACAGCCTGAAACACTCCCTTTTTCTGTGTTCAGAGGATGTGGAGTAATGTTGGTCCAGGTTGTGGGATACGCCAAAAATGGGTTTTAAAGACCCTGAAACCTTTAATGTTGTTGGTGTTTTGTGACTACAGAAATTTAGCCTTGCTTCTGTTTTTTAAAAGAAGTGTTAAACATTATGCTATTAGCTTTTTTCTGTTGAATTAAATGCTCTGTGGAGTAGCAGAGGGAGTCACCACATCCCAGCTAAATGGTTTGTTTGTAGCAAATTATTTTCTATTCTTAAGAAAAAAGGATTTAATCAAGTGTCAGAAACACACTACATCTTGACAGATTAGCAGGGTTGCTGCTGTTAAAATAAATTTGTTGCCAGATTTGTTTACAAAACTTATTTTTTCAGGGATGGGTGAACTTCCTGGAATTTGCCAATCTTTTGAATAAATATTGTGGAGGATTTGTAAAATGAGAATTAATTAAAACTTTTCCTGCCAGTGTAAGCCAGACATTTCACTCAGTGTAAAAAAATTCCTTGCAAGCTAAAGGGAAGTCTCCAGAGGGGTGAATGGTGGAGAGGCAAGGAAACTTGAGCACTGCCTTTCCTTTTCCAAGCAAAATTTGGGATATAACAACTATGACTGATACAGGGACTGTAATCTATATATTAGATTTGATATACGCCTTTTTAGTTTTCTTCACAGTTCTGAACTAACCTCAAGACGTTTGACTTCAGCATTCAAATTCCTCAGAGGCTTGCTTATTTTTCTATGAGTCTTTTGGGTTTGGCTGCTTCTGTACAATATGTGGCAGATGTGCTCAGTTCTGGACATGGAGCTTTTTGATACTGACTCCTATATATGATTTGTGTTGCTTCAAGAAAGGCAGTGTTAGCTTGGATGGGTGGTATCACCATCTCAGACAAAGAGATAAGCTTACTGTCATCATTCATTCTGCTGGGGTAACTGAAAGAACCAGATAATGAAATGCTTATCCTCACCAGGGAGAAAACAAGCATAAGTATTTGCATTCCACCTTTTCCTTCACTGCAAGTTGGGGTTTTTTGGTGGGATTTGGGGAGTTGTATTATTTTTATAAGTGATAAGGAGGAAAATATTCTTCATTTCTGAAACACCAGACAGCAAACCACAAACCTTCCATTTCTTCTTGTATAAAGTCAAGAAAGTGTCATTTAAGATCCTTAGAATGATTGGAAAGGAAATCTAGACAGTAATTCTTTTCCAATAAAAAGACAAATATTCCTCCCATTTAGACTACGATTTTTTACCTTCTTCTTGTTCTCTTTTTTCTTTTTTTTTTTTTTCCCCCACTCTGGTAAAATGTTACTAACCTGAGAAATCAGTCCTTGACAAAATCCTTTGGTTCCATTTGGAATACATTGTTTCTGACAAAACCAGTGACAGATGTCAGTCTGCAAGAGACAGTGCACCAATGGCAGCAACAACTTGAGGAACACCAACATCACTGTCCAGATGAATTAAGCACATGGGCCATCGCTGGGTCCTACTAATAAGTTACAAAAGAGTTCATGGACTTCACAGAAGACACAGGATTTTAAACCACATAGCACTGAGGCAAATAGTCTTTCTTTGCTTTGTGTCAGATCAGAAGGATTGATTACTCCCAGTCACCTTTCCCTAGAAGATTTCCACCTTTTGAAATTACCATGATTGGTCTTAAAGGTTTGATTAGTCAGAGCTACCACACGCTGCTGCTGTACTAATTAAATTAAACTCCACAGGGTCCATCCTTCCAAAGCCTTGCTGGGTGCATTTGAGCAGTGTTTCCCACGGTCATGAGTATGAAGCTGCATGTTGGCAGGATGGATAAGCATCTCCATTTTAAAGACAGCCTCAAGCTTTTGCTTAAAGAGGCTAACACTGCCACTAACAACTAGGAAATCCTGGCAGATAGTCCACATGAGTATCTTCTTCTATATTTGCACAATGTCAAGCACTATCAGCACTGAATAAATAATAATCATAGAAACCTGGAGTCAGCCAGGAAATAGCTATGAATGAGACATTCATATTTTAAAACCTGAAATTGCAAAATTATCTTGTAATGATTCTGGGAAAACTACTCTTTTCCCTTTTCCCTCTTGTTTTCTTTTCCTAAAGAAGAAGAAATGCTAATACTGCCACTGAAGGTACTAAAAAAAGTTTATTTGGTCCTGTATTACAGAATTACACATCTGAAGTGTCCTGCCTGCTAAATACATAAAATCCCTTCAAAGAGCAATATGAAGAACATATTTTAAATCCAAATAATTCATTTTTAATGGAAAAAAAATAGAAATTGAATACAAATGTATTACATGGGAGAAGAGGGAGAATAGCTGAAAAACAGTTTAGGAGACAATCTTGCTTTTGATAATCTCTGGACAAAGTTAACATTTTTCTAAATGTGATTGCAACTCCCTGTTAAAAAGGATTTATATTAATCATAAATCTTTAAAACAATGAGCAAAACTCATGAGAAATTCAGTCTCCAGTTCTATAGAAATAATAGTAAAGGACAACTCCCTCTGTTATAACAAGTTGAAATTGGGAACTCACTTAATTCAGACTCTTGACAAACATTCAGGGTTACATTTTCTTCACAAAAAATCATTCATGTCTCTTCTGTTCAGATGTAGGGCTCCTATGGTATACTAAGCATATTCTAACACTGTATTTTTATGGTTACAGATGAGAAGAAACACATTCTTACTTTAAATTCTGGTTTTATAATTGTTGACAGGGATACACATACAAACTTTTTTTTCATAAATTAGTCATCTTTAAAAGAAATACAAAAAGATCCATGGAATGTCGCAGTACAATCAAATTGCCATCAAGTTAGTCCAGAAGCATTTGTTAAAAGATATAATGGCAAGGATTATAAAGGAGAAGGAGAAGAACAAACTGAAAACACAGAATGCCAAAAATCACCATCTGCTGAGATGATGGGAGTATCATGCTCAAAGCTGTTAAGGTGTTACTAGAGCTGTTGCATGTTACAACATTAAACAGTTAATTGCAGTTCTTGGGTTTTAAGTAAAAGAACTGGGAACTGCTTTTTACCATAGCAACCACAAAAAAGAAATCTCTTCCAGCATGTATGCAATATGCACCAACAAAAAAGCAAAGAAAATAAATATATTTTGAATTCGGCTTTTAAACTATAATTATTTGGAGAATTTCCTCTTTCCAAATTTACATTGAGACTATCCTGGAGAGAATTAGATATTCCTTCCAGCTTTACCAAATGTCTTTCCTGAGGGACAAGAAGACGTATTACATTCTGTATCTTTTCTCATTAACAACTGTTAGAATGACTCCTGGTGCTTAGGTAAACAGAGTAGAGAAGAGAAAGAAGAGAAAAGAAATGAAAACTTCTATCATCTCACTGACGTGTGGCCACTTGTGCTACGGGAAGGGCAGGGGTAAAAATGCATTGGTCAAGATCCCATGTGTACCACTGCTTTCTTTTTGCCATCCCAACCATTTCTGTTGTGTGCTGAGGTAAGACTAGTTGTGCTCTTTTAGCATGAGGAAGCATCTTAGGGTGACAACATTGCTGGTTGTTTAATCCCAGGTCAGGTCAAGTTTGAGAGAAGGACAGGAGAAAAGGAAAGTAAAGTAACAATGACATCATCATCATTCCTTAAATACTAACATTTTGATACTAATGGAACTTCTTATGCATGTTATTTTTTAAATAAAAAGGTCCAGCAAACTAACTGAAGCAGTCACCTAAAAGGTGATACAGGGAGGTGAAAAGCAATGAGGAGCAAGAAAGAGGGAGGCCCTGCTGGTTGCTATCCCCAGAGGATACCCCAAGGGCAGGAGACAATAGGAAGGATTGTATTTCACTAGCCCTGAATTGACTAAAGGTTTGAATATGGAAATGTTTTTAAAACATCTATTGTAACTGCTGAAAACAATTATGTCTATGGTATCTGCCAACTCTCATAATTATCTGCTGTTGTTTCAAAAATGCGTATGGGAAATTTTGAAAAATCTAGGACCAATAATCCCATGGCTGACACAGCATGCTCTTAGACTCTTACACCACAAATGTAGTGTGAGAATTGAACAGAACAGTTGGCTACATTAAGATTCAGATCGACAAAGACAGACTGAGGGGGTTTTGTCAGCTGATGTAAAAATTTCCATAGGCAAAAATAATAAACCTTGAAAACATGGAGGAATTCACTCGCACATGAGCACTTTCAGGACATAGAGATGCCCTTCAAGTTTTCCCTCTGCAAATCCAGATGATACATATTTATGGCCCTGTGCACCCATAGGTTCTTCAAACAAGACCATTTCTACTCCCTTGAATGTAAATTCCTATTTTTATTTCAAGAAATTCATATTGTACCACTATTAAATCTTGTGTTATGAAAGGACGGTTAGGTCTTTTCACCACCATAACTCACTCTGTTTCCATACAGCCTCTAACCTTATATTTCTATTTGTTTATAACAGCATGATGTAACTTTTGCTCCATCAGTTACAAAAAACTTCAGAAATATTTTGAAGGGTCCAGCTCTACTGTGACATGAACATATAATTCAGTAAAATGCCACTGCTTATGCTACTAGTAGATTTGACTGAGTTGTATTACTTGTGCTAATTATGATGGTGTGTGAGGGCACAGAAAAAAGGACTTCACTGTTCTTGTAAGCAGAAGAGTAGACACCTCTTGCCATAGAGAACTGACAGTCAATATATGCTTAGACAGATTATTTTATACGAAATTTTTCATCCCACTATATATAAAGCATCCTGATTTTGCTAGCATTCCTATATCCCAGGCCACAGTTGTAATAGTCTTTTGAAGTCACTAGTAGCTGCAATGCCAACACTGCTCTTAGTGCAGAAGGAAAAGCAGGCATTGTGTTATCAGATTATTATAGTTCTTGAATGTAAGTCTGAATGCAAGTGAAAATGTAGGAGCTCATATTTAGTATCAGAATAAGACTCCAATTCCCCACAAAGACGAAAACTCAAATTCCACACAAGAAGAAGTTTGGGTATAGTTAATGGTTTGAATATGAATATTTTCTACTCATCTATTATTGTTGTTATATATTATTCAGCAGAATTAAACACAGACAGTGGGAATCCACAGATACCTGCTGTCTCTTAAGGAAAAGCCCTTTTCTATCTGTCACTTGAAAGATTTGGGAAACAACAGCCAGTTTTGGCTATAATCTTGCATCAAATGAGTATCTAAAGTTGAATTACAAGATTCTCAAATGCTAATTTTGTATGATTTTTAGTTAATTCTTTTTCCCTAAACCACTATTGTTCACTTTTCATCAGTCTTGTAACTCTTGCATATACCAGATACCACATGCTGAGTATCTACAAAACAAGACTGGATTCAATGCACAGAGCTGTGTCACTGGGTGTTATTAACCAGTTGAAATGTTTGATGGCCATAGACATACAAAGAGTCTCTTAATCTGAGCCTGCAATGTTGCAATCTTAGCTCTGACACTTGTCAAACCATAGGTTTCCAATAAATATACTAGCAAAGGATGATGTATTTATATCATTAAGAGGAGGATTTAATAAAAAAAAAATCATTAGACCTGTGAGATCACAACTGAGGTCCATCCAGATCTGGTCTCTGACCCCATATTGCCTTTGACATATTGCCTTTGTAAAAGGTCTAGTGAAGGGTTTGATGACAGAAGTGCAGGATGGCCTATGATGGGTTTAGGCATGTAAGCCAATGCTTAAATATCAGACATATTTTTTACTTCAGGTGCCTTCAGTTGTCAGGGACATTGCTCACTATGCCCCAATTCCTGCTAAGGCCTTTGAGATCCAATTGGACTGAGTACAGAATTTGCAGTGCTTATTAGAAGATACCATCTTTGACTCTTCCAGGTTGCAATGGGAATCTTATTAGGACAAAGCTCCTTGCAAAATTAGCACCAAGAGTGTGAGGAGCTATAAGAGAATTCCCTGTACAATAGATGAGACACAATTGATTTCTGGCACTCTACTTCCAGCCTCAGCCAGAAATACAAGACAAACAGGCTTGCTTTCTTCTGTGATTTCAACATGTCTGCTTCCTGTACGAGCTGGAAATAGGACATACCATCACAATTGTCAAAACATTTCAGAACCTCGAGCAAGGTGTGATTGGAGCCAGCTTCTGGAGGCAGCAAGGGCTTGGGGAGCCATGTGCGCAGGCTGGGCCCTCTCTGCTACTCACTGATGTAGCAACCAAATGTGATCCCACCAAAGGCATCACAGTTTGACCCTCATTCAAATTTCTTGTCTGGGTGGCCCCAAACTTTCACAGCCAGGCTGAAGAGAGCTCAAGTGTCTCTGAAACATGGATGGACAGCCCACCCAGGTAGAAATCTTCTGGCAGCCCTTGGGTGCCTCCTCTCAACTCACTCATGCATGGTTCCTGGCCCTGCTGGGGATGAATCCCTGCTTAGGGTGGGGAACAGCAAGCTCTGGGAGAGGGGAATAGTCGGGGCACCAGCACTTATGGAAAATGGTGGGAGAGGAGGCAGGCCCCTGCACTGAGGGCAAGGGGCTCCAGTCAGGGCCAGGACAAGGCTGGGAAGGACTGCTGGCATCCCTGGGACAGGCAGAGGAGAGTTGGCTGCTGAGAGGAGCGGAGATGGGAAGGGGACTTCCCCCAAGAGGTGAGGAAGCATTCAGAGAGGAGAAGAAGGCAACTCCAAACAGCTTTATAATAGGAGAGGCAGCTCTGTGGTGGGAGGGGGAGAGGGGACTGGGAGAGATGTAAGGGAGAGATGTTTTATCCACTGATAGGGGAGAGGAAATGCTCCTAATTTGCAAAGTAGGGAATAAAATACAAGGAAGGGCATAGTAAAAGACAAGGCAGCCTCTGGTGAGACAGCTGGGTCCAAACAGGAGGATGGGCGAGAGAATGGCTGGGAGCAAAAACACAGGCCCCAATCTGGTGCTTCAGTGGAATAACCTGGAGGGAGATGAAAACCCACCCCGCAGCACTACAGTAAAGTCACAGAAAAGAGGGAACAAAACTCAGAAAAGGGAAGCATTTGAGAGAAAGAGAGACACAAACAGGAGAAATATGGCATCTACATTGAGAAAGAACTGAAGAAAATTGGTTACGATAGAGTGAGGGAGAGGAGCTGTTGTGTGCTGCCAACACACGCAAATGTGGCTGGCAAATGGAAAGTTATAATATACATTATTCATCAGGTCAAACTTAATTTTTAATGAAAGAATATTTCTATGCCTATCTCACGAGAAATGTGTGAAGATCTTTGGGGACCCATGTTTTGTGGTTTTGGTTATTCACATGGGCAAAGCACAGGAAAGTCACACAGTGTTTGAATGCAGACTTCACACTGAGGCAAGGTAACTTTCTCCATCCCCAAGTCATTTTATATCTCAAAACATAAAGAACTTTGCCATGTCTTTCAAAAATGGAGGGAACTTCCCCAAGTTTCTTTTCTGTCCCAACTGCATGGTTAAAAGCATTCCACTAGAATCTAGATACGGTCTTCCAAAATATTATTGTTGTTGTCATTTACTAAAAAAAAAATTTCAAATTAGAAGAACACAGATAAATATTCAGTAAGTAAAATATAAGTGATTTTCTGCACTACTGCTAGAAACACTTAAGAATTTTAAGAAGCAGTAAGACACATGCACTGACTGTGTTTTAAAGTAATTTCTCTGTGATCTTTCCTGAGTACCTGTCAATAGAAGGAAAATGAATTTTAGCTGGCTGAGTACTCTTTGACCTGTCATTCATGTTTTCCAATTTCCAAAATAGATATACAATCTATCCCTCAGTCTTCTGCAGTGAATGCACTTCTCTGACCTGTCTAATCTTCAGTTTCTTGCCACAAGTCCAGCCAATGAAGTGTTAGGCAAGGTCCTTGGGTAGTGTATTTTAAGAAGAGAGTTTGAGATCCATGTTTCATACAGATTATACTGTAGCACTGAGACTGGATGTTCAGGTGGAGGTCAGGACATGGGGAATGTTCTCCAGGGAAACCAAATACTGGAAATGAGACGGTCTGAACTCTCAGAGAGACTCCTGGGTAAACCCTGAAACTGTTGCAGAGTAAAAAAAAAAAAACCCAACAAAACAAACAAAAAAAAACCACCAAAAAAAAAAAAAAAAAAAACAAAACACTGTTGCAAAGATAAAAAGAGGGGAAAAAAAAAAGAAACTTTTTTGCTTCCTAGAAGCAATTGGTAAGTTCTTGTGTCCAGTGAGGATGGGTGTCTGCACTTCACAAAGTCCTGTGGTACACTGATAGTTACCATTACCAGCTTTGGTATCAGAAGTACTCCAGGCGATAAAGTAGATAATATAACTTATCCTCTTGAAAAGACAGTACAGTACTATGTTAATGCACTTAGACTACAGCGAATACACAAGCAAAATTGTTTAGAACAAACTTTTAAACACTGGAACCAAAGGATGTGCAATTTTTTTCACAATGCTTGCATAACTCTCTTGGGTTTGAAATGTACAGTAACTGTTGATTCTCATCTCTAGTTCATAGCCCTTTTTTTTGGTAGTATTTTTTGTTTAAACTTCCCAGAGTTCCCTGTAATAAGTTACCTTATTGTGCATTGTCAGTTCATAAATCTGTGCAGTACACCTGTGTTTAGATTTCCCATTTCATCTGATTAGTGCTGCTGTAGTGTTTCAAGCATTGCTTTGTTTTGTGTGAAGCAATTTACAACCCTTGTATGAGAAATATGTTTTTGTTGGGATACAAGAGTATTTCACTTAGAATTTCTTTTTCAGTTCTCCATTTTTTCTGACTGTTTCTTTTTTAAGTGCTGGTTTCTTTGGCTAAAATGGAACTGAAAGCATAATTCAGACTTTTTTTTTTCCTTGTGTTATTTCAGAGAACATTAAAAATAGATTACTCTGCTATAAGTGTCTATTTAATACAGTTTTCTAGCTCAAGTCTTCTATGATTGCACTTACATAGTGTTTTGAGACACCTTCTGAAATTACAAAGAGATCAGAAATAGTACAGGGACTGCACTTTTGGCCAGAGTGGCTCTAGGGAGACTAGCTCATGGTGGCTTCCGCATTTGGCCTGCTAAGTGCTGAATTGTTTTAATGGCCATCCTGTATGCATCTTCTTGCAGAAATCTAGGTACTGGAGTTTTTTTTAAATTATGTTTTATTTAATGAATTCATCTACTCTAATTCATCACATAGCATACCAAAATGTTACACTGTATTAAAAAGAAAAAAAGTTTCAGAATCAGTTTTGCCAGAGAAATGCAGGACTACCTATCTGGTGCCTTTTGCACCTTCTCGATACAATCTCCTCTGGTACCCTGAGGCGCTGCTGTAATATTAAATAGAAATTTCATTTATCCACTGTGGGAGGAGAAACTACAGATAGATAACCTACATGTGAAAGTTAGCAAAAGTGTAAAAATCCACTATAAAAATCATTTGCACACAAGTCAACATACAAATTAGTTTTACACTTCTCAAAATCCTGGAGGAGGATTGAAGTTTCTCTGCTTCTGTGACTGACAGCCAGCTAGTTTGCTGGTGCTTTTCTTAGGCAAACTCCATCACTGACTATCTTTAAGACAGTCTTGCGATTTATTTACTGTTCAATTACTACCAAACTAGATACCTGGCTTCATAAAACTGTCTACTTTGTATTAATTTCTGCTATATAAGATAAAATCACTACTGTGGTAAACCCATTGCAAAACAGGATCCTGAGAAGTATTAACAAATTTCTTGCCAAACTACTTAAATCATAATTACTTTGTCACAAGCATCATATGTTTATAATCTTGTTATGATACTGAAGCCTTATACAGCTGTTTTTTGCAACACTTTTGTAGCCAGTTTAAAGCCATCTGGTGCACGTATTGCCAGGTACACATGATTTTGTTGTTGTGACTATACCTGCACCTTCAGCAAACTCATGGTATTTTCTCAGTATATGTCAGTGGAGTTGAAATGGAATCATGTCATTATTTATTTGTACACAGTGACTACATACGATGTTCCTGATACCCACATATGAGAATTGCTGTTTTAGGTTATCTCTTCACATTCAGATCCTGAAAATTATATAAATGTTAGAATGATCTCCTAATAAGCCAAAGACTGATATGCAGCTTTGGATTTCTTTTAAATGTCACAAATTGTCCTGTGCTTTTATAAAGCCCAAGTCTTTAATTTTAATTCTAGTAAGTAGATATAAGAACATACATTTTTTTTTCTCGATTTCTTAGCAAAAAGCTTACATTTGGAGATCTTCTTATTAAAAGACAGTGATATATGGATTAAAATTATTAGAGTTAAGGTTTTATCTGTATTTTACTGTTTATTAATTAAAGGCTATAATTTGTTTATAGTTTACTTTTTTAATACCATGTTATGATTGGATTACTGTGGTATTCAGAAGCTGCAACCAAAATCAAGGCTGCATTACCTTGAATTCTGAAAAACCACATAGTAAAAGGAAGCCCCGGACTGGCAGTTGAAATAAAAGAGACCCTCAGGGACCAGGAAGGGAAAGAAGAACCATTCCTGACTGACTTAATTATTTTTCTGTGGCAAAAAGACTTGTTTGAGGTCATAGAAGAACTAAATTTCTGTATTGGTGGGCAGGTGGAAAAGAAACAGAGGATCTTTAATCTGCACTTTCATGTGCAGGGTTTTTTTAACTCATTTTCTATGTAACAAGTCTTCTGTGACCCTGTTTGTGCCCTTCCTTCCCTTTTTTCATCTCCACCCACAACTTTTGGCTCTACTAATTAATAAAAATGAACTTGAAAAAGGAGTAAAACTCTTAAATAGGATTTCTTTTTCTATGAATTTTGTGAAAGCAGATGCCTGGAGAAGGCAAGAAGACACCATCTGAATGTTCTTGCTATGGTAAAACTGCAGCTCGGGTTCATATTCACAAGACAGAACTACAGATATTCCCAACCATGGGAAAACTTCTGTAATGTCATATCATCCCTCTTCCTATTTTGCTATAAAGCTCTAGAGCATAACACACAGCTCTCCATGCAACATACACTGGTTTGATTTGGCACCAATGCGGAATTAAATTAGTGTTCTCGGGGAGGAGCCCAAGAACAGAAGTGCAGAACAGAGGCTAATTTTCTGCATCTTCAGGGCTTTCAGAGCTTGCATGCTACAAGTCAATGGAGACAAACTGGTGGCTGGCTTGCTCAGCGATTGGGTTCATTCCTTGGTGCAGATGATAGAGGCAGCAGAGGCAATCAAAGCAGAACTCACACTTTTTGAACAGAAGATGCTGATCATTGGAAAGTCAGTCTTCTGTGTAGATGTGGCACTTAGGGACATGATTTAGTGGCGTACTTGGCAGTGCAAGGTTATTGGTTGGACTTGATCTTAAAGGTATTTTCCAACCTGAATGATTCTGTGATTCTGGTTGTGGAACCATTTGTTTAATGATAATATTGTTCTTGAATACATATGGTAGGGAGAAGGAAGAATTCCTTTGGGAGGGCTATGGAAACCTTTCTCTCAAACTATAAGTCACTGGATTGTTTCTTTTTAGGAAGGAATTGGTACATCTTCATCTTTGATTTTATGCTCATTTTCCTTCATATGGTCTGTTTCTGTTAAAAGCCCAGACTATAGTTCTGCAGTGTGGTCATGGTAAGCAGCATGGAGACTACTGCCACGTGTTAAAGTTGGAAGGTTTCTTCACTTTTCTTGCTCGGTTTGAGGCAGCTTGTATTAAATACTTTCCCTCTCCCCTTTTTTCTCAGTTGTGTGGTTAGGAATTGCTTTACTGCCTGTGCATCCTGTGGCAGTGTTTAATATTAGTTAGGTGCTTGGTCATCCGTACTTCCCTGAAATCTAACATTGGTTTTCATCGGTGGGGATTTCCTGGGTGCTCACGTGCCTTTCTATCTTGTCTCCAGACACACATCTTGGATAATCACACCAGTGTTATGGTATAAGCTGTGCAATGTAACTTCTCTAATTATGAGACTATTTGGCCGCTGTGAATGTGAACACAAGTGCCAAACATGGTTGACTATTAACTTCATGTCCTTTATCATTCCTTCTAAGGAATTCCATCTTGCTCTTCCTGACCAAAGTGTTTTTCAGTACAGTGGGCAGGGTTTTCAACCTCAACATTAACAGTTTATGCCTATTTTTTATTGTTTCTTCCTCACTGATGATTATGTCTCCTTATAATTAAAAATATCAAACATATCCACTACCATCTGAATTTTGCTAGACTAAGTCAAACTCTTCTCATATGATAGAATCTTAATTCATCTGATCTTTCCAGTAACTCTTTCCACACTTTTTTGTAGGCAGATTAATTTAAACTGGTGGATAGAACTGTACCTTTGTATTATACCACAAACACCCTTCCTGCTTCTGGAAATTCCACATATATCTAAGGTCATGCATCTTATGTCTGCTTTACGTTGGTTGCCAACAAATCTGCTGCAACTGACTGGTTCTCACTAGAGGTGTATTTTGGTGAGCCTTCTACTTCCTTGATTATGTTCCTGAAGTTTCTTGTAGCTAATATTACTTGACTAGAGGCGCTCTGGCCAGGCCACACATTATGAAAGCTTTCAGTGTACATAAGGCAAAAGGTGTCTGTCCTTTGTCAAAAATATTTATCCATTCTAGCACTGTAAAGGGCCTAGTCTTAATGAAGCCTGTGAGAACTTCACTTAAATCCGTTCCAGACTGTAGCACCATATACCTTTAGAGAGGCAGCAGTGCTGACTTCAGCAACTCCTGTCCTGCCCCTCTGGCCACAAGTCCAAATCCTGAGCAGGCCCTAAATGTTACTCTTTCTTCTTGATTTTAGATTAATTCCATGGTTTACTTCAGCATTGTCACAGCTCTTTGAACCAGCAAAAAATGAATGGTGACAAAGGGTTTTAAATGAGCGGCTGGCAAAGGACGTAGGACAGGGATAGGACCACGCAAGGCCCACAACACCACTCCAAGAAGTGTCTGTTGAGCAATAAACTTCAGCCATCAGTGATTCCGCTGGGGCTGTAGATACATATGGAAGGTGCTGCATGTGGAATCACCGAGGCTAATTAAATGAAACCCAAGTTTTACACCAGTGGTGTTTATGTTTGGCTTAAGAGGTGTGAGCTGGAGCAATAGGCTTGTGGTGTAACTCCCTACCCAAATCATATTTGAGTATAATAATTTTTCACGGTTACTTTCTACTCTTACCTCAATGGAGAAACAACCAAAAATGACACGCTCCTAAACTAAAAGCATGTACGTCCCATAGGTTATGCGGAGCGAGATGAAGACCTCGGTATTGTGTGAGAGGAGCAGGACCCGCGAGCTGAGGGCCGCTGTGCCGTACCCTGAAGCACCCAAACCAGAGCCCCCAGCCGAACGCCCCTGCACACCGGGCAGCACCCGGACAACAAAATGGCTGTGGCGATAGGTGATCCACAGCGGCGCGGCCGGGGGAGCCCCACTCTGCGGGCCGAGCCGCGCTTACCGAGAGCCCGTCCCAGGCACTCACTCACTGCGGGGACACGGCGGGGACACGGGGGGCTCCGGGGCCGGACCGGACCGGAGGGGCAGCGCTGTGGCCCGGGGGGCAGTGAGGGGGCAGCGCTGAGGGGCAGCGCTGAGGCCGGAGGAGCAGTGCGGGGCCGGAGGCGCAGCGCTGAGGGGCAGTGCCGCGGTCGGAGGCGCTGTGGCCGGAGGGGCAGTGCGGGGCCGGAGCGGGGCTGGAGGGGCAGCACTGAGGGGCAGCGTTGT